>OY728146.1:2002564836-2003151918 GCA_963277665.1 Viscum album | reverse complement strand
TAAAATCTTTCTTTCCCACTATCTTGTTCATCCTTTGAGCAATATTAGCTAATTAATTTTTAGAATGTTCAATTTCACTTGATTTAGACAGAAGAGTGACTTTCTTGGAATTGGATCTTGTAAACCTTTCTAGAGTATTCGATTTAGTAGTAGTAAAGGCTACACTTCCATTTCCATTATTCTTCTTATTCATATAAGCATCTCTTTTCATTCTGGTTTAATATTGAATAAGAGTTCCAAAAATCTGATCAAGAGTAATTTGAGATAATTTCTTATTCTCATCAATAGCTGTCTTTTTTTATTCCCACTCATTTTAGATGATTTCAATAATATTTCACATAAGAGATTCATCATCAAGACCTTTCTCTCCCATAGATTGTATACTGTTGACAATGGTCATAAATCTTTGTTACAATTTGCAAACTGGTTCTTCATAAGGAAATAGAAATCTATGATATTTAGGTATCCACATAGCTCTTCTAGTCTCTATCACTTTAGAAGTCCCAAAATGAGTAACCTCAAGTTTCTTACAGATGCATTTGGAAGTTTCATAATAAGAAATTTGACAATATATATTCCTGTTCATAGAACACAACAAAGTATTGTGTACCTTTTAATTTAGTTGGTATTCTAACTTTTCCTGGTTGGTGAAGGTTTTGACTTCCTTGTTGGGAATTTTTTAATCTCCAGTAAGCATGAAAAAATTATCTACTCTTGTATTAATAAAAAAATTCTTCATTTGATCTTTCCAGTACTCCTAATAATTACCATCAAAAATAGGTGGTCAAGTAGGATTTAATTTATCAATAGAACCAATATTCATTCTTATCATTCTATAAGAATATATCTTTCTACAAAACTTGTTAATAGAAAAGTTTTGTAAACAAAGATAAAAATCCCTCAGAAAAACATAAGTATGAAAAGTTAAGCAAGAAACTTTAGAGCAAGGAAAACTTGAGCAAGAAAACATATATGTGAATATAAGTATTTTAGAGACCTCCTCTGATACCAATTGTAGGATCGAAATAATGTTTTATATTCTCAATTACAAGAGGGGGTGAATTTTAAGTTTAAAAAATTTCATTTTTAACCTTAAAGAAAACTATGTTTAACAAAGTTAAACAAGGTAAATTCACAATACCTCTTTTAGTTCTACTAAATGAACTTGCTAGGTTCCAGAAATATGGTTCCAGAAATGAAACTTAAGGAAATATTACAAGAAAAATATTCTATCTTAAAGCATATAGAATCTTAACTTATCATAGTATACAAAATTACAAGAAAGTATAAGAAGGTTATACTTACTTTCTTTATAAAAATTATGTGGAAATAAACATGAAACAAAACAAGTAACAAGTATAAAATCTTTTAACCCAAAGAGTAGGGTATCCAAAAACCTTGGATAAAGGTCCCTTGATTTATACTTTCAATTAAGTCTGTCTTACCGACACCACGGTAAGCCCTCGATAGGAATATTGGAATCTGTCTTGCTATCCCCGAAAGCCCTTGGTATTTAAGGTAGTCGGCACCTTTGTCTTCCTATCCCCGTAAGTCCTTGAACTTTAAGGTAGTCAGTACCTCTATATTCCTATACTTGGAAGTCCTCGATTGTAATCAGTAATAATCAGGGTCACACTAAGCAATCTGAACAAGATGTTCAGAACCCCAAAAAGCATGAGAGTCTCTCTCTCTCTCTAGAAATCACTTCAACAGCATGTAATCTATCGAGTCATGGAACTTGTTTTGAACTCTTTTTAATGAGATCTTATTTATAGGCACTTCTCCAATGGTTCACTCCTTCCTCCAACAGTAATATTTTCTTTTGAATCTCCTAGGGGCCTATACATGTTTCACTCAAACAACAGTTAGTTTGAAAGGGATTGTATGATATTGTTTCATAACAAATGTAAAGAAAAAGAAGTTACATAATCAAATCTATTTTTAGGAGTCTAAGGAAAAATATAATTAATAGTCTAACCAAATAAAAATTATGAATCTATATGACAGGGACATTCAGATTCTATTTTACAAAGAATTCAGAATATGAATTCTATAGATTCCTGAATCTGAATTCCAATGAATTTGGAATCTGAATTCTATGGAATTTGGTGTCTCAATTCTATGGAATTTGGAGAATGAATTATCAGGAATTTAGTGTCTAAATTATAAGGAACTCAATGACTGAATTATGAGGAATTTAGAGTCTGAATTCTGAGGAATTTGATGTTTTAATTCTTTAGAATTTGAAGTTCGAATTCTGAAGAATTCGGAACTTGAATTTCATAGAATTTGGAATCTGAATTTCATAGATTTCGGAGTCTGAATTTCATAGAATTAAGAACTATAATTTTAGAGAATTCAGAATCTGAAAAAATAATACTCTATATCCAAGGAATTATGTGAATGAAAGGTTTTAGACATGAATCCTAATTTTAGACATAGAAATAAAAAGAGTTTCATTTAGAGAGATTATAAAATGAGATAATGAAAATAAAGTTGAGGATAAAAATTTCTTTAGAGAAGGGAAATTTTCCTTATGAAAATAATCCTTAGGGAAAAAAATTTATCTTTAATATAAATTGTTTTTTATTTTTAAAACATAGTGGAATGGAAAAGTAATAAGGAAACCTTATTGACTGAACATATAAAATAGAACCATGATGAATTAATAAATCCTATATCTATTTTTACCAAAATATGATATGTACCATGACATAATTATTGTAAATCATGATTATATTTTGGTGTTCTAACTAAAATTCAACCAATGGTACTTCAATCATCCTCCAATATTCACATTAATTTATATAATGAATATTCAATGATAAATTGATTCTTTTATAGAATTTCACTCTGGATTTTTCAGAAAACATAAACCAAAATGATTATAATATTCTTTCTAAAAATATTTATTTTTTGATTTATTAGCAACACTTTTCCTTTCTTTATTTAATCAAAGCATATCATGTGAAAAATAAATGGGTTTAAAAAATATTTCCCAATCAATTAGTTAACCAGTGGGAAATGTGTTTCATAGAATCATCCTTAAATCATTATCATCATATGTCATCCAAAGAAACAAAGTGAATGGGATCAAAAGATCATATCCCTGGTGAAGCATAAAAATTCTTAAAGTATGTATATTGAGAAATACCTTTAAAAGTTCTTTTGGACATTTCTTTTAAAGAATCATAAATACCCTTTTCATTTGGTATCTTTAAAAATATAAAAATTCATAGATTGTTGAGAAAAATATTTTCAATGAAAATAAACATGTATAAATTTAATGTTTTATTCAAATAAAATATTATTCATAATGGTGGGAAAAAATCCATGCGAAAAATGTTAAAATAATGACTCATTCCACACCTTTTATAAAAAGTCATAAATAAATTATTGAGAAAAATATTGTAAAAACAATTTTTAAAAAACTAATAAAAAAGTAAAATATGGTTAAAAATTAATTTAAATAATAATTGAATCATAGAAAATAAAATTCTTAAAACATTTTAAATGGATATTGACATGGAAAAAACCATTCATTGGCTTAAGAGAAAATATGGTCAAATTTTCTCAAACAAAACATTTTATTGGTATTTTTAAATACCAAAGTGAATAAAATGGAACTAGTACTTAAAAATTATATAAATAGGCATATGAGAATAAAATAAATTGGTTTTAATTGATAATAACTATATAATTTCCATCAATGTAAATTTATCATAGATAATGCTGAAAAGAAATGAGATTGTAATATAAACCTTTACCTCAAGTATTGTCTTAATTTTTACTATTCCAACCCCCCATATAATGAATATATATGTATTATAAATATATTAAAGTAAAATATTCTTACATAACTTACTATTTATCATTCCTTTATAATTTCAACTTGGTCATGGTTTCACCATCTTTAGAATACTATTTATTTCATTAGTATCATATTTATTCATTATATACATATTTATAATAACTTCTATAAAGAAGTGATGAAAAACTAATTAAATCACTTTATAGAAACGATATTTCATACATACCCACGAGTGATGTTTCCACTTTTCTATGGATGGAAGGAAATAAATATAAATGATAATTCACCTTTAAAAAATACTAATTATACCATAAATATTATATGTATTCATTAAATATATCCTTATGACTATCAATGTAAATAGGAAATGAAAAATGAACTACATCGCTTTTTGGAGGTGGTAGTCCACATGTATGAACGAGCGGCATTATCATTTTCCAACTTATGGGAATAAGATATAAAATCGATATACTATTCCATAAAAACATATAAATATTGTAAATATAATTATTCCATCATTTTAATACTGTTAAATAACATTTTTAGGTTGTATAATAATAATGAAACATGAAAAATATTTGTAAGAACATATACCTCTTCTTCAGGTATCCACCTTCGAAATGCACCTTAAGGATTATTTCATGGGTGTTTGGTGAAGAAAAAAGATCAAGGTCATGAGTAAATATTATGGGATATTATTTTGTAAAATCATAGTCTATTTAAAATTCTTAATCTGTTTTGAGAATATAGGAGAGTTGGTTACCCATTATAAGTGATGGGAGTGGCACTCTTGTAAATACTTAAAACATTAAAATATTATAAAGTCATATTCAAGTGAGAGTGCAACCAAAGAAATGAAAAATATCATATAATATAATTTTCGGTAAAAATAAAATTAACTACTAATATTTAGACAAGCTTTCATGTTATTTTAACCCTCATATCTATATTTTAACCCCTCATTAACCCTTTTAATATTTACCTTAATAATGAATTTTTACCTTATTTACTATTCATAATGACCAAAAATGAAATTAAAATCTTGGGAAATTTAGGAAATACTTATTCCAAATCTGGATAACATTTTATTAGATCTAATATTTATAATTTTTAGAAATAAATTTTAAAATAAGTGCGTAAAATTTGACAAAACCATTTTTAGAAAAATACATTTTTAAGCATAAAATGTAATTTATTATTATTACTTTCCTAGTAAAAAACATTAAATGAATATTAAAATGTTAGATTGAATATATTTTATACACATTTAATTAAAATAATTCATTGATATTTACTAGTTCAATTTTTTAAGATAAAATATATTTTACACAATAAACACAGCTTTTTAAAAAATATCTATTTTTACCTTAAACTATATTTGTCTTTATTTATAACCAATTGATAATAAATTGATAATGATTATTCATTTTTTAAAATTTATATACCAATTTATTTCATTAAAATTACATTTCATTAGTGATCATGACATATACTCTATAAAAAATACAATACTTTGAAAATTTTATATTTTAATATAAAACAATATAAATTTTAACCTTTAAAATAGACTAATTATTTTCTAAGGTTTAATCAAAAAAATTTCATTATGTAAATATTGTATACATACTTTTAATAATTTGGTTGCTCTTATTCATACCCACTAATCAGATTTCCAGGAGATGATTATAACATATTATAATAATATTTCAGTAATATATTGCAGCTTGTTCGAACTCTCTATTGCATGTAAAGTAAGATATCAAAATATAATAATTATTTAAAGAGATATATATCATAAACTTTTATGGGGTCACATTCTACCCCACTTATAATAATTTCTTCCTTGAAATTTCATCACTCTAATACAGACAATTGAGGATACATCTTCCTCATCACATCCTTAGGTTCCAAAGTAGCTTCCTCAAATTTATGGTTTTGGCACAAAACTTTGATTAGGGGACTGATATCATTCAGAAACACATTATCTCTTCAATCCATAATCACTATTAATTTTTTTTCACAATAGAAATCATGCTCCATTGGTATGATCTCTTAGTTCAGTACATGCGAAGGATTAGGTATATACTTCCTCAAGAGAGATGCATAAAACACATCTTGTACTTGATAGAGATTCAGTAGAAGTAGCACGAGATAATAAACCATCCCAATACAATCAAGAATTTAGAAGTAAAAAATATATCTAGGACATAGCTTACCCTTATTTAAAAATTTCATTATATTCATACAAGGAGATATTCATAGGAACACCTTATCACCAACTTAAAATTCAAGATCTTATTGATGATTTTCAACATAACTTTTCTATCAACTCTAAGCTATCCAGATGTTTTGTTGAATGGATCTAACATTTTCTATCATTTCTCAGATATCTCAGTTTTCAATAGATTTAATTACTTTACTCCATCCCTTCACATTAGATTTATGCACTTCTTATCATATAGGGGTTTATAAGAATCCATCTGAATGCATGAGTGAAAGATATTATTATGAGAAAACTCTACAAGAGAAATGTGTTGATCCCAACCACCTTTAAAATCCATGTGACATACTTTAAACATATATTTTATGGTTTTAATGGTCCTATCATATAGACCATATATCTGAGGATGATATGTATTGATAAAATTTAACTCCATGTTCAAATATTATTGAACACCTCTATAAAAAATCAACAAAAACCTCATATACCAATGAGATATAATAGAATATGGTACTCTAATAAATCTTACCAATTACATAATGTATATCCTATAAATACAATCAGTAGAGAAGTATTCCCTAATTACAGTGAAATGTTATGACTTTATAAGCCTATTGGCTACTGCCCAAACAGAATTATGGCCATTAGATGTTTTGGAGAGTCCTATGAAGAAATCGGTGGGGATGTTTTCTCATTTACATTCTGGTATATGTAATGGTTTTAACATACCCTTATAATTTTTAATCTTGACTTTAATTTTTTTACATACCAGGCATTGAGATACATACTCTAAAATATCCATTTTCATTCTTTCCCACCAAGAATTGTATTTTATATCTCTATACATCTTTTAAGTTATAGGTTAAATATAGAATGAGGAACTATGACCTTCATCCAATAGATTCTTTTAAAATATGGTATTGACGTGACACGTATTTGGTTCATGTAGTATATCATTTCATCTCAATCATAGTTTAATTCTTAAAAATTCATCGTTGTCTTCAGTAGTTTCACATATTCCTTATATGCCCCTTTAATACTCACATGGATGTATGGTTGAACCTTAATCTAACAAAGATATGATTTGTACCCTTTAATTGTGATTTCAAGTTTTATATTATTTAATTACATAAGTATTGGATCTCCTTCAATCCTCATTAGGGAAAAACTAGCATGGTCCTTCTTTCTTAGGGAATCAGCAACATTGATTTCATTTTTTGGTGGTAATTTATTGAGCAGTCATTATTTTTAATCAACTCAACCTATATACTTTAGAGCGCATTAAACTCATTTTATGTGAATATATAATTAAATACTTCATGATCATTATATGTATATCACATCTTTCACCATAAATATAATACCTCTATATTTTCAATGAAAAAATTATTTATTCCAACTCTAAATAATGAGTCAAGTAGTTTTACTTATTAAATTTAAATTATTGTGAGGAATAATATATCACCATACCATTTTGTATTAGGAAAAATCCTAATTCATTCACTGATTCATCACTATATATCAAAAAATCATCTCCATTTTAAGCAATGTGAGTATAAGTTCACTGGCCAACCTTCTTTTAAACTCCTTGAAATTTTCCTCACATTCATTTATACAATCTAACATGGATACCTTCCCTCTCAACTTGTTTATGGGATTAGATATCCATGAGAAATATATCAAGAAATATCAATAGTATCAATCCAACCTATAAAATATACATATCACAATCACTATAGTTGGTTTGATTCATTTATCAATAACATTCTTCTTTGAAGGATCCACCAATATACCCTCTCTTGAGATTATATGACCTAATAATGAAACTTAATATTTCCAGAATTCACACTTATTGAATTTGGAATATAGCATCTCATTCCTTGATATATTCCACAAAATATTTATTTGATCACCATTCTCTTTTTCGATCTTGGAATATATAAGGATATCATCTATAAATACTATCAAAAACTATTCAATGTAATATCTAAAGGATCTATTCATTAAATCCATAAATATAGTAGGGGAATTAGTAAGTCCAAATTAAATCTACATAAATTCATAATTATTATACCTCATACAGAAGGTTGTCTTAGGTATATCCACCTTCTTGACCCTCAATTTATGATATCTATATCAAAATCTATCTTGTAAAAATATTGATCTCCACCCTATTTCTTCAATGAAATCATCAATATAGGGTAAAGGATCATTGTTTTTTATAGTGATATTATTAAGGTATTGATAATAAATGAAAATATTCATTGACCCATCATTCCTCTTACCAAAAAGAATAGGTGTACTCTATTTTTATGAACTAGGGAATATAAATTCCTTTTTTAGAATCTCTGGGAGTTGGTTCTTCAATTCATGAATCTCAATCAGGGTAATTATATTTAAAGTATTTGAAATATGTGTAACAGAAGGTATGAGTTCAATTGAAAAATTAACTTCATGCTTTGGGGTAATGTGAGGAAATTTTTCAAGAAATAAATCATCATATTCCAAAACAATAGGAACATCTTCAATGTTGAGTTTCTCCCTAACCATTTGAAATAAATATCCCTCATCTGTAGAAGTAATTTCTATTGGAATTCGATATTCATCCTCACACCAAAATTTGTTAATTAAGTGATTCAAAATATATATGTAACTTCTCTTTCTTAAAAATTAATATGATTTATATATGAAAAATGTTAATCAATGCCCAAAATCACATTAAATTCCACTAACGGAAGAATAATTATATTTTCAAAGGGAAAATTCTTATAAAAATTACATGTAATTCACAAATTTGGAGTAGAGTATAAGTGTACCTTAGCTATCATGATCCACTTCAAATATTGACATAGAATAGGACCTTCCTTGTTATAAGAGTTATCCCTTGGATTAGGGAATTGATTCTAGTAAATCCCATGTTCCCCTCACATAAGACATTGAACTATTATTGGTACCGTAGGATAAGAAACATTTCCATCCATTAAAATCCCATTTTTTCCTCAATAATTAGTTACTTTATGCCCTTATTTTCCACACATAAGACATCTTCCCATTCCTTTGAGACATTTACTCAGGTTCTTCTTCTCATTGTCTTAGCATATAGGAAATTAAATCTTCTTTACTCTATGTTCTTCATCAACTAAACTCCCATGAAACTTCATTTTTCTCTTATTAGGTGTGTTAGGAAACTCACCTAGGTTTAGGTTATTAATCATAAATTGAGATAGATAGTTAGGAATAACCACAATATTTTTCACTCCAACTTTAATTTAGATTTATTCATCTTTTGTACACCCATCACATTGTCCTTCACAACCATAGTTGAATTGGTTTGAATACTACAAAACAGGCCTTTAAGAGCACTGGCCTTTACCAGTGCTAGGAAAAAGTGGTGATAAAGGTTCCCTTTATTGGGGCTAAAACGATCTTTGATAAATGGTCCCTTTTATCAGTGCTTTTTTTCTAAAGATGATAAAAGGAATCCTTTATTTGTGCTTTTTTAGGGTTAATAAAATGAATCCTTTATTGGTGTATTTTTTATCACTGATGAAAGGGTGTCCTTTATCAGTGCATTTTGTTTAGCATTGATAAAGGAAACCCATTATCAATGCTTTATTTTCAGTACCCATAAAGGAATTATTTATCAGCTCTTTTTTAGTGCTGATAAAAGTACAAATAAAATCGAATAATAAAATAAATAATAGATAAATATGATTTTATTCAAATAATATTAAAATTTTATTAATTAATCAATTATTGATAAAAATGAATAAATTGATTATACTATATATAAATTATAAATAGTATATATTAAATATATAGATATATGTAAAATAAAAATTAAATAATTAAAAATTAAAAATAAGTAAATTGAGAAAAATATTAAACATTTTATTAATTAAATAATTATTTATAATGTTAATAAATAATATACATTATATATATATATAAATGTATATAAACATGAGTTATATAATACAAAATATTATTTATTCTTTACATCAAATAGTAATATATTTAGTGAATAATGGTTTATAATTAAAAATTAATATGAATTTAAAATAATGACTAATTGCATTAAGTAATGGACATAATTGAATATCGTTTGATTTTTCAATTTAGCATAGATCAAACGTACATATTATATGGATTTCACATATATGTAATTATATCATTTTTATATACATACGCACACACACAAATATTTTTTTGGGAATTTAATCAATTTATATTATTTATTTTATACAAATTTATTTACTATTATTTACTCTTTTCAATATGTATTCATCTTTATTTCAATATATATCCATTTTTTAATTATTTATATTAATCAAACTTGCCCAAATTTTTAGTATTATACTCATTTTTAATTAATCAATTTTACTCATTTTTAACATGAATGCATTAAATATTAAATAATCATTAATAATGTTAAAAATAGATTGGTAAAAAAATATTTATAAATAAGTATATTTATAAATGTATATTTTCTATTTTTATAAATTTATAATTATAAATAAATAAATAATATTTTCTTTAAAAGTATTTATATATTTATAAATAAATAATTATAAAATTATAATAAATTTATTTAAATAGTGAATATATTTACTATATATATATATATCATTATATAAATATATATAATGATATAAATATTATTTTTAAAAAATTATTTATATAATTATAAATAAATAATTATATATTCAAATAATTATACAATTATTATTTTTAAAAATTATTATTATTAGTATTATAATTGTACATAATAATTATAAATTTCTTAAATTATTATTTTTTAAATTATTATAAGTATTTATTAGTGTTAAAAATTCACTAGTAAAGATTCATTTTGTCAGCGCTTATTAACTCAGCACTGATAAAAGGTATCTTTATCAGCGCTGTTTTGGAAGCACTAATAAAAGTTTCTCGATCTATTTTAAGAACCCTAACCATTGTGAACCGGTTCGCAATATCTGAAGATCTCTGTGAATGTGACCTACTATTGGTGCTCCACATTTTCAAATTCAAGCTCAAATCTAGGCTAGAATCAAGGCTCCAACAATTCCAAGGCTCCAATCTAAGGCTCGATCGATTCAAGGGTGGAATGAAACCGAGGCTCAAAAAAATATGGGTTTTTTGAAATCTCTAATTTTCTTCAGTTATCCACTGAAACTTCTCATCCCACATCTATTTATCCCAACAAGTACGGTTGCACTATCCTATAATAAAACAACCCAAAATTGATTGTTTTTTTAATGACGTTTGAGCTTCTTGAAGAAGCCTCTACAATTTAGATCAAAACAAAGTTGAAAATATTTACACTTACAATCTTAATCTGTATTCAGTTTGATCTATTTGTTGTTTTATTCTTTCTTTCTTTTCTATAAATGTCAATGAAAAATAAAAATGCATATAAGTGGACTCAATAACATCTTTCTCAGTAAGATTCATGATGAATGAATGAATATAATATAATCCATTATTTCTTTACTAGTAGGCTATAAATTAGAGTCTTTCTCAATGGTTTGGCTTGTCCGTCCTCGTTATTTTAAGTGTTTCATTTCCTGATTTCATCTTACTGGTATACTATACACAAATATCAGTGAGAGAAAGTGAGTTTTTTTACCTATAATAAGAATAAGAAACATTCTTCAATTAATTAGCGAGATTATCCATTTTATTTTTATTTTCATATTTTAATAGTAAGAAATTTAATTTTATTATAGGGATTTATTTTGAAGATTACAATTTTTTTAGAATTATAATCTTTGAAAGAGTTTATGTGTTTATTTATTTTAACATGATTTATTTTCTGAAATGGAATTTATTTTCATATGTCAAATTTTTATTCTAAGAATTATTCTTATAAATTTTATATTTTATTTGAATTATAATAATTATATTTGATTAGTTATTTATTAAGATTATGTTATTACAATTGATTATTTTTTTCATTATGTAAAGACTTATATTTTTGATCTAGTAGTTCCCCTTGCACACTATCCATTATTTATTTTGAGATAATTTTCTATAGTTAATGAGTTTATTATTGAACACCCACTTGGTTCTAATAACATTTTAGTCTTCCAGCCCTGGAATAATTTCCCATGTCACATTGTTCTTATTCAGATCAAGCTCTGCATACATCGATTTGATCTAACTATCATCCTTTTCAGCCTCTCAAAATGATTCAGTATCTACTTAGGAAAAAATTATGTTTTTTTAGAGTCTCACTTCTTTGATTTTTCACAGAAACTTTCTGATCACTAGAGAAATTTTATTCATTGGTTTCATCCTTTCTTGTATTTCTTACAACTAAAAAAATATAGTCATCTTTGAAATGATAACCCACTCATTACTACTACTTAAAAATAAATTCATTTATTTCATCACATATATAATAAACACTATGTATGTTTTACTTTAATCCATATAAAAACAAGTCATTCTTTAACATTTACTTTTGGTTCCAACCTTGGGAATCTTTGATTACCATCCCTGTAATTATCACAAATGGGAGGAATTACCCATTTAGAGAAAACAACATAGTACAACTATCATCCTCATTAGTTTTATCTCCCAAAAAGTTATTATTCCAATTTTTTTCTTGGTACTTATCACCCATCACTTTTATTTCACTTGTACTACTCTGAGCAGTAGTCATCATATGGATGACTACTGATTGAAGTATTTCAAGAAACGTAGGTTCATGTCCACAAGAGATGGAGGATGACTGTCAAACAACAAAATGTAATGATAACTATTCAGAAAATGATCTTATGGGGATGAAAATTGTATATAGCTTTCACCTTTGGATGATTTCATAGGATGGCACCTACCATAGTGGAGTAATTTTTTTCTTAAATTCAATTAACCATTTTCTTCAAAACATACTGAAATTCTTTGAAAAAATAATATGTTGAGTTTCACTTATTAGAATTATATATAACATTCACTTTTGATAATGAAAATCTTATGTGTATTTATTTAGTTATTATACAAAATGAATATTTTATGAACCCAATAGGATATCTTTACTTTCTCTTAGACGATTAAAAGCTTCAATGCAATGTATTGTATTTTCTCCTCATCCTCCTCATTTAATGATTGATTGTTTGGTGATATCTTTTTGTGTTTTTTCTCATCATTCTTGTTATAACATTGGCATATACCTATGGTTAATAATGATTAAAAATTAAAATCATTATCCATAAAATTAATTTATTGTTTCATATTTATGTTTAATTTATTTATTTTTAGTATTACTCATGTAATAATTGTTTTCTTATAAAAGTGGATTATTTTGTTTGATTTGGGTTGGTTTGTTCAAAACTACTCAGTATTATGAGGGATTGGACTTTGAGACTGCAACTGAGATAATTACAACAAGTAAATGCATCAAGAATTCATACAACCATCAGTTAAAGTTGAATTCCTACTACTTATTTACTTAATTTTGTCAACATTTTATCTACTATTTTTAAGTTAATTTCATTATCATTTTTATATAATAATTATTTGGTTTTTTTCATATATCTTTTGGGAAACCATATTTTTATTTAAATTATCTAAAATTATCCACAAAAGAGATAAAATGATTCTTTTTTCCAATGTAACCATGTTTTCCATTTTTATTGTCTTTCTTTGTCGAATTTCCAATACTGAAAATTGATCTGATGTTGTTAGATAAGAACTATTTTTCATTATTTAAATCCAAAATAGTATAAGAAGATCATGTTCCCATTATGGTGAATTCTCATGATATAATGGGAACTTGATCTTCCTCTACTCTTCTGAATTTCAATAATGAGAATGGTTTTTCAGCTAAGAACATCAAGTAAATATGTAGTATTGGAAGTTTGATATATAAAGACAATGGAAACATGGTTACATTGGTAGTTAGTATTTTTTAGACTTTGGGACATGTAGGAATCAATTGTGCCTTAATCCAACACACGGTGCGACCGATATGACTCCAATTTCTTCTTTTTATTTAAAATTGACATTAATCTTAGTAAAAAGGAAAACTTACATACTAAAAACTAAGAAAACATATTCCTATTATTTTTATAATTTAGTTCTATGATCTATAAGTCATTTGGGACATCTAGGAATCAATTGAACCTAAATTCAACGCACGGTGTGACCGCTATGACTCAATGTATCCATTATCAATTTAAAATCAACAGTTTAGTTCAAAAATTATCACTCACTAAAAACCAAGAAAATGTTATCATATTTTATTAATAATTTAGTACATTGATTCATAAGTCATATGTGATGTGTAGGAATTTATCTCATAATAAATTGATACATGATGTGATCAATATCAGTCAAAGTGCTTGTTTCCAGTTTAAAATGACATTCTAGTAAAAAACACAAGTGATGTACTCAAAATTAAGTAAATTCATTAAGATTTTTTTAAAATTTATGAAAAAAATCTATAAGTCATTTGGTATGTTTTGGAATTATCTGCACATCAATCTGATGCACAGTGTGATCGGTATTACTCTAAGAGCATCTTTTTATTTAAAATTGTCATCAATTTTAGTAAGAACGACAATTGACCTACTCAAAATGCAGAAAAACATTCAATTTTTTTAATACTTTAGGAAAATGATCCATAAGTTATTTTTTACATGGAGGAATCATCTGAGCCTCAATCTGACAAACAATGTGACTATTATGGCTCCAAGTGTGTCTTTTTATATATAACTGACATTAATTTTAGTAAAAAGGATAACTAAACTACTCAAAAGCAAGAAAACACATTCATATTGTTTTTATACTTTAGTAAAATAATCTATGATTCATTTTTGATGTGTAGGAATCATGTGTACCTCAATATGATGCATGGTGTGACTCGTATGACTCCAAGTACGTCTTTTTATTTAAAAATGAGATCAATTTTGGTAAAAAGGATAACTGAACTACTAAAAACCAAGAAAAACATTCATATTATTTCTACACTTTATGGAAATGGTACATAAGTAATTTTGTATGTGTAAGAATTAGAAACACCTCAATCAAATACACAATGTTCCCATTATGACTCAATGTGTCTCTTATGAGTTTAAAATCGACAGTTTAGTTTAAAAAGTTCACTCATTGAAAAACAAGAAAACATGATCATATTTTATTGATAATTTATGATATTATTTCATTTTTCATTTGTGACATGTAACAATTAGTCTCACATCAAACTGATACATGACGTGATTGGTATGAGTCAAGGTGCGTGTTTTTAGTTTAAAATGACATTTTAGTATAAATAGATAAGTAACGTACTCAAAACCAAGTAAATAAATTTTTTTTTTATAATTTATGAAAAAAATACATAATCCATATTTTATGTGTAGTGATTATCCTCACCTAAATTTGATGCGTCGCGTGACCGGTTTGAAACAAAGTGCGTCTTTTTATTTAAAATTTACTTCAATTTTAGTAAAAAGGAAAACTAACCTAATCAAACTAATAAAACACGTTAATATTGTTTTTATACTTTATAAAAATGATCCATAATTAATTTTTGACATGTAAGAATTATCTACAACTCAATTTGATATACGATGTTCCTATTATGACTCAGTGTGTTTCCTATCAGTTTAAAATTGACAATTTAGTTCAAAAAATGTCACTACCTGAAAACTTATCCAAATAACTCTAATTGTCTTTATAATTTAGGAAATTGATTCATAATTTATTTTTTATGTATAGGATTTGGTATCATGTCAAATTGATGCATGATGTGATAATTATGAGTCAAAGTGCATGTTTCCGATTTTAAATGGCATTTTTGTAAAAAGACAAGTGATGTACTCAAAACTGAGTAAACACATTTGGATTGTTTATACATTATGAAAATTATTAACATTACATTTGGGAAATGAAGTAATTATTCGTACATCAATCTAACACATGGTGTAATCAGTATGACTCTAAGTTCATCTTTTTATTTAAAATTGACATCAGTTTTAGTAAAAAGGACAACTAACCTACTCAAAACTGAAAAAACATATTCAAATTGTTTTGATAGTTTATAGAAATGATCCATAAGTCATTTGTGATATGTATTAATCAACCTCACCTCAATATTATATGCAATTTGTTCGGTATGACTCAATGTGTCTGTTATTAGTTTCAAATCAACATTTTAGTACAAAAAGTGTCACTCATTGAAAACTGAGAAAACACACTCATATTGTATTTATAAATTTGTAAAATGATTAATAATTAATTTTTAAAATTTATGAATTGTTATCATATCAAAAAAAACATGATGTGACCAGTATGATTCAAGGTGCGTGTTTCTAGTTTAAAATGACATTTTAGTAAAAAAGACAAGTGATGTACTCAAAACTGAGCAAACACATTCAGATTGTTTTGATACTTTAGGAAAAGGATCCATAAGTCATTTGAGACATGTTAAAATTATACACACCTCAATATGATTCACAATGTGATTAGTATGACTTCAAGTGTGTATTTTCAATATATAAGGGTCATTTTAGTTTAAAACACGCATCACATCGCCAAAACTGAGAAAATGATCCTAGATTGTTTTCTCATCATTCTATCTACTATTACTTAATTAACTTACTTATTTTTTTTATCTTATACTTATTTAGTTAATTTTCAAAAATATAATCCTTGAATATGAATAATAAATGGTGTGACATGCAAGAATCAACTGCCACTCAATATGATACACAAAGTTCTTTGTATGACTCAAAGTTTAGTTTAAAATTAACAGTTTTTGTTAATTTATTTCTTTATATTACTACTAACATAAGAATTTTTTCCTTATATAGGTGATTTTTTTCTCAAGTAAGGGTTAGGATCAAAAGAAAAAGAAAGACTGTTGTTTTTTAATGTATGTAATAATTTTTACTTATGTAATTGTATAAACCAATTTTTGAAATGTCTATAATATAGTGTTTTTTCTTATATTTGTGTTGTAAATTTTAGTTCATTTAAATTTTGTATTCATAATTTTATCTTACTAATTTCGTGGTTTTTCTGTTGTTTTTGAGTGCTATTACATAAAACAACAATATGCCTCTATATCAACGCTTCTACAAGCGATGATAAAAGGCTAGGGATTTTGATCTCACTCTAGTAGTCATCACTTGTCTAGAATTGATAAAGGTCGTTTTTAGTGTTGTTGAAGGCCTATTTTGTAGTAGTTTTTATCTTGGATTCATCTATTTACTAAAAAAATATTAGTGTGAATGTTAAACATCAATAATCAGAGTAAGAAATCATATTATTGTGAAAATAATTCTTATAATTTCCTCAATTACAGAACCTTTTTTTAACCCATGACACTTTAATTTCATCTCATATCACTATGTCTTATCATATGATGTCACAAATTATATCCTCTCATACATCATAATGGTTCATAAATACAATTATATTTAACTAAATAATAATCTCTGGGAGTGTCTATCCAAGTGTGTGGTCTTAGGCCCACTCATCATGCACTGAGTTGAGATGGAATTGATACTCAACCATCCATTTTCACAGTTTTTACCTCTAGGTTATTCTATTACACATTTTCATCCACCTTCCAATGTCCATACAAGAATATAATTTCAAGAAACTACATAATCTATACCTTACCATAATTTTAGGATATTATCCTATACCTAGACATATCCCCCAGGATTTTAGAAAATTTCTCTAATCTTAATCTCTAAAAATAACTAAAACCAACTCTAATACCATCTAAGGTTACCCAATAATTACATACATAAATATTCAATCATTATATATGAATATTAAATACATATCAACATAATACACACCCCATTAACCATGCGGTTTTAGTATCTTTGGAGACTAGATACATAACCAATTTATTTCATGAAATATTTTCAACATATCCCACAAAGTTCTTCTCACATAGTACGTTGATTATACATACCCTAATAAAAACCATTATTGGTAACTAGGGGAAAGGAAACATAATAAAGGGTAAGGTCAGATGCTCAGTAAGGATAAACATTAAAGATATCAATCAATGATCATAATTGAGCATATGATAAATATAAGAGTATAATAACATGATCATAACTTGAGAAACTATTCCTCAATCAGTCAAAGATATTTAATCATGCATCACAGAATAAGGATTTTCAATAATAAAATATACATTCCATAAAAGTATAGAATCATATATAATTAATCAAGACCAATGAGAAATATCATAATAATAATACATAGGTTTTTGGATACACATAATCATATAAAATCATTTCCTTAGTCAATGATCATTTACAAGATTATCATAGTGTATTGTGTGAATTCTTCATTCTATCATTTCCCCAGTCATGATTTACTCCCAAGACTATCATAATAGATAGATTGCCTTACTAAACTGGGTTCACTCCCTATTCTAGTTATCTCATGAGATATAAATATTCACCCAATTCATTAGAGGGCTATATAATTATGGGCCCACCCATCACATAATGAAATAAAAACATAAGTGTTCTACAATATCCTAAAAACATTCATCATTTTATCATAGCATAACCAGTGAAAAAGAAACAGTTTTCATAAATATTTCACCATCTTTAATTAACATATGGGAATGAAATGGGTTTCATAGAATTTCCATAACCATAAGACATATAGAGAAATAAATTGTATGGTATCATTAGATCATATCCACATTAAAGTATAAAAATCCTTAAAGGATGTTGGCATTAATGAAAGATACCTTTGAAAGTGCATTAACACAATTCCTTAAAATCAGTGTAAATACAGTTTTCAATCTGTATCATTGAAAAACTAAAAATTCATAGAATATTTAAAAAATATTTTGATGGAAAATAAAAATGTAACTAGGTAAAATAATATTCAAAGAAAATAATAGTCCTTATGGATGGAAAAGTTATTGGTATCATAAATATTAAAACAATGATTCCTTTTACAATTTTTGTACAAAGTTAAAAATAACCTCTCTGAAAAAATATATAAAATTTACTTTTTAATACATTGAACAGAAAGTAAATTATAAATTAAAATGTAATTAAATAATAAATTCATCATATAAAATAACATTCTAGAAAAAAAAATTAATGTGACCAGGACATGGAAGAAAAATTTTGTTATCTAAAGAGGTAATACTGTCAGTTTTTATTAAAAAACATTTTATCAAACTTTTTGTAATGAACCATATTTTCATGAAGATAAAAATAATTATTTTTATAAAATTCCTTTAAATGTACCTTATAATTTTACACAATGGAGTCATGAAGGTCACGAGGGTGTTTGGGACTTGTTCAGAGCTTAGAACCTCATAAATTTGGAAAATCAACTAGGTCACATGGTTAGTAGAAACTGTGCAACCCAAACAACATAGTCTCTATTAACCATGCAGGGAAACCTAGAAGAGTAGAAGGGGTCACATAGTTTTTCTACAACTACACGACCCTAGGTTCATTCTCTTGTGAAAACTTTTGAGGTTTGATAGTGGTATTTTAAACGGTTTTTGCACAGTTAGGGAAACCATGTGCCTTAACCATGTGGGGTCTCTATTTGGATAGTGGATTGAGAAAGGTTCGCACACAGTTTGGCCAAACCATGTATCCAAACTGTGTTCCCCATAATTTGAGGTTAAAAAATCTAAAATTCCCTTAATGAATCGTTAAACCTATTTTCCTTTTTCCCCTCCCATATCTAGTGGATGAAACATTGTTCCTCCTCCCGTGATCTCCCATATCCTTTAACCTAGATTCTTTAATATCTCTTTAATATGAAGTCCAAATCAATATCCTTTAAAAGCGTCATATCTTTATGGGTATGATCTATAATCCTCTCCCTTCCTATTTTGGTTTATCTTCAAATTTGTTATGAGATCTTGGTGAAAGATCATTTCCCTATTTTCAGGATTTTGGACCATTTATTTGATTTATTCTAACCTACATTTAATCTATGGATTCCATAGGATTAGAATCCTTAAATTTACCTAAGGTAGGTGGTCTCATCATTTTCCCTAAAACATTTGTGTTTTAATAGCTATGTTGTTGTACCACACACTGGCTTTTGTTTCGCATCGCTGTTTAATTGATTACATAAAATTAAATTGATCTACACACCTTGATATACACCCATTGATATTTGTTTAGTTAATTGAGGATTCGAACCTTGAACAAAGACACCCCTTGGGTGTTCTAGCTTGAATTTCCCTTTACAGTTAAATTTTTAATTGGTCGGAACTCCTCCTAGGAATTTGTCTTGGGTTAGGTTTGAATTTATCACTCCAATATAAATGTTTAAAAAACCCAAGGAACCTTATAAGTTCTTTAACATACATATAACTGAAATTTACCATGTAAGTAATTTCCTTATTGAGAATGGAACCTTCTAAAATCCCCTATTGAACCTTGTAAATTGGTTTTCTATGTCTTGCTTCATTGAATTTCCATTCTTTGGATAATTTATTGGATTAATTATATTGGATGGTTGATTCATAATGGTTTTATTTTACATAAATGAACTGAATGATTTAAAGGAAATGAGTTATAAAAGGGTGGATAGTCCACACTATTGTTTATTGTTTTATTGAATTCTTAAATTGAATTGTTATACCTTGGTTATAATATCTTGGTAAATGTGATGAATGAGAGGTAATTCATAATAAATTATATTATTAATATGATTACGTCTTGATATAGGTTGTTGAATGATGTGAAGGGTTCTATTGGGAATGATGGTTTCACACTCCCTTACATCAGGTATTGATCATGATGTCTCACACCATTGACTCTATTTGGAAGGTGGTTATGACACACCACATCCCTTGTTTCGAGTGTTGACATGATGTCACACTCACCATATCGAGTAATGATCATGAAATATACAACTCATTGTGAGATGTAGGTAATGTACCTAATTTCTTGAGCTTATAGGCTCATTTAGACTGGTTATAGATGTCTAAGTTATGCCTCAATCTTGCCAGCACCTTGTATTCCAGGTATATGGTCACTTACGTCCGTATGTACTTGGTTCATATAGGTATATGAAATACATAACTAAACTATTTATATATTATTACTATATATATAGTAACTGGTTAAAAATTCATTCCAGCCATGAGATGATGCAAGTAGATCCCCCATGTATCCTTTACGAACCTGAGGGGGCTATCATTTATTTATTCAACATTATCTATTATCTCATTTATACATAAACATTGTTTAGCTATAAGCACTGATTTTATTACTTCTATACATCATTGATGGTCCACTACTAGGATTTTATCTCACACCCAACTTAGCCTACCTTTGGTACCTGAGTAGATTACATGTCTGCAGGTATGGATAGGGGAAAGATCCCTACTACAGATTCTTGATATGTTTTTCCTATAGTTGGAGCATATGAGAAGAGGACCGAGCATATTCTCAGTGTTCTAGTGGATGTTTTTTTCCTTTTTAAATTTTTGTATGGAATGATTATATATGCTTTTCCCATGTTCCATTTTTTTACAACAACATTCCATGCATCCATGTATTTGACACTACCTAGTGGTTTTTTATTTTTATTCACTTGTTCAATAATATATTCATCTACTACTTATTTATTATGTCTTTATATATATATATATATATATATTCTTCTCTTATTGTATGTTTATGGTTATATCCATTGTTTGACTCAGATATGAGGGTATAGTCTCCCCATTGTACCACCTTTATACCCTCTCTACTAGTTGGCAGCCTCTGGTGTATGGGTAGATGCACTTGAGGCTAGGTGACCCACCATCTCAGGGCAGGGGTTAAGTGGATCCCAGATCGGGATGTTACAAAGTGGTATTAGATATAAATATTTCATTTTTATTATAGTTTGGGTATTATATGAGAGACTAGGAGTTAAAGGAATTTGGATGTGACATTGTGTCTTGAAGTAGCTAACCCATGTATAGGGGAAACCCAAATTACCTAGGATGGAAAATTTTAGAAATTGATTATGCTTGTTTTGTTTGATACAACTTCACAGTTAGGTGACACAGTTGTTTTATGATGTTATTGATATTAGTATTATCGAAATGATGGTTTCTTTTACCTGGTTCAAATGAAATGAGGGTGTATCATCAATTCATGTATCATACTAGGCATAATAGGACTAATGTGCCATGCATTTTTTCTATGCCATGTTTATTTTCAGTGTAAATTTTCCTATTTCATCTTATTAGTGCCTTGATTATGTATTTAAATGTGATAAAATTTCTTGAAGGGATTGAAAAATATAATAGACACTTAAATTTCATTCCTTAACCTAACAGTGTTTTCCTTCATAGGTTAAAGTATACAATTTAAGTAGTTAATTATGGCACATTGATCCATGGACCATTGGTCACATGTTCTAGAACGTGTTATGGTATGGGTTAATATGATTCCATATTTTGGTTCATAAGGAGTATGGTCCCTTATGTATTGGAAATGGTGATCCATTTAATTCAACCATTTAAAGAGATATAAATATTTAAAAAAACACAAATTTAAAATGAATATGACTTTAAAAGTAAGGATATCCATATTAGGCATGTGAAATAGAGACTTAGACCCAAACTCATCCTTAATAGTGGGTGGTGGTGTGTCTCTTATGTTCTTATGGACTACTGTGGTCTTTCTCAATTACCCATTCCTGGATTTAGGAGCAGGCATGGGGGTATGATATTTCTAAAGGAAGGTTATGCAACTATCCTTGTTTTCTATCTGTAATTCTATCAATTGTTAAATTATCTAATAAGGTGTGTATTTGGAATTTTATTATCATGTATCCATGATTTTCTCCATTTTTACACCTTGAAGGTGGTAATGACCATGCACCTAAGGTGGTGGGCCTTGAGCCGCCAGTGATCCCTCCTATAGTGCCACCCCTGGAACCTCTTCCTACCCTTGATATTGGCATTGTGCCTAGTTCTGAGAGGGAATTGTATATATGTTTCAAAATATGAAAGGTATTTTTCGACCTTCCCCAAGTATGGAAGAGTTGACTAAATAATTCTAGATATATAATCCTCCCACCTTTTCAAGGGATGGAAGACCACATGGTGCTAAGTTTTGGATCAAATATATCCTTTCTATATTCGAGCATCTAGAGATTCCTCCAAATTGGAGGTTCAAGATTGCTGCTTATATGATATGTGACTCTACCGAGCGGTGGTGGGATGTTATTAAACAAGAATAT
The DNA here is from genome assembly GCA_963277665.1 of Viscum album. Lineage (NCBI taxonomy): Eukaryota > Viridiplantae > Streptophyta > Magnoliopsida > Santalales > Viscaceae > Viscum > Viscum album. The sequence goes on along the minus strand of OY728146.1, from coordinate 2,003,128,681 downwards.
CAGTACAGATATATGATTTGCAAAGATATCTAGACTATATTTTATGTCTATTTATTTCCCTAGACTCTGAGGGCTAATAGACCTAGAGAATTCATGAACCTGTGGTATAGAGTTTTTTCTTTGATGGAATACTCTGCCCATTTTACTGAGTTGTATTGGTTCTCTCTTACTCTAGCTGGTGATGATTTTATGTCTGTTAGGTGATTCGGGGATGGGATGGTTTATTCCATCTGATCATAGATCAATGTATTCAGGTTGACCAGTATTTCTGAAATAGTCAACCAATACCTTATTAAAAATAGAAATTTGAGGAAAGATGACGGTACGAGTTAGGGAGGATCATCACCTAAATCAATTATTGTTTCTTCTTATAGGAAAAAGAGACTCTTTGAGGTTTCTCACTGGGGTGTTATTAGTTAGGCTCCTTATGATGACAGCTTTATGATATGTCACCAGTGCAGTAAGTCGAGACACAAGAAACCTCAGTGTTTACAAGCCCAGTGGAATAAAGAGGGTGTGATTGGATTCTCTATATCTAGAATTTATACATAACTTTCCCATTAGTGGTAATAAAGAGAGTACCTACTCCCACCCCATGTTCTGGAGAGGAGTTAGTAGGATCACACAAGTAAGAAGGTTGGAATACCACTAGCCATTTAGGTTGACGTGGCAGTTAAGGTATAGATAGTCAAACTCGTGATTCTCAGTGCTAGCAGAGCGATCATGCTCAAGGCTATTATGTAGTGATTTAGGGGTATGGTACAGGCTAGTTACATGCAGTCTAACCTATTCCAAGGGATCAAATCATAGGACCTTCTATAGTTCTAGGTAATATTCTAATTTCATCAACTTTTGTGTCTACTTTATTTGACATGGGAACATCTCACTTATTCATATATGAGACTATTATGGAGAGTATGAACATTGATATCGAACACTTGTATGGAATTATGATATTTGATACCTTATTTGGTGTATGTTCCGAGGTTGTTCTCCATTTTAAGCATTTTTTCCTTGAGATAGGTGGAAATCTCCTTGTATAGAATATTTTCATCCTCGACATAACGAGATATGATGTAATCATCGGGATGGACTAGTTAGTTCCCTATCGAGCTCATATAGACCGATATCATTTGAGGGTGATGTTTATATCACTAGAAAATTCTAGATACATGCATAAGGGAGAATGGGATGTGCAGGCTATGTGATCAAGAATTGAGTAGCAGAGGTTAGGAAGTGTGATAGATCAGATCACCAGTTCTTTTCTTGGATGACTAGGGGTTATGCCCCAATATTTTCCCACCAGTAGTGGATAATTTTATAGAGATCTTTAGTAATTAATTATCTAGTATACCTCTAGTGAGAGAGGTATATTTTACCATTGATCTTCTCCAAAGAGCAGTTCCAGTGACCATACATTCTTATAAGATGACACCTATGGAGATTTTGGAACTCATGAAATAGTTGGAGAATCTAGAGGATAAAGGCTTCATATTCCCCAATACTTCTCCTTAGGGTTCACCAATACTTTTTTCCAAGAATGTGGATGATACCCTTATAATTTTCATAGATATACATCACTTAAACTAGTTCATGCTAAAGAATCAGTATCCATTGCCTCGAATTGGTGACATCTTTGATCATATCAACGGAGTGAGAGTTTTTTCAAATATAGATTTGAGGTTGGTCTATCATCAGGTGCATATAAGGTAATTGGACATACCTTGCAAAGATTTCAAGAGAAGGTATGGTCTACATGAGTACCTTGTCATACTGTTGAGACCCAGGAATGCACCTACAGTCTTCATGGATCTTCTGAATCAGGATTTCCACCAGTATTTGGATTTAGTTGTGGTAGTATTTGTTAATGATATCTTAGTGTATTTACACTCTAGACACATACATTCTAACCATATTTAGATATTTCTAAATACACTAAGAGATAATTATCTCTATGATAAACTTAGTAAATTCCACTTTTGAATAGAAAAATTCAATTCTCATGTCATATCATCTCAGAAACAAGATTTTCAGCAGACCTAGAGAAAGTTAGGGTTGTAGTTTCTTGGCAATATCCCAAGAATGACTTTGACATATGAAGTTTCATAGGGATATTCAGATATTTCATATGCTTCATTCAGGATTTCTTATGCCTTTCAGTGCCTCTTATGGGCTTCATAATGAAGGTTGTGAAATTCATTTGGTCAGAATCTTATAAAGCATCGTTTTAGTAGTTGAAGGTTCATTGGACTTCAAAAATGATAATAATTCTTCCATATCCAAGTAGGATATATACAGCATATTGTGACACATCAGGTGTTAGGATTTGAGTTATTCTGATACAGGATGAGTGAGTCATTGCTGACAGGTCTCATCAGTTGTCACCTCACGAGTGAAATTACCTAATGCATGACCTCGAGCTAGCTATTATAGTTAATGACTTATGTTGAGGAGACAATTTCTTCTTGGAGAGTGTTATGTGGTATACATTTATCAAAAAATAATCAATTACATATTTAAAAATTGAGATCTAAATCTTAGGAATCGCAAGTGGGTTGAGTAACTATATTTATTTGTTTTTTAGCTTACCTACACTCCTAGTGAGGAAAATTTTGTAGCTAATTCTATGATACAAAACACTCAGACATAGGCAGTTCAAGAGGCTTGTGGTGATGGAATATCATGGACATAATCGAAGATATGCACATTGAGGTTCAGGAAGATCAAGGTTAAAATATCATTATATCCTTGGCAGTCAACTATACTCTTATGGAACAAGCAAGAATGAGATAACTATATGCTCCCAAAGGCCTTTTCCTAAGGGAAATCATCTCAGATAATGATACATATTCAAGTTATACCATGGATAAGGATGATAATTTACTATTCCATGGGATTGTATGGGTCCCAACAGACAATAGGGAAGAACTTATATAGGAATTTCATTCCTTAGTATGGGAAATTCATCCTAGTGTCACCAAGATGTATCGGGATCTATAGACCCAGTACTAGTGTCCTGGTATAAAATGTGAGATTTTTGGATTCATCACTCAATGTTCCACATATCAGTAAGTGATGGAAAAACATCAGCATCCGGCAAGGATTTTACAGTTGTTGTCTATTCTTGAGTTGAAATGGGATGATGTTTCAATGGGTTTCATGACTAGTTTACCCAAATAACCTCATATAAATGATATAATATGGTTTTTCATTGATCAATTTATGTATTTATCACACTTCTTACCTATGTGAGAGACCTTCATGATAGATGATATAGGGAGGATGTATGTCAAGTAGGTTGAACATATTTATAGAGCTCCTTGTTCTATCATTTCTAATAGAGATTCTAACTTTACATCAGGGTTTTGGAAGGGGTTACAGAAGGCCATTAGTAAATAGGGAATTCTGAGCATATCCTATCACCCTCAGACCGATGTATAGATAGAGCGTATGATTCAAGTGCTATAGGACATGCTCCATGCATGTGCCCTTGACTTTGGGGGTTCCTGGGAGAAACACATTCTCCTTATCAAGTTTTCATATAATAACATATTTTAGGCTAACATCGATATGGATCCCTATGAATCCTTATATGGTCGGTCGTTCTATTCACATATGTGATGACTAGAGGTAGGGGAGGCTGCTATTTTTAGACCACATATCATGCAGGAGACCATAGAGTAGGTCCAATTGATCAAAAATCTTATGATGATAGCTCAGTCTAGATAGAATTTGTATGCTAACAAACACTAATGACCTCTTGAGTTCGAGATAAAAGATTGGTATTTCTTGAGAGTATCTCCTAGGTTGGTACATTGACGTATCTGGGGGTATTCTAAGCTCTTACATAGGGTCTTTGGACCCTTTGAGTTTGTGAAATGGATCAGACTAGTGGAATACTAGATAGAACGTCTTCAGAGATATTGGTCTATACATTATGCCTTTTACAAATCTCAGCTTCATTGATACCATCCTAACCTGTCACATGTATTTCAGCCTAATGAGTCAAAATTTTATGTAGATGATTCCTTCTATGATTATCAAGTTTATATTTTTAATCAGAGTGTGAAGACACTATGAGGTAGGTCATTTACTTTAATATGGGTGTTATTGTTTCACGGTCAGGTATAGGATAAGACCTAGGAACAGAAAGCTGATATATGATCTCAATGGTCGAAACTCTTTGCAGATGGTACCACTTTACCTGTCGAAGGAAAACTCAGGAACGAGTTGACTTAAGTAGGGGAGGTTGTAACTTCCCATATTTTCATGAAGGTATGATTCATTTGTTTTTTGTTAAAATTTCTTTAAATGGCCCTTATAATGTTACCCAATGGAGTCATGAAGGTCACTAGGGTGTTTGGGGATTGTTCAGATCCCAGAACCCCAGAAATTTGGAAAATGAACTAGGCCGCATGGTTAGTAGAAACCATGTCTCTCAACCCGCACAGTCTTTACTAACCGTGTGAGGTGAGACATAGGAGTATTAAGGTATGCATGTTTTTTCTACAACCCTACAACCCTAGGTTCACTTTCGTGCGAAAAACTATAGAGGTTTGATAGTGGTATTTCACATGGTTTGTGCACAGTTGGGGAAATTGTGTTCCTTAACCTTGAGGGGTATCTCTCTGGATAGTGTATTGAGTACATTATGGGCATGGTTTGTCCAAACTGTTCAGCCAAACTGTGTAGAAAAACTATGCACAAAAACTATATGCCCCCGCTTTTGAGGGTGAAAATTCTGAAATTTTTTTAATGAATCCTTAAACCTATTTTATTATTTATCCTCCCATTTTCTATGGCTGAAATGCGGTTCCTCCTATCGTTAGCTCTCATATCCTTCAACAAAGACTATTCAATATCTATTTGATCTGAATTCCAAATCAATATCCTTGGAAAGAATCAGATCTGCCTCAGTAAGATATATAATCATCTCCCTTTCTATTCAAGTTTATCTTCAAATCTATTATTATTTTTAGGTGCAAGCTATTTTTTCCTATTTTTAGGGCATTGGACAGTTTCTTTGATTTCTTCCAACCTGCTTCAAATTTGAGGCTGCCATTATATGAGGATTCATCAATGGGCCTCAGGTAGCTGGCCTCATTATTTTCCCCAAAAGCTTTGGTGTTTTCATAGCTGCATCGTTGTGCCACATGCCAACCTTTATCATGCATTTCCATTTTATTGATTCTTCATCATAAATTGATCTAAACATATTAATATATTATTTTTTATCTTTGTTTAGTGAATTGAGGATGTCAACCTCGATCAAGGACACCACTTGGGTGTGCTGTCATGGATTTTTCTTTATAGTTAAATGTTTAATTGACTGGAACTCCTCCTAATAATTATTTTTGGGTTTTGATTGATTTTATCACTCCCATATAAATGTTTAAAGAACCCAAGGAACCTTATAAGTACTCTTTCTAGATTATATTCACAATTTCCAATGTAGGTAATTTCCCTGTTGGCATGGCACATTATAAATGTCCCATTGAACCTTATAAATTTGTTTTCTATGTATTTCTTCATTGAATTTCCATGATTTGGATAATTAATTAGATTAATTATATTGGATGGATTATTCGTGATGGTGTGATTTTTTTTAAAATGAATTAGATAATTTAAATGAAATGAGTTATGAAATGGTGGTTAGGCTACATTATTTGTTCATGTTTTATTGAATGCTAAAATTGAATTTATATGACTTGATTATAATGGATTTTTACATGTGATGCATGGTAGTTAATGAATCATGGATTATATTATTAGTATGATTACTACTTAACATAATTTGTTGAATGATGGTAATGGTTATGTTGGGCATAAAGGTTTCACACTCCCTTACATCAGGTGTTAAGCATAACGTCTCACACCATTGACTCTATTTGGATGGTAGGCATGATACACCACATCCCTTGTTTCCAGTTTTGATATGATGAAACACTCACCATCTCTAGTGATGAGTATGATGTCCCCCACTCATTGTGATATGTAGGTCATGTACCCTTTTTCTTGAGCTTATAGGCTTGTTTAGATTGGTTATGGATGTCTGAGTTACACCCTGGTATATCGATCACCTATTTTTCATGACATGTGGACACTTACGTCTGTACATATTTGGTTCATATAGGTGGATGTAATATATATTACTATATATATATTGATTGGTCATACATTCATTCTGGCCATGATCCGAAGTAGGTAGAGCTTCCAGGTGTACTTTAGGAACATGAGCAGGCTGGCATTTAATTATTCAACATTTTCAATTATCTTATTTATACATACACACCTTTTAACTATGATCACATCTTGGATTACTTCTAGACACTGTTGGTGATGGCCTACTGGGATTTTATCTCGCACACTACTCGGGCTACCTTTGGTACCCGAATAGATTGCATGGCTATAGGTATAGATATGGGAAATCACCCTACTACAGATTCTTAATATGCTTTACCTAAAGTTTGATCATAGAAGTGGAGGACTGATCATATGCTTGAGATGATAGTGGAGCAGTTTTTTTTTGTACTTTTTGTATAGTATTATTGTATATGCATATCCCTTATTCTCCTATTGTACATCAGCATGCCATGCATCCATATATGTTATGCTGCCTAGTGGATTTTGATTATTATTCAGTTTTTCAGTTATCTATTCTTATGTTGTTTATTTATTATGTTTGTTTGTATATATATATATATGTGCTTTTTTGTTGTTTTTTTATGGTTATATTCACTGTTCCACTCGGATATGAGGGTATGATCGCCCCACCATACCACCTTTACACCCTTTAAACTAGTCGAAAGCCTATGGAATACGGGAAGGTTCTCTTGAGGCCATATGACCCACCGGATCAGGGCACGGGTTAAGTGGATCCTGGGTTGTGGTGTTACACTTTTTATGTACTAAAGAGTGGGAAAAGGTACTAATACTTAAAAATTACAGAAATAACCAAAGGATAAGAAAATAGATGGGATTTAAAGGATGAGAAATATATAAATTATATTAATATAAATTTACCATAAAAATCCCAAAAAGAAATGAGATTTTAAAATAAACCTTTTCCACAAGTCGTGTATTGCTTCGTACACATTCTGTAACGACCCAATATTCTGGATCCTTTAAAATATATACTATGTGTCATAATTTGATTCACATGTTACACCCAACATAAAAAACCATAATATATTAAGAATATATTATTGATAAATATATAACAAACACTAATATAGAAAAACATTAATATTTGTTACCTTAAGAAGGTAAATAATTAATATGAGTTAGTATTGTAAAGTTTATTTCTAATAAAATCCATTTTCTTTATATTATATATTTTATTTTAAAAATATAATTTTACAAATTTTAGAATTTAAATTGGATAAATAAAAATTAATTATTTTAATTCATCTTAACAAAATTATATTAGGGTTTATTTATGATATTTTTCAAAAAGAATTGGTTTTTAGGTGATTTCTAAAAAATACAGTTTTTTCCCAAAATAGTGAATTTTATCACATTATATATATATATATATATATATATATATATCTTCAAGGCCTAAAAGTTTATAAAATATTTTAATTTGTTAAATATATATTTTAAGGGTATAATCATGAAATTTAAAATATTATTTTAACTTATGAATTCCATTTTTATTATTTTAGGACTCAAGAATCATTTTATTAAAATTTAAAAATTGTGTTCATTTGTTTCTTTTATTTAAACCTTTTAAAGATGAAATTAAGTTTTTAATTTCATTTAAAGTCACATAAATTTTATTTTATTTTTTATAATAAATAAATTACTATAATAAAAATTAGTAACCATCAAAAATTTAGCTGATACATTAGTTTAAAGTTTTAAAACACGCTTTTTTTAATTCAATTTTTATGTGTTATGCGTATTTAATATATAATAATATTTTATCATATTTTATTAAATGAATTAGGTTAATTAGAGCCTAAATTTGAATCCATCATGTCATAATTTGGTAATAAGGTTACACATATATTTTTATTAATAAAATAATTTACATAATTAATATTTAATTAAGAGTAATAAGTGTTGAAATGACTAATCTTGGGTGGATTTATTTTTCATAAATTTACTTGACCTTTAGACCTTATGGAAATATTTTTTTATTTCTTATATTATTACCTATATGTTTTAACAACCATCCTTCACCTAACTCAGATAAATTTCATGAATTTCCATTTTTACCCATTAAGATTCTTTTCCATGGAAAAGTCCCTGATTTCACATATAAATGGGGGATCACTTCCACCCTTTCAATAATACACTAATATTTAAAAATTTCACTGAAACCCTTACAAACTTTTCTCTAATTAATTTTATTTACATGACCTAATTCCTATAGTAACCATATAATATCCTAAGTCCCTAAAATCTAAGGCATTCATTAAGAGAATGTTCAAGGTCTCAATGTGGGTAACACATATTTCTTAACATTTAATTCATATTATTTTCATTATAAACAAAAAATAACCATTTAATAATAATAACATAAAAATATTTAGTTTTTTTATATGTTATTATAATAATGGTACAACCATTATTTATTCTCTTCCATCTACTAAGAAAACAAGAATCGTCGTTAGAGCATGTGTGTGAATTACCACCTCCATAAAGCGAAGCTTTAGGTTTTTCATCACCATCATTCCTAGCTAGTTAGAAAATTTTATTTACTAAGATAATATAATATTTTAATTATTATTAAATTATAATATACTTTATTTTATACTTTATTTCCATTCTATAAAAATTAGAGTGTTATCAGTGTGTACGTAGAGACTACTACCTCTATGAAATTGTGTTTATCTTTTGTTTTCTATATCAACTAACATGAATGGACTTAAACCTATATTTAATGTAAAAAAGGGTTATTTAATGAAATAGTAACATTCAATAATGATAATACTATACATTATATAATTAATATTAACAATAAATTGCTATAATAAATTTAACTACTAAAAAGGATATATTAATGTAACTTTTCTAAATTGAGTCTATTCATGAAGAAAATATTTAAATATGTAAATTATGTTGTAATAGAATAATAAAAGAAAAAATAATCTTCAGTCCAATATATTATGAAACAATTTTACAATATCTTTTACCATGGGAAAACAATTGAAAATATTATAAAAAAATAACTGAACAACCTTGGGTCACCGACGTAAGTGAAAAAATTATAAAAAATAAGTACCAAAAGATAATAAATATATCGTATAAAATTAAATATATATGAATAAGTTTATTGGTTATATATCTAATGAACATAATTTAATTATTATGGAAGATAAATACTAGTGATGAATGCTTTCAGACATAGGTAAGGGTATCATCTCTAAATTCCATTATTTGAGCCACATTTTCTTTTATGAATATAAATTATTTTAAATTAAAAGTATAATTCCAATTTGACATGTAATATCATGTATAATATTTATTCATTGTTTTTAAATTCAATTTAAAACCCTCTCTTTCAAGGTGTTTCTAATTCAAATTTTTCTAAAGTCGTAGGGGTTTGTTGTCTCAAGTTCACTTTTTTTAAGGCATGATTTCATGTTTTCCATTGTTTCTCTTCTATTGGGATATAGATAGTTACAAAATAAATTATTTCATCAAAAATAAACATTTTTCATGAGATATAAATTCTTATTTCAAAATATATCCAATATATTCTTTCAATCCTTTCAGTTCCCAAATTTTATGGGTCATTTGTCTCTATTTTCAATTCTTTGAGACATGTTTGATGTTGCACATAATATTTTTTATATGGTTTAATCACTATTGTATTACATTTATGTATTATATATATCATTACTTATATTATATTTGAAGTTCCATTTTAAGGTATCTCTATATTGCATGTTTTATTCTTATGATATCATTACCATAATGGTTTCTTTGTCTCAACTTTCAATCACTTAAGACATGTTTAAGTAATAAAATATGTTTCCATATCAATGGTGTAAATACATCCCTATTTTAATTTTGTATCCGGGTCCTCTTATATTTCATGATATTCAATGTTCTAATAAATTTTATTCATATAATGGGGTATTTATCCAAATTTTACAAATGTTGTAAAGGGTTTTTGTGACTCAAATTTCCTCCTTGGGTCATAATAACTATTATAGACTATTACTAGTAAAGATTGATCTATTAGAAAATATTTTAATTTTATGTTGTATTTGCACCTTATTTTTAAGGAAAATCATGTTTAACACCAAATAATTATTCCTTTATGATTTTATTATTTTGTGAAAATGAATTTTTTTACGATTAATTCCAATTTATTTTAATAGATTATTCTTCTATATCTATGTTTTTAATTCCACCAAATGTTTTTCTCTACCTAATTGAAACTAAATTTGTTTTTATCTCTAATAATCCTTTTACTCCCATTTATTCATTTTAAAGAATTTTTTTATCTTTTTCATTATGTGGGTTTTTCAATAAAGTCATTTCAAAATATACAAATGGTTTTCCATCCTTTAAAACTCCAATATTTTATCTTCCACTACACATTTTTCAAGGTTCTAGGATTAAAGATTATTTTTAATATAAATGGTTTTAAAAGTATTTTCCATTTTATTTTTTAAAAAATTATTTATTTTTAACTCTATATTATTGCAAGATCATTTAAAATTAAGAGTTTCTAATGCATTTTTACTTCCCATTTTTGAAATCATTATGTCTTTTTGAAGTATTCATTATTAAATGTTATTTTAAAAGTAAGAGTTTTCAGAGAATTTAATATTCTTATTTTTCAAATATTAATGTATTTTTATGGATCTTTTATTTAAAAATAAGTTTTTAAAAATTATTCTCTTTCCCTTAAAAGAAAAAATTTGAAATTAATTTGTACTTAAATATTTTAAATAGTTTTTTTGAAAAAAAATTCTATTTTTACTACTATTTACCCTCCAAGGTTTATCTTTCATGAAGTGATGGTTTTATCACCAAATATATGTTATTATAATATTATTTCTTTTGTGAAATGAGATTTTTTATATTATATGATTTCATGAGTTCATGTTTTGTGGTGTTTTTGAATGTTTTAAGAAGCCCATTATTTTTCCATGGGTTCTTTATGAGATAATGAAATTTTGGTTTTCATGTAGAATGAAAATATATGTATTATGAGACAGTTGGGAACTATATCTCCCTAAAATTCATTGGATAAAGTATTATATTTCAATATATCGAAATATTATGAGAATAGGTTAGTGACTACATAGGTTCTCAAATGGTGAGTGTGATGGAATTTAAATATACTCACAATTTATTGTGTGAACAGGTTTTCAAGTAGTTGGGTTCACAAAGGGTGAATATGATGGAATTTATATCTACTCACAATTTTATGAGTGAATGGTTTTTTAGGTTTCCAGGTTAAAAAAAGATAACAAATCCATTTTTTTTATTTTTCCACTTTCTTTCATATATTCCACAAATCGTGTTTTATGATTCATGTTTATTGACACATGTTTTATGATTCTCATTTATTGACTCATGTTTCTAAACTCTTTTGATTCACATATTATTTTATGTAAATTCATGTTCCATGATTTATTATCTAAGATTTTTGGGTATTTATTTTGTTATGTATCTTTATTAAACCTATATACTCATTTTACGCTCACTTGTGACATTTGATTGTTATCACGTATGTTTACCCTTGCTGAATATCTAAGATCACCCCTTGTTTATGTTTCAATTTCACTAGGTTATGAAGAAATTTAAAATATTAGATTTTTTTAATAAGTTTATCCTACTATAAGATTGTTTGAGAGATACTGAAGAGCTGCTGTTGATTAATTAATTTTTTATATAGTGAGAAAATGTTCTATAGTTGGAAAAGTAGTGAATTTTGTTAGTTATTTTTTTGTCCAAATTCTCTAAAACTCTAAACCTAAAAGGTCAGGGGAATGTATTGTATTAAAATATTTTCTTTAAGTCATGTAATTACATTAAGATTTAGTATGGGGTGTCATAGTTAGTATTAGAGAAAGGTTTAGATAACATTAAAGATTGAGATGTTATCGATTGAGGAAATTTTGGGATAATGAAATGTCATCAAAGGTTGATAAGTTAAGGTTTACACTAACTTCAAAGGTGTAGATAAACCTTTATGTTAGTTGAGGTAATATTAATTATTTTTTGGATTAGGATAATAGAACTTTAGTGAATACCCAGGGCATTAGTTTATGTGTAGGATAACATCATGAGGTATTGTTAAAGTATAGATTGTGTGGTATTCCTGGAAATAAAACCCTTATCTAGATACTATTATTTGATGTAGTATCTGTAATAGTCATTCCTAGGAGTGATAGTCCCAAAAAGGGTAGATTGGGTATTAACTTGATTGTCACATGGTTCACAGAAAAGAGGCCTGACTAGACACCTATGTTGACACTCATAAGGGGTATACTTTGGTTTATTTTATACTCTTTATGAACCATTATGAAAGATTTATTTTCAAAATACCATAAGGGATTAGGTTAGTAAGTATGAATAAACACAACTTAAAATAAATAATGTAGAAGTAATATAGTTATAAGATTAATCAAGTATGATATAGGTTGAAATTAAGGTGTCATTAGAAAATACATATTAGGACTAAGATTTCATGTTAATATACTATAATTCTATAACATATTATCATTACCAATATGGTTTTATTATTTGGTTGAAACAGGATCACGAAAATTAATTTGAGAAAGGTTTTTATCCCAAATCCACTATGTTTTATAACCAAATAAGGGAGAATACATAAATTTATGAATATTAGTATATGATTGTATTGATGGAATAGTGAATTTTCTAGTATTATATAAAGTAATGAGGTTGATATCCTAATAGAAATTAAATCTTGATTCACATAGCTATTTTAATTAGTGAATTGATATATATTTATGACATTTTAGAATATTTTAAAAGTTATTTATGATTATGTGAAACATATAAGGATCATTCTTTAGTAGGTTGGCATTAATGGTTTAAAATCATATATTAAATTCTATCAACAACCATAATAAAAAATTTATAGAAATATTATATTTTTTGAGATAAATATTTAATTTTAGATAAGTTTTTGGTTTAGTACATATTTGACGTTGAGATAATAAAGGGTGGGTTGATTTTGAACATTTATGTTATGTAGTATCGATATCCTTAGGATTGATGACAATTCATGATTTTTTTTGATGATTTTTTTCACATTTTTAAAATTATGGTATATATTATCTAGTGTGTGATTTGATTAACTAATGGATAATATCATTTGAGGATTAAAGATAGAATTAATCTTATGAAGAATATGAGATTTAACTATGGTTTTAGGACTTGTAGACTTAGGTAGTTTTTAGGAAGGTATAATTTGGAGAATATATGATTAGGGTATAAACAATCAATGTTGTTTGAGTAAATAAATGTATTTTGATATAGATTAAGATATTAAGGTAGATTTCATAGTGGAAGTTGCATCTAGAATAGTGAATATGATAACGATAGCCTCTTATGCTTTCATCCGTGGGTAATAATTAATATTGCAAGGATGTAATTTATTTAAGGGGGTAGAATGTAATGGCATGAGATTTTAGATCCTTTAAAAGACATAATGTGTTCAATAACATGTATCACACACTTCACCCCACATAAAAAACAAAACATATTAATAAGATATTATTAATAAATATATTTTAAAAACTAATATGGTAGAACATTAAGAGTAGTTACCTTTATAAGGTAAATAATTAAAATGAGAAAATATTGAGAATGTTATATTTTAATAAAAACATTTTTCTTTATAATATATATTTTATTTTAAATATATCAGTTTACAAATTTTGTAATTTAAATTTGATAAATTATAATTCCCTTTTGAATTCCACACAATAAAATTATCTTAGGATGTATTTTGATATTTTTCAAAAATAATCAACTTTTTGGTGAATAATAAAAAATATAGTTTTTCTAAAATGAATAATTTTATCACATTACCAGTATATGTTTGATGCACCCAAAAAGAATTGTTAAATAATTTGAGCATTGATCAAAAAGGAGATTTATATGTTCCTGAACCATACTAACTAAAAATTCATAGTATAGCAGAAGTGTGGGGTCGATCCCATAGAGAGCGGGGAACACAGTGATGAAAACTCTTAAATAAAGGTCATATTACTCTAATTTTTGTTTGATTTTATTAAACTAATGATGAAATTTAAATAAATTAATTAAAATAGAAAAATATTGGAGAGGGGAAGAGTTTCTAGGGATGTTTTTTCTAAATAAATTATTTCAACTTCACTCAAAATAATTATATCAAATATTTATGAAACCAAACAATTATATCGATAGGAGAAATGGTAATTCTCTATCAAAATAAATTATAATACCAATTCATTATGGTCATTTGAATCAAAATAGCTACAGTTAATTATGTTCATATTTCCAAATTCATAAGAATAATTCCATTTAATGGTCATGAATAAATTATCTCAATCATGTTGGTGTTCGTTCATTATGGAAGGCATATGGTCAATGGATAAATAAAATAAATGCATCGGAACAACATGATACTATTGAATAAAACAATCTTATGAGAGAAATTAAATTGAACAATGATGGTATACACCCCCTTTAACTGATTCCGCTCTCTCCTATGGGTTTTAGCTAACCATTATAGGGTGATCGCCAATGATGATTAAACCAAAAACCATAGGAGAGAGATTAAGAAATAAATGGAATAAAGAAAATAAATAGATTGGGATCAAACTATAAATAATTATATATTATATGGAATCATAATAAATAAAATAAAATAAAAACATAAAGAAAAACCTATCTACAAAAAGTCAGAACTCTATAGCAGCCTCCCTATGGTCACACCTAAATATTGGTGTTCTACTCTTTCAAGAATTTATATGACAAGTAAAGTTTACATGACGTTTAATCTCACACCACGTGTATCAAATTCATGACCTAAATACTTCTTGGGAATACTTCAACAATTTCAAGAAATGACACATATGTGTCGCACCATGACACATGTCAACTTCACTTTATGTCAATTTTCCCCACATCACACCATGTAGTTCTTTAAAAACATGTATTGGTACACGATGTGTAGTGTGTAAAAGTATATTTAATCAACTAATATTCAATGAATTCATATATAAAAACACATCAAAATAAAAATACAAAATAGATATATCAATGTGTAGGGTGTAAAAGTATATAAAATATTCTAATTGATCAAATATATATATATATATATATATTAAGGGTATAATTATGAACTATAAAATATTATTTTAACTTATAAATTCTATTTTAAATATTTTAGGACTTAAGAAAAAATTTATTATAATTTAAAAAGTTTTTTTCATTTTTTTCTTTTAATTAAACATTTTTATGATGAAATTAGGTTTTTTATTGATTTTAAAGCCACATAAATTTATTTTATTCTATAAAAAATAAATTATTATCATGAAAATTAGAAACCACCAAAAATTTATCTCATACATAATTTTAATGTTTAAAAAACTCTTTTAAAATAAATTATGTGTTATGTGTGTTTAATTTAAAATCATGTTTTCTAAAATTTGTGAAACAAATTAGGTCAATTGGAGAATAAATATGGAATCATCATATATAAATTTTTTAATAAGGTTCTACTTATATTTTTAGTAGTAAAATAATTGACATGATTAATACTTAATTAGGAGTAATAAGTGTTTAAATGACTAGTCTAAGGTGGCTCGAATTTTTCTAAATTATCATGACCTTTATACCTTATAAAAATAATTTGTTATGTTTTAAAGTATTACCTAAATTTATTACCAACTATCCTTCACATAAATATCCTAACATACATCTCATTCCATTCTTACCCCTTACATAACATTATTTTCCATGGTAAAGTCCATCCATTTCACTTATAAAAGGGGGATCACTTACACCCTTTAAATAATCCACTATTATTTTGAAATTATCTTGAAAACCTTCCTAAATTTCATATACTTGAATTTTGGGTTTTTTTGTACATTTACCAGTAATCCTTAAACTAGTTTTTTAGAAAAATGGAAAAAAATGGCTTTGGATATCCTTGATTTCCTTTACATTCCCTATTGTCCCTTTTCACCACAAATTATCCTAATTTACTCATATATAATGCCTTATTTAATAGTAATCTCAAGGTATCAATGTAGGTAACACTTATTTCTTAATGTTTCATTATTATTATATCCCTTATAAACCATCCATAACCATTGTATAATAATAACATATGTGTAATAAGTGTGTTGAGAAGTTATTATAATAATTTTATAATTGTTATTTATTTTCTTCCATCTACTAAGAAAATAAGAATCATCATTAGTGTGTGTTGGCGAATTACCACCTCTACAAAGAGATGCTTTCAAATTTTCATCACCACCCTTAAGCGATGGTTCAAAAAGGTTATTTAAAAAGATAATATAATATTTTAATTATTTTAAAATGATAATATACTTTATTATCTACTTGATTCCCATTCTATGAAAATGGGAGAGCCATCTGTGTGTACGTGTGGACTACCACCTCCATGAGATGAAATTTCTCTTTAATTTTCCATGTTAACAAATGTGAATAGACTTAAACATGTATTTAATTTTAAAATGGGTTATTTAAAAAACTATTAATATTATATATTCCATATTTAATATTTTTAATAAATTGTTGTAGTAAATTTATTCCCTAAAAAGGACATATTAATCTAATGTTTCTAAATTGATTCCATTCATAGAGAACTATTAATATTTATAAATTATGTGACAATTTAATTTTAAACGACATAATAATATGCAATTATGGAGGTTATGAAACTATTCTACTACATCTTTGACCATGGTCAACAATCCAAAAGTATTACAAATAAATTAACTGAACAACCCCGGGTGACTGGAATAAGTGAAAACCATATTAAAATTAAGTAAAATAAAATAATAAATGGACCTTATAAAATAAAATTTTGATTAATAAGGTTATTGGGTATATATATAATAAATTTAATTTAATTATTTAAGAATTTAAGTTCAAGTGTATAATTCTTTCAGACATGGGTAAGGGTTTTGTCTCGAAATTCCCTTATTTGAGACACATATTCTTTTACGCACCTAACTTATTTTAAATTATGTATATAGTTCCAATTGGATATATAATATCATGGATAATATTTATTCATGTTTATTTATCTTAAATCCCAATACCTCTTTTCTGGGAGTTGGTGTTCTAAAACCAACTATCTGTACTTTTGATTACATGTATATTCAGGGTTTTTAATATTATTAAATCATATTTTTAAATATTTTTCATTGTTCTAAAATACATTAATGTAATAATGTCCTAGAGTTTTGTCACACTGATAACTTCATAGTAGTTCCCTACTATTCTGATCACCTTGAAATTCCATGTTGGTATTCTTAAATATAGTTTCTTTCAGACAACATATTATGATGAGACGCATAAAAAGTTAACTATCAAGTGTGAGTACTCATAAGCATATGAGACTTATTCTCATGAATTTCAAACTTCATAATATTCATGATGGGAGGTTATGAGAATAAACCCATAATTAGTAATTTTGTATGTTTATGCATCATAATATATTCCTATCTGTGAGCATATGTGATGATCCTTAGACAGTGAGATTTTTTTAATGCATTTCATGACTCACACACTTCGATTTACTAACCAAATCCATGATTCCATATCTTCATAGGATATAGAGTAATTTGGGTTCATCATGAATGACATGTTATTAATTAACAATTTAAGGAAGGATTTGTCCCTTAAATATTTATAGATATTGATATCACGAACCTTTTATTCAAATAGAGATGATGAATTAAATTACATGGTCATGGTGTAATGACGTATTTATTTCAGACAGTCAAATAAAGATATATTGATCACATTGGTTAATGGAACTTGTGTAAAACCTTCTTGGTGATATATTGTGATAAACTGATTATATTACATAGAAAATTCCAATATTTTTTTATTGAAATTGTGACATTTAGTTAATTATATTGGGTTCCTTGACCCGTTTCTAGACAGTAATCTTGGACTTTAGGAAAGCCAAACCAATTTCTAAGAAAAATATGTCTAGAGGGTCAAACAATAAGTGTTTATGAAGATCTATATTAAATTATTTTTGAATTTAATTATTGTAATAAATATTATTCTAAATACCAAGGAATAATTTTATTCACGTTTTCACAAAAACATAAATATTAAGTAAATATTTATTTACCTGACTATGAATAGAATATTTATTTTTTTCATGCCAAGGAGGGGATACCATTACCATTGGATCTTAATCATATCAAATATGACATAAATATTGAAAAATAAATTTAATTTCTTAATCCATATCACCTAAACCCTAAATATATAAAAGATAAGTGTTCCTTATAACTGATAATCAAAACCGAACCTACTTCACCTTCTTCTCTCTTTCTTCCAAACTTTTTTCAAAACCATCCTAATTTATTATTTACCTTTATCATACCAATTAAATAAAAAAATTAATATTAATATAACCTAATTTCATCATCTTTGTAGGTTTGACATCAAACTTACTACTTGTTGTATTTAATTAATTAGTTGCATTCATTTGAGTCTTATAAATTATTAAATACGGTTATCCCCATAGGAAACTAATGACACTATATGGGTGATCAAATTTCTATCACTATTTTTTGGGATGGTTTCATTTTAGTTTTTAGTTTTTTTTAATTTTTATTTTAATTTGTTTTATTCATTATTTTATTTTAATTTCATATTTTTGAATTGGGTATGTTTGTTTTGTGGGTTTTAGGTATTTAAATTCTTGATGCATGACTACCATGTGTGAGTTAAAGGAAAAGAGGTCCTAGAATTCGATCTTGATCATGAACAATGTATAAGGTAGAGAAATTCTACCAGCATGGCTAGCACATAGAATCAATAAGTTATTGGGGTTCTACAAAGAGATTTCGAGCAGTGAACCCTCATAGATTATGGGAAGTTGTAGAACACAATATTAGAACCAAGCATCATAGCACCTTTCATTGCCTAAAACCATTTTGAGATCAAACCCATCATTATCTAGATGATCTCAAATCTGGTACAATTCACTAGACTACCACACAAAGATCTAAATGCTCACTTGGGGAGCTTTCTTAAACTCTGTGACACATTCCATTTTTAGAATTTCTCAAGTGATGTAGTAAGGATTTGACTATTTATATTTTCATTGAGGGATCAATCTCATGAGTGGATTCAAAATTTTACTTCTTATTCCATCACCCCATGGGATGAGTTGGTAATGAACTTTCTCACTCGTTTATTCCCTCATTCAAAGTACTTAGATATATGGGTAAATATTTTTAATTTTAATCTTTTTGAATGTGAATCACTTTACTCTACATGGGATTGTTTCAAGGACATGACTCAAAAATTCCCCGATCACGGTATTGAATTATGATTATTAATAAAAATAATTATAAGGGTTTGTTATAGAGAAACAAGTAAATCTTGAATGTTGTATATAGAAGATCATTGATGAAGAATCCAACTAAAGAAAGCTATAATCTACTACATGAGATGGAAATAAAAAACTTCTAATGGAAAGATTATGGGTTTCAATGAAGAGGCATTAATATGGTAGACAAAAGTTGGATGGTTTCCCAAATGGAAACCATAAAAAAGAGAAGGACATGATGATGGTTCTGTAAAACCCCCAAGGTATGTTTATTGAAGATGAAAATTATGTTTATTATAATACAAACAATTCACTTTAGGGGTATAGTCTAAAAAACCCACAAGCAAAAGGGTACCAATAAATAGCAGATGGATACTAGAAACAAGCACCCTAAGGCCCTTCAATTTTAGTTAAAATCCATACATTTGATGATACATTGGCCATATTCATGACCACAACCGAGGTTGTAATCAAAGAGATAAAGGAAGACTCATTGAACCATAATGTCACACTATAAAATCTAGAGATTCAAGTTGGAAAGATTGGTGAGAATATTTGAGAGAGGCTGAGAGAAATTTTACTAGATTACCCTGAAGTTAATCCTTAGTAATATTTAAAATTCATCACCATTAGAAGTCGGAAAAAACTAAATATACCACCATAATGATAAAGGTATAAGATTAATAGTAATAATATCAACTAAAGAGTAAGAATAAATAGGGAAAAGTGTCTAAATAATAAGCATCTATTACAAGTTGAGACTACCTTATCTAGAAATTATAGTGCAAGGAAAGATCGATGCTCGGAAAGGTAAATTCATTAAACATTTTAAGAAATTACATATTAATATTATGTTTGTAGAGGCTCTCACCAACATGCCTATGTATGAAAAATTTATTAAATATTTGGTGACCAATAATAGAAATAAGGAATAAATCAGCACTATTCTTCTCACACAAGAGTACTCAGTTATTGTCTCAAAATACCTACCTAAAAAGTAGGATGACCCATGTCGGTTTTCGATTCTAATTCATATTACTGCTAAAAAAATTCAAGAATTTTCAATCTTGTTTTCTCATTAATATCATATCATACAACACATTCAAGAGATTGGTCTTGGAAAAGATAAAGAACACCAATGTTGTACTCTAGCTGGAAGATTCGATAATAAAATACTTCTAGGTAATGATTGAAGGTGTCATAATCAAAGTCAAAAAATTATACTTCTCAATGGAATTTTTAGTGTTGGACATGGAAGAAGAGAGGACTCCTCTCATTTTGGGGGGACCATTGTTGTCTACTTGATGCACATTGATCGACGTACAAAGTGGTGAGTTGTGTCTAAGAGTGGGAAGTGGGAATATTAGTTTCTTCAAACAACAAGAAATTAATAATTATGATTTTAAGGATGATTATGAGTAAATATAGGAAAACATACCTAAAACTAAGAAATTTTTTGAAATTTAAGTGGCGCATAAGGTGGATGATGTCATGAAAAAGGATATTCAAAGAAAACATACTAAAAATAAGAAAGGGAAGTTGAGGAATCAAACCATTGGCACTATAGGAGTAGCTGATCCAGCCAAGTTTCAAAAAGTGAAATAGGTATGGATCATACATGACCTTCCATTTAATATTTTAGATGTAAATAAACACTGGTGTATCGGTCTGATAGATTTCAAGGAGGTTTTTCCTACATGAAGAATTAAATAGTTTTCATAGGAAATATGGGGACCGACCTACATAGATAGGTCATAGCTACAACTATATAAAGATCTATACCAAGTAATATCCTTTCAATTATCTGTTACCTAATATTAAAGAGACATGGTCAATCCAACAATGTTAAAAAAAGAACTTTTTAGAGGCAACTAGATTTGTTAAGTAGGTATTTTGAGACAAATTATAAGCACTCACATGTGAATGTAATGGTGTTTATTTCTTCTAGATTCTTATTTTTGGTCACTAGGTCTTTCATAAACTTTTTGTATATCAGTATGTGGGAGAGATCCTCTACAAATGGAAAATTAATATTTAATTTCCTAAAATGTTCAATGAATTTACCTTTCTGGGTATCTATCATTCCTCATTCTAGACTTTATAGATAAACCATGCATTAAAAAATATCTAATATTATCATCAAATTGAAGTAGCATAATACAAATGATATAAATTGAAAAGACCAAGAAGGATCTATGTGATCATTGAGAGGAGGGTGAATCAGTGATCTATTTTTCTTTTATGTTTTCTTTATTATAAAGCAACATTCACTAATAGTTAAAGATTTACAACTTTACTAGAAAATATCACAATCACAAACACATGAACACAAGAATTTACAATTTTCACTACTCAACAAGAGTATCTAGTCCTTAGCATGGTTTGGAAATAATCCAATACCACACAATCCAATAGAAGACAATATTTCTATGTGGTTACAACATGTAAGATTTAACCTTTCAATTTCAGGGAACTATGATCAATACAAAAGTACATGTTCTTCTCAATAATAGAATAAGTAAATATGATTTCATAATAAGCTAAGAAACATTCACCAATAGGTTCAGAACTTTTTCACTATGCTACTTATTTAAAATTCACTTATATTATTCTTTCAAAAAACATTCTTCACATTATTACCTTGTAGAAGGTATGAAATTATTCTATGGAATTTTTATAAAACACATACATATCACCCTATCTTATTTCTTAATTTATTTCCTACTTTCTATTATATCTATCTAAAAATAAGTCTATCTAGAAAATGGTCCATCTAGTTATTCTATAGAAAACCGAAACCCTACTCTTAATATCTTATTTCTTTAACCAAAATCAATATATCAAATTATTCCATAGGAACCTAACCTTTTGATGGGTTCTTATATAAATTTCACCTGATAAACCCTGATCAAAACTTCTATGTTCACTACAAGATTTTTATTCACCTAAACTAAGAGATTCATTGGTTATAAATAACCTTCTAAAAACTTTTTCCAATAGAATTTAATTTTATATACATATAAAAAAATTCAATAGAAATTAAAAATGTTCACACAAACAAGTAGTTACACCTCTCTTATCTCACTTGCACCATTTATATAGGTTCCCTCAAAATAGAAAAGGTGAGAAATCCAATTTATTTTCCCCCCTTAATGAAAAAATATAATTCAAAATCTTACTCAAAAAAATCATAATTTGATACATTTACAATATTCCTTAAAACTTATTTAAAACTCAATGAGAATCAATATTTTCATCCAGGATTTTTGAAATAATAAAATATAATCTTGGTATCATTACATTTTGAAAACTTTAAAAACTTTTTAAAGTTATTCATTTATTATCAAGACCACTATGTCAGAAATGATTTTCCAAAAAACGTTTATCGGAAAAATATTCAAAAGATTGCTTTGATTGGAAACTAAGTACGTTAAAATACATATTGTCTTATCTATATGGAAAACTGGGTCTAAAAACAATTTTTTTCTCTTATGACTTTCATCAATTTCTTTATTTGCTCAACATTTTGTCTTTAACTTTAAGAATATTTAGTAAGACTCTTTTTGTAATTTTATGTTCAGAATTTTGATGATCACCCTTTTTAAGTTTGTAAAGATATTAAAACTATGATCTTAGGGAATTACTGAAAACTAGTTCCATTTTTACCTAATGAAAAACATAGCAACATTTAAAAACTTCTCAACTTTAAAGACTTCATCATTCTTTATCCATATCTCTATCTAGTCTTCTGACCAAAAACATTTGTTTGATCTTTTGTATGGAAACCTGTGTCCGGTCTTCTATCTAGAAACCTGTATCTGAAATTATTTCCTAGAAACATATAGCATTAACTTTATATATATCAAATAGTTTCTCCACCTAACAAGAAAAATACTTAGATCACGAACTCATAATAATTCATGATATTTGAAACTTTCATAATAGAAAAGAATCTTCATGTTTTTCCCCACAAAAACTCTATCAAAAAAATTGCATCTGAAAAACTAAATTTGGAAATTTTGTGATCAAAGAACTTAAAATTCCACTCTTTATCAAAAGAAAGTATCATGAGATATTCCATGATGTTAGGAATTTTTAGATCTATACAGAATCATCCGACTTAATATCAAACATTCCTTCAGATAAGTTTTGTCTAGAAATGTATCTCTGGAAACTAATTCTAGATAAAACATTCATAAAAACAACTAATGTAATTTTTTATGAAAAATTTGCTTTATCTTCTACATCCAACCCTCCATGTCTAATCATTTGTGTCCAATCACCAAATTTAGAAAGTGAGGTGAATTTTTTTAAATTCAACAAAATAAAATTCCACCAAAAAACTTATTTCAAACAAAAAATTCATTCAAATTGGTCCCAAAAATCCCCCCCCCCTTGGATTTTTTTTTCAACCAAATATCATAAATCCATGAATCTTTTTATTGTAGGGAATTAATCACTTATCCAAAAATTATAATACTATGTTAGAAAACTCTATATAGTAAACAAGAATCATTGAACAAAAAATCAATATTTTACATAAGAAGTGACTTAAGAATCTTATTCTTTCTCAAGTACCACTTTGAAAACTTTTTCTTCAATCTTTCACAACTTTCTCACAAAAACCTAAAATAACAATGTTTTTCAAATCCAATAAAATATTATTAAAATAGTTCATGCATGTTAAAATCATAGTATACCCATTTTAAGATCACCCCCTAAATACATACTTTCTTTAAAAGTTTTTGCACATACCAGTGGATAGATTCATGAAACATCATTTTTTATATCCCTTAAAATCATTATCCAAAGATAGTATGAGTGAGAGGATAAATGACATACCTAAACCTTGGAATTAAAGAGTTTTTACTCCCATGTTCAACATTAGTTTTTAAAATGTTTCCTTCAAAAAATGTTTTATAAATTTATCAGCAACTTATTCTATTGTAGGAACATATTCCAGCTTCAGTTCATTATTCCCCACATGATCTTTGATGAATTGATATTTTATTTCAAAATTATTTGAATGATAATGTTGAAATATATTTTTAGTGATATTTATAGCACTTTGATTATCACAACCCAAGAGAAGTGGTAACTTAACTTCAACTAAAAAATATTATATTTTAGTTTTCATCCACATAATTTTTTTTATAACTTGAGTGGCAGAAACATATTCATCTTCATCCATACTAAGAGTTAAAAAAATTCTTTTTGTATGCCAACTCACAAAACACTCCACTAGAAAGAAAAATCCACCATATGTGGATCTTTTACCATCATCAGTTCTTGAAAAATAAGAATCTATATAGCCAAAATAATCAATATTTCATAAGCTTATATATTTTATACCAAAATATTTTGATCATTTGATATATCTGAGAATTTGTTTTCCTTCTAAGGAATTTTATTCTTTGGGAGCACTCTGAAATATTTCACACAAAGTAAAAACATATAAAATATATGTTATTGAAGTTTTAAAATATAAAAACCTTTCAACCAATTTCCTAAACTCCTTAGGATACACTTCTTTACCTTCTACATCTTTAGACAAATTGGTTCCCACCAAAATTGGTGTGGAAACTGGTTTAAAATCCTCCATTCCAAATTTATTAAGAGTTTCCTTAGAATAATTTTCTTGAGATAAAAAATATACTTATTATTTTTTTAGATTTTTAATCCAAGAAAGTATTTCATTTCTCCCAACATTGAAATTTTAAATGCTTTCTTTATTTCTTCATCAAACTTTTCACATGTTTCTTCATCATTCCCAACATAGATAATAGCATCAACTTAAACTATCACAATTATGTAAACCTACTAATATTCTTTGATGAGGATATTATTTTCAACTATTCCTTCATTAAATTTCAATGTCCTTAATCATGTATCCAATATGGAATACAAAGATCAGGGAGATTTCTTAAACCCATACAAATATTTCTTCAACTTACGCACATAACTTTAATCTTTTCCAATCACAAGCCACATGGTTGTTCAATATACACTTCTCCATAAAGCTCTCTATTGAGGAAAACTGCCTTTATATCTATATGAAAAAATTTATAACATAGTTTTGCAGTAATAGAATGAAATATTCTGATAGTCACTTATCTTTATAATAGAGAAAAAATATAATCAAAATCAATTCTTTCAATTTGTGAGTAATATTTTCAAACAAATCATTCTTTGTTTCTTATCACTTCACCATCTTCATTAAAATTATTTGGTAATAGAAACTTTCTACCAATAAAATTTTTATTTATTAATTTGGATACAAGTTCCCAAGTATCATTTTTTTTCAATCTGATCCTACTCTTCATTCGTAACATCAATCAACTCATAATTCTCAAAAGATTCATTTACATCATTTGGCATAACTTTTGAGTATAAGGAAGTGTGTGAACTAACCTTGAAGTTCATTTCATCTGTACCTATCATTGTTGGTCACCAATAATGTTTCAAACTTCCACCTTTTCCCTTAGGCTAGGATGAGATGTATAAATTTATTTCTCATCACAATAAATATCTGAGTTAAAATCCTCATTTTTTGTGTCATCTATATTATTAAAAATTGTTTTAATTTTCTCAATAAAAAATATCTCATCTTCCCCATTATTCTTATCTATATGTGTTTATGAAAATTTATCATCAACATTTTCAAGAACTTTTATATCTTTTGAATCAACTATTTTCCATTTCTTTGTTAAAACATCTATATCCTCTACCATTATGGTCATATTTAAGAAAGACTCCATCAAAACCACTATGGTAAAATTTTCTAAGATTTCTACCTTTGAATTTTATGATGAAGGGACTTCCAAAAACCATTAGGTGTTTAAAATATGAAGTTTCATTGTAAAATATTTTCTAAGGAGTCATACCAGAACTTAGTCTATAGAAACATCGATTATAAATATAAATTGTTGTATTCATCACCTTCCTCCAAAAATAAATAGAAGTATCATGCTCAGTCAACATTGTACATACCATCTCCACTAAAAAAAATTATTTCAATTTCACCATTTTTTGTGGTGTGTAAGGACCACTAAACTCATGGAGAATTACATGTTTTTTAAGATAATCTTTGAACTTCTCATATTTGTATTCACCGCCATTGTAACTTCATAAATTCTTCTTAAAAAACACACATTCATTTTCAACACTTCTCTTAGAACTATTAAAAATTTTCAGATCTTTTGTATTATATTTTAAATATATAATACATGTAATTCGATTAAATCATTAATGAAATAATTGAAGTACTTATCTCTATTGGTATGCTGTTTACTCACTAACCCAAAAATATCAAAATGAATTATCTCTAATGGATAATTTGAATGAATATAAACTTTCTTATGAATTTAATTTTTAATCTTCCCTTTCTGGAAATGGAACAACACCAATCTTTTTTTCTTATCATGTTCGGAATATCAAGAATATTGTATCACTTTATTAACTTTCTCATATTATTCATACACATATTTTTTGTATTGAAAAATACACGACAATACTATCAGTATCTATAGAAGGAATATTTTCAATTGTAAATTCTATACTACCAAGATTTAAAAACCTCCTTACATTATTAATTTATACTCTTGATCTTTGTTGTGCCCCAAAAAAAAATTATTTCAAAATTTTCTTCTTCAATTTCGAATTCTTCTCATCTTTAACAGAATCACCAACAATAGCACCATTTTATCTTAAATTTTAAATTTTAAAAACTTCATATTTTTTAACTCTAGTGTTTTTCCTATATACATGGCTTTATCAACATTCTCATCCTTATGAAAATATTCATTATTATTGTCAGCTTTTTTTTATCTTTCTCAAGTTCACACTTCTCATAACATTCACCAGCTTTTTTAACTGAGTTTTTTTAAATATGTAACTCCTTTATTAGATTGAGAAAATATTTGTTGAACAAGTTCTAATTCTACCTCCTTCACTTTTATCTTCATTCCATGATGAATATTTAGGTTTCTATATTTTCCATCATATATTTTAATAGTATGTTACCTAAACACAACTTGAACAGTACTTTTAATTACCAAGTTGTGTATATAGTTAGATATATATAATGTATACTTATCATTATAGTGTATATATTTATGCATCCACTATATAGTGGTAATGTTCATAGATTAATTTTCAAATCAAAAGGTTGTATCATATCTCATGCTTTAATGAGAACCTTGAGATTTGTGACATTAATCTTAAACAAATGTGTTATAGTCTAGATACATAAAACTAACTAGACACAATTGATGTTTGACTATTAGGTGTCAGGGGATCATAAGAAATGAGACTTATTCTCATGAAGTTCCCACTTGGTGATCTATAGTAGTGAGATCATGAGGGAGGACCCACCAATAGGAACATCTCATGTTTTGTAGGACTCTGAGACACCCTAAGAGGGGAGGGGTGAATCAGGGTGTCAAATTTTTCTTTTAAAGCAAGGATCTTGTTCCAATATTGGTAGAAAATCGTTAAACCTGTAAGACTGATGAGAATAGAAATAAAACAATCACATGCACAGAGACCACACAACACTTTTACTTGGTTCACCACTAAGGTCAATGTTCAAGGAGCATACACTGATAGTGTTTCATTCATACAAAAATTCACTAAACTTAACTTTTTGTTGAATACAATGGTACAATCACAGTCACTATGTTCCTAGATCACTGCCTTTAAAATGGTTTAGGTATAGCTCACCACTTCCATTGGAACACTTCTGTTAACTCCCCCTAGATCACTAGTTTGAGAGAAGTTCGAATCAGTTTATTGACTTAATGGTCACTTCAATGATTTGGCATTAAAGATTTTTTCCCTGACTTAGTATGGGGAACTTCTTGCATCATAGACCAGATTTGATGCTCTTTGAATTTCCTATTCACTAAAAATAGATGTTCAAAACTGCCCTTTGTGGAGCCTCTTTGTGAGACACACTCCTTCACAAAGCACCCCTGCCTTTGCGGAATAAACTACCTTCGTGAAGCAGCCCTTCCTTCGGGAAACAAACTATCTTTGAAAATCACCCCAGCCTTCACGAAACAAAATTTCTCTGTGAAGATCCCTGGCCTTCATGGAACTAATTTTTTGGAACTCACTAAGTCAACGTGAAATACCTCATTTTTTCAAAGTACCATTTTTCTAAAAGCATGGGCATCAGTTAAGAATTATAGTCCATTCACGATGCACCAACTTTCATAGAAATCCCTGTTCAAAAATCTCTTTATGAACTCAAAGAGTCTTTTGATTTTCCCTCAAAAAACTATATCAAATGAATAGGGGTAGCCTCATATTTATAGGATCAGCCATTCGCAAAGCTCCACTGCCTCTTTGTGGATTTTCCCAATCATCAAACATGTTTTTGTGGCACTCCTCCCTTTGTAGAGATCCATGTAGATTATCTATTTCACAAAGCTCATCATCATTGAAAATTCTTCCATCAATTCCCTTCGCGGTACCCATCAAATTCGCAAAGCATTCGTTCAATGATCATAGATACCAAAACATGTAATCACGAAGAACTATATCTCCAATAATGAATCCCATCATAATCATGAAGCACACCGTCAGAACACTTTGTGTCCTGGTGAAATGTAATTCTCAAATCCCATGTTTGTGAAATTTATTCCTTTTCCATATTTTCATAAAGCCTCTAAGAAAAACAAATTTTCACGTTGAAAGCCAACTTCCAAATTTTGGACCCCAAAAATTTGGCAAACACAGGGAAATGACACCACCATCAATACTACTTTAGGCTTAAACTATATGATACCTTTCCTTGTAATCTCCATGATAATTAATATAAGGATTTACAAAAAACGCAAACCAAACTCCATTTCTAGAAAATAACATCCCTGGTTCCAATATGTTTTGGGTTTCATTGATTGTTCTTATCTACATATGTGTGTATTGGTCTCCTGAATTGAGATCATTAATAATGTGTGTAATTTGATCGCGTACTTTGATGCAAGGAAAAAACTATGGTAATGAAATCATGTTGATTTATCTTGTGTTATGTAAATCATTGGTGGTATAACATTGGTAAAATGGTCATGAAAGGATTTTTCACTTCCAAGTTAAGAAATTAATATATCTGAAACCTAGGATATCTAGATGGTACTACCTCCATAAGTCTTTGGCCAAAAAATTTGAAAGATAAATCCACCTGGTTAGATCAATATATAATAAATTAAGAAAATGGTGATGAAACAAGTTTTCATCCAACTTTATAAGATATTAAAATACAAAGAGATTATATTACACAGTAAGTGTCTGTAAGCTATTTTTCATTATTATGACTATCCTTATCTCATTAGAGACCTTGATGGGTTTCTAGACTCTACTCTTGGTTTGTGTATTTTATTCATTACTATCAAGATAAGTTCCCAGAGGGTCATACGCAATATCACATTCAAGAATCTTCCATATTCAGTTGAAATGGTATATAGGATATAGTGGGCCTTCCATGAGGCTCGAGTGTTGTCCAAGTTATCGATCATCGATAAATAAATAAATTCATATTATTCAAGTTAAGAATAATTGATATGAATTTATTTATTAAATGTATTTATAAGTTAAGTAAATATGGGAAAATATTATTTGAATGAATATTATTTTAATATCCGAGTTTGTTTAATATTAAGTGAGAATTGTGTGTCAAGTTAATGACTCTTTTTTATCACATAATATATATAATATATATTATAGGTATTTGAAAAATAAAAAATAATATTTATGACATGGTTTAGTTTTTCGTAATTATTATTTAGTATATGTTAAATTTTTGGGGGCCTGGGAACCCTATTGGGTGTTTTGAATATCCACTATAAATAGAGAGAGGCTCTTGCAAAATGGTATTATTCATGGAAATTTTGTCAAAGCCTCTCTCTCATCTCCCGCTTCCTAGAGATATAATATCTTGATCCAAACATTTGGATTTAGTTCTCCCTTATGCATTGATGTCGTGTCAATGTGGTGATCGTCAGGATGTCAAAGTTGCCATTGTATTTCCACACTAACAGACAAAAATCAATGATCGACATTTCAGGGGATTTTTGAAGCACATGTGGGTGATCTAGATGGATTTCACTTAAAATACTTCATAAAAATATCACCAGAGACAATCAGATGTCGACTACAACTTCATATCTGAAGAGATATGTTTTTGTTTTATGTTTTTTTCTCTGTTTAATTTACGTGAAATCCATGGACCGTATCGGGGATTGTATCGTCAAAGAAGACAAGTTATATCACTCCAACAATGAAAATTTTTAAAATACCTATCCCACCAGTTTCCCCTATAACCCCGGTAACTTAAATTGTTATCAAAGCAAGCACGTAATTTTTTTTAGCCCAAAAAAATTAATTTTCATTAAAATTAAGTATAGGGTTTGATTTTGGTCTCAACGGATCCGACCAAAATTAAATCCAAGGTCGAATGGACAAGTTAAATCCATCCAAAAAATATATCGATTGAAAAATAGTTCTTTAAAATGTATTAAAATTAAAAAAATAAGTTGTTTTTTTTTTGATCGGATACCATCCAGATTTCAATTGCACGAATTGCTTTAGTCGGTGACCGAAACGTTTCCATCCATACATTGTATTATTATAATAATTATTATTATTGTTTTATTATGATAATAATTATTAATTTATTTAAATTTTATCCTAATAGACTTATAAGATCATGAGGAAATTTATTTTTGGAATTATCACAAATCAAAAACATCAATTAGAGCTAGTGGGGTGGCGGCTAACACATAAGTCAAAAAATCAATTGTATTTATTTGAAAGCCAAGCGAGTGGGCTCCTCCCACTTGAAATTGCATCGTTGTCCATGACACTCCTTTTGGGAGGTACCACCGGACCTCCGCACTCAGTCTCTCCCCTCAACCGGTGCCAACTATACCTTCTCTACAGATAGATTCCCCTAGCCACAGTTCTATTCCTCCCAACCACACCAGCCGAGGCCACCCCAACCAAACGGTGGACCACCATCATCTTCATTCATTTGTCTTTGGACTAATGGCACCACCTGCCACTTTTTCCTTATCCGGTGATGACCCCAATCATGGATCCTCCTTCCATCATGGGGGGATTCACCAGCTAGCCTCGCCAGAACCGAACCTCCCTCTGGGGACTCGAAAGCTCGGTCGAGCAGTGGCTCCTCCTCGCCAAAGTATGCCAGAACTACCTCCCCTTATATGGCCTTCCCATGGCCTCCCCTAGCCAGATCTAGTGGCCTAGGAGCCTGACCTTCTAATGGTCGGCACACCCTCCTCGACTTGGTCATCCACCTCAATCTTGGAGCGACGCCCCATATCCGGGCTCATTCCCACCAAAGCATCCAGGTTGCACCTCACAAGACCCCTCCTACACCACCATAGCATAGTCACTCAGCCAGCCATGGCCAATGCCAAGACTCCTCCTCCTCAGGCAGATTCAACGTGTCATTGCCGCAGGTTGGTCCGGATAACACTACCTCCACATGAACAAAGCCGAGGTGTGGCCACTTCTTATCATAAGGAACCCTTTTTCCCTTCCAGTTTCTACAAGACTCTATGTGAACCAAAATGAGTTTCAGGTGTGTTTTCCCAACCTAGAAGGGGTCTGGGCTGACCTGTCGGACCCAGAATAGCCCCGTTTGGGATTTTCATGGCCTGAAATAGGTTTTTGTGGGTTCAATGCAACCTGTTTTGGCTTGTACGGTGTTTCGGGGATTGGGTTAATCAAATTAATATAATTAATTAATTTAATGTTAGAATTAGATTAAATTTATTAAAATGTTAATTTGTGATTTAAAAATAATATTTTTAATGCCCGAGGGGAAATTAATTTAATTTTGGTTTTAAATTAATTAATTAATTAATTAATTTTTGAAATTAAAATTAAATTAATAGTTAACCAAAAAAATAATTAAATTATTTGAATTTAATTAATTCATTTAATTTAATTAAAATATCATCGTATTTTATTTAATGTAATTTAATTTTATCATGCTTAAATTATATCAACCGGTCTTGAGCAATGACCTGAACTATATATGTATGTTTTTATTTAATTAATTATTTTGACCGCATGCAATGATTTTAATTAATTAATTAAGATGGTATTCACTTCATCTTTTATTTTTGGTCAATTTGTATAAGGGTTTGAATGTCCAATTTATCTAATGTACTTTTCAACCCTAGTTCTCCTCGCCTGCACATGAGAATTTTTGTACATTGGACGAATACGGTGTATGACATGGACCCCTCCAAGATGATGTGGTGCATCTTGATGAAGATGATGCATGATGTGGTTTGTTCCAAGATGATACGGTACTCTAGATGAGAAGAAGACATTCAGAATGGGGGTGCGTTGCATCACGATTCAAGCGATGAATTGGGTATGATGCCCTATGTTATCATTGGTCCATTGAATTTAAATGGATCAACCGATTTTAGATGCTCAAGACCAGTCATGTAGTATATATCCTTTATGTGTTTATTTATTATTTTATGGATTTTATAACAACAGGAAAATATATAAAATAATAAATAATAAAATTCATCAAGAAGTAGTGAATGTTTTTTCTATTAATGATCATTTGTGAGTGTGATAACATAGATGAATAATATTGGTAGAAATAGATTACATTCATCAAGATAAAACACAAAATCCATCAAATAAATATTAAGTCGTAAATGCCTTCCATCATTCGGGTTTGGAAAAAACTGGGTGTTTGGGGTTCTTTTCAGCCAAAGTTGAGGGTGCCTTTTACTATAAAAGTGATCTTATTAGAGTAGTGGGTTTATTTAACTATTGTGGTAGCAAGGACTATCCAAATATAACTTTATATAATTTTAGAGTCAAGCATATATGGACTCGGCCTTAAACATTACATAAAATTGAATTAAATGAATAATTCACATTGAGGATCTTTTCAGTTTTAGAGTTTTATAGAATTAGGACATAACTATTACATCTCAAAAGATTAAAAATTAGACACTTCTACACAGTTTCCATTTTTTTTACAAAACATTAACTCTTGAAAAAAAGAGTCATGTCTAATTCCATGTTTAAGAGAGAATGAATTTTCCTTGATCCCATCCTTGACTCTATTCCACTTTATGTCCTGTGAAAAACATTTCAAAAACATGGGATGAGAATAAAAAGCTCAATAAGGGATACACAAAGAAGGAAACTATTATTTTTTCAAAACAACAAGTAAACCATGAATACTTAATCATAAGTATTAATTTTAACCTTTATGAAGTAGTAAATGCTCATCAATGAATAAAAGATCATTGCATACCCTTTTGTAACCAAAATATTACCATAAAACCAATTTGCAGAACACATAACATATAAAGGTAACTTGGGACATAAACATACTTAAATGGAATAAACATACGGTCGACTTCCACACATATCACTAAATGGAATAGTCATACGTCCGACTTCCATACCAAATGCATTGGAGGTTATAACGTAATGATACATATGTATATTATAATTCCAGTATAATATAATATATAATATCATTAACTCTATCCTTTAAACATCCCACATAAGGCATTAACGAATCACATCACTTTGAGGGGGCGGTAGTCCGCGCTTCCTCAAATGAGATTATCGTATTTACCCACTATGGAAACTATAAAGGAGTGCTATAAAAGAAAAATACATAAGCATAAAGAAACAATAAAAATAATATATATCATATATAAATAAATTGCCATCATAATGGCCGCCATGAGAGGCGGTAGGAGATAATCGAATAATCATCGTTTCGTGAGGCGTTAGTTTTCCATCCACGGAAACATTATGTTCTTCATCCATTAGATGGAGGTGGGTGTAAGTGTAGTTAGAATCCTTCTCATAACAAAACACTAGTATATTGAGGATACTGGTGTTTTTACAAAATAAAGTAATAAAAAGAGTTTATGGGTTGGAGAAGTAAAATAAAAGAAAACAATTTAAGAGAAACTGTTACCTTTAATTTGTGTAACTCCCTTTGGTTTGAACCAAAGGACTTCTTGAAGTGCCTTCTGCCTAAGTTAAGGCTTCTAAACGAAGGAGAGGGATGTAGGGAGCTTAATTGGGCAGAGTTTGGACGAGACAAATGGCTTGAGAGGTGTGAGTAATTGGATAAAATGGTCTCCTTTTATAAGGGAGAGGAGGGGCTCTTTAGGAAAGTGTGAAAATATTATTTTATTATAAAATGATATTCGATTTCAAAAGATCCAAAAAACATTAAATATGAGGATAAGATGACTCATGATCAAAATAAAATCATCCAATCAGAATTGGACATGTTTTGGACAATATTTTAATCATTATAATCTTATTTATTTAAATCATTTATTAATGTGGTAAATTCGGCATCATTATTGTGTCATAAATAATTTAATTTATTTGATGTCTAAAAATTATAAAAAAAATACCATGATGTAGGAAATATTTTTATCTTTCCAATGAATATTTATAGTTGAAAATATTACTTATATAACACCATTTAAAGATTAATTACTAAAAGTTTTTGTTAATGTCAATGTTGTCTTTACATTATATTAATTAATCTAAATTGTCATTATTACTCCCAAGTTGCTCAATGGGTTCCCAAAATCGACCCAAAGATGCCCATGGTCGTTAATGACTCAAAAAATGAGATTTGGACAAGTGTTAAGGTAATTTTTAATTATTATAATATTCTTTTAACCTTGAATTACCCTATTTACATTTAACCGCGGTAAATAAAAGTCAAAAGTTACTATTCACCAAAAATTATTTTCATCTTAATGAACCACATTTTACTTCTTGATAACAACCATGTATTTCTGATTTTTGAAATTAGATTTACAGAAGAGGTAAAATTTCATTTAAATGAAAAAGTCAGTTTTTTTAACTACCACTAAGTGGTTTCACTATTCATAAAAAATTGAAGTTTTTCAGAAAAATACCAAAAATTCAGCATAATCTATATTTGATATTCCAAATTAAAAAATGATTTATATTTTTCCAAATTCAAAACATAGAAGTGGAATTAATTAATTTAAAAATTAATTCCCGTTATCAAAACTAATAGTGTGTTTTTAAGAAACAATAACTATCAAAATATTGATACTTATTTATGTCCAATTTTAATGTGAAATTAATTACAAAGACCAAAATTGGATTAAATGGTAAAAATATATTTTAATTTAACTTTAAACCCAATTATAAAGATAATCTAACCATATAAATATATTATATTAAAAGGCACTTTTGAATTAAAATACAATATTTTTCACTGTTCATTATAAAATGAACTTTGTCGAAAAAATTCCAAAAAATTACACAAAGTAAATTTTGATGTCCCCATTCTAAAGAAGGATTTTATTTGTTCATATAGACTTTATTAAAGTGACCAAAACTAGATTTAAAAAGGGTTCGCCATTAAAAGGTGATAAATCGGTCTTTTAATGTAAATTATGCTTAAAATTAGATTCATTCACATTTTAAGCCTCTAACTTTTATTGGATAAATGTAAATACATTTAACAAACATGTATAATCATATTTTAGTTAGTTTCATTCATTCCTACCAATAAAATTTCTAGGAGTTAACTACCGTTTAAAATAATAATATATTATTAGTGTGCAACGTAAGATTTCAAGGAAACTCGTTGTTGCGTATCGGGTATGCTATCGAACATAGAAACCCTTTTAAAGTAAAATTAATATTTAATTAAAAAATTAGTAAATATTAAAAATTCATATTCTTTATTTACCTGGTATGTTACATCTTTTCCCCCTTTTGGGAATTGCGTCCTCGCAATTTTAAAATTTGGGCTCGGAAATATTATTGAAAGTCTCATATCGGAAAAAAGAGTCAGTAAAACTATCACTTTAAAAGAAAGAAAGAGAACTAAAATGGTCACCCGAGTTAACCCATACTAAGATTCCATGAAGACATGGATATAGAGGAGAAAAAAAAGGGTCAAGTTCTGATGGAGAGTGATAGGAAACATTTTTAGGAGAAAGTTAACCACAAGAAAATCACAAACTTGTGATGGGTTAAATAGTCTTTGATTCCCTAGTAGGAAAAGTTAAAAGATAAGGTTTTTGTTTAAAGTTACTTTTCATTAAAGAATTTATTTATGAGCTTAACCAAAAACATAAGAAAATATACTTACTTTTCATGTAGACAATCATCTTTTACTAGATTTCTAACACAAACTCATATTTTCTCCAAACGATGAATATTCAGGATGACTTTTTTTCACATTAACATCGCTATAATCAACTTCTAGAGAATAACATAATCCACAAAAGATGAACTATATATTTCCCATGCCTTTATACCTTAACCAAAACCAAAATGGTTTGTGCAAGATCAGATAATATCCAAAAAGGACCATCTTTTACAAAAAAAGAAAAACTACTCTTAATCTCCAAAATTTGTCCAACAAAACCCAAAGTTCATCAAAGACCATTCAATAAATAGCTATCCATAAAATTCTTCAAAGTAATCCAAAATAATATTTAAACCCAAATATCTGAAGGATTTAATCACAAATTCTTCCAAGATAAATCTTAACATTTATCTCTAAATAACATCATTTACTCTTAAAGTCTCATATTGAAAAGTAATTAACCTAATCACATATCCTCCCTGATAGGTTAATCATTTTCATAGATAACCCAAAATCAGCTTATTCCTGATTCATAAGATCATCTAACTAAAAATAATTATTCATGCTAACCAGGGACTGCACGTAGTCTAGTGGTAGGTGATAAATACCAGTCACACTTTGGTTGTGGGTTCGATTACCACAGACGTGATGGGTTGTCACACAGTTTGTGTGTTTTCCCTTTTCAAAAACTACATAATTTCATATCATTCCCAAAAAGAGATAAATTCATCAAAAATAACCATAACATATTTTAACCACGAAGTTTTTCTAATAACATTCATTTTGCATCCCAAAAATGTATTAACCTATAATTTCCTCAAATTCAAGGATCATATAAACCCAAATGGTTCTTTATAACTATATACACAAAATAATAGATAATTATTCCTTGAATAAAATTTTCATATATCAAACTTCAAGGTTACACATACTATAAAAAGTATTCTAATGTAATCCCATCATCAAAAGAGCCTTACTACTTTTAAGCATTTCACCATCCTAAAATCTACCATAACTCTTGAATCCCTTGTATGTTGACCTCTTACTCATTCAACATTCTTCATGATCCATTAACCATTATTTACCTACTTATTCTAAAATAATTCTTTCCTACATACAAAAAACATGAATCATATCCTATGATTCAATAATATCAAAACATATGTTAAGAATTAATCCATATCTTTCATTGGTCATTGTCAATTTCTTCATCCTTAATCAGAATGGAATTAGGTTTTGGTAAACATATATTTTTATGATCCAAGTGATCCAATTCCTGAAACTTCTTCATAGGAAATGTGTTTTCATAATGACCATGCACATCACATTTAAAACATTCAATTGATCCCATATAAAGGACTTCTTTCCCTTTCCTAGTGTCAACTAGATTCTTCCTTTTTCCATGGTAGGTTCTTGATTTATGACCTTCATTTCCACATAAATAGCATCTTTTTGTCCCTTTAAAACATTTTCCTAGGTGTTTATTTCCACATCTTTGACACATCGGTTTTTTAACACACTTACCATTATGATTATTACCTGAACTTCCGTAGGGATTTTTTTCTCGCATATATGATGCCTTATAAAGATTACTAAGGTTCAGGTGGTCAATCATGACCCCAGATAGTTGGTTGAGAATAAACACAAGTGTTCTCATTACAGCTCCCATATCATTCAGTTTCTCGTTCAGAAAACTGTCACATTTTTCTTCACATCCACTGTTACTTTGGTGCCTACTAGATCCAGCCATTTACTAAAACCAAAAAGGTCAGCGTGAGTATATCAGTAAAATCATCATATAATATCTTATGAGGAGGGTAAATACTTATTCATGTTATCTTAAACCCATTCAGAATAACTACGACTCTTTCTAATATGATAACCATTTTGGTTATGTCACTTATGAATAGATAACACCCTAACCTCTAAAGTTATCTAAATCGACCTATGATACCAACTATAAGGACCCGGCCTTAAACCTTACATAATATTGAATTAAATGAATAATTCAAATTGAGGATCTTTTCAGGTTTAGAGTTTTAGAGAATTAGGAAATAACTATTACATCTCAAAAGATTACAAAGTAGACACTTCTACACAGTTTCCATTTTTTTACAAAACATGAACTCTTGAAAAAAATAGTCATGTCTAATTCCATGTTTAAGAGAGAATGACTTTTCCTTGATCCCATCCTTGACCCTATTCCACTTTATGTCCTGTGAGAAACATTTCAAAAACTTGGGATGAGCATAAAAAGCTCAGTAAGGGATACACAAAGAAGGAAACTATTGGTTTTTCAAAACAAAAAGTAAACCATTAATACTTAATAATAATTATTAATTTTAACCTTTATGAAGTAGTAAATACTCATCACTAAATAAAAGATCATTGCTTACCCTTTTGTAACCAAAAGATTGCCATAAAACCAATTTCAAGAAAACATAACATATAAAGGTAACTTGATACATAAACATATGTAAATGGAATAAACATACGGTCGACTTCCACACATATCACCAAATGGAATAGCCATACGGCCAACTTCCATACCCAATGAATTTGAGGTTATAACATAACCACCCATCCTGGTATTCACGGCACCACCCGTCATATGGTTTATCACGTAACCACCCGTAAAATGTCTAAGTACTGTTATAACACATAAAATATTTCAAATATAAACATTTCATTAATAACATTTCATTTTCAATCACAATAAGTAATTTCAAGATATTGAAATAATCAATCCATTTTCATAAACCATTTAAAAAGAGATTTCTGAATCAAAGTGTCCCATACCACTTTGAAGATTTTAGTGGAATTATAATTTCAAAACATTAATGTCCATATAAATAAATACTAAAAACCATTTTTAAAACATGGATATTAATGATAAATATTTAGAATAATAAATCTTTAAAACATTTAAAATGATATTTTAGTTAAAGAGTTTTTAACAAAATGAGAGACTCTTGAATACAAATAATTGAGGAATAACATTTAATCATAACTTTATAATATAATTAGAATAAAGGTATTCATGATATAATATGTCAAAGGACAGTATATACACCATATAAGAGTGAATTGGTGCATAACAACAATGAAGTCTCAATGGAAATGTAAAATGAGATGAAATCCCTTATAAAGATGGTATCCTTAAATTAAAGATAAATGAATCTCATAATTATGTGTCAAAAATATAAATACACCCAATATTAGTGTATATTAAGTGTAAAAAAATCAGAGGTCATTCACACATATTCATAGGATGACATATTCAATAAGTACAAGTTGGACCCAAAGAATAGAAATTAGGTTAATAATTTCCCTTGTAAAAATTAGACAGCCTAACGATGTCACTTTAAAATTCAGAAAAAATATTTGATGAGATAAAAATGGTATCTCATAACTTGGAAATAAAGTTTAAATAAATAATTATATAGAATAACATATCCCAACATAATAAGATGTAAAGACATAACAAAAAGAAGTCTTTAAAAAAGTGGAGGGTGAAAGGTTCCCTTACCGATTTGGTAACTTACAAAACATATGCCACATGAAAGAAGGATCATACAATGAAGATGTAAATAATCATAAATGAAATTATATTACACAAAGATTACAATCATGGGCAGTATATACACCACACAAAAGGAAATAGTGTAAAATATAGCATGAATCTCATGGGAATAAAAAGTGATAGGAAACCCTTTACCACATTCTAATCAACAGAGTCGTATGACCAAAAGTTAAAAACCACCAAATAAATCACAGAATACCATGAATATAATGAGAATAATGATAATATATATCAAATGGAAGTTCACAATACACCACATGCAATGAATAAGTGACGAACAATGGAAATCTCATGGAATTAAAAGTGAGATAAGAAAATCCCTTACAAAAATTCAGCAACCTAACCGCGCCTCTTAAAACACTTAAAATGAATTGATGAGAGTAAGAGGGGGTATCTCATCATATTATAATAAAAAAAAAGTGAATATAAAAGAACATCCTCCAACATAAGAACATGGAGCATAAAAGAAATGACATAAAAGAGAGTACTTGAAAAGAAAGAGAGAGGTCGGATCCCTTACCTCGTATCCGACTTGACTCGATCATTCTTTAATCTCCTGAATAATAAACTAAAGTTAATTTATACTTGATTAAGAACATTTTCAAGTTTATTATTCCTTTTATATCACTTATTAACATGTTATAAACATTATTTAATCATTTAATTTAATAATGTTCATTTTGTCGATATTTGGTACTTGAGTCAAAAATGGACTTCTTATAATTACATGTTGTTCATGTGGTCAAAGG
This sequence comes from Viscum album, assembly GCA_963277665.1. NCBI lineage: Eukaryota > Viridiplantae > Streptophyta > Magnoliopsida > Santalales > Viscaceae > Viscum > Viscum album. The sequence goes on along the minus strand of OY728146.1, from coordinate 2,003,087,630 downwards.
TTAATTATATCCAGAATTATATTCATGATTTTTATATCATATATATCATATATATCCACTATATACATTTATTTATAATAGTAAATAATATTTAGAGGTAAGAAATGAAATGTATCGTTCATGGAGATGGTAAGCCGTACGTATGCATGAACGCTACTTTCATTTATATTTCTTATTTTAATGGAATTAAAACCTAATTATACATAGTTATATTATAATTATAGTATAATATCATATATAATATAATTAACTCTATCCTTTATACATCCCACATAAGGCATTAACGAGTCACATCACTTTGAGGGGGCGGTAGTCCGCGCTTCCTCAAATGAGATTATCGTATTTACCCACTACGGAAATCATAAAGGCGTGCTATAAAAGGAAAATACAGAAGCATAAAGAAAACCTAAGCATAATATATATCATATATAAATAAATTTCCTTCATAATGTCCACCATGAGAGGCGGTAATAGATAATCGAACAATCATCGTTTCGTGAGGCGTTAGTTTTCCATCCATAGAAACATTATGTTCTTCATCCATTAGATGGAAGTGTGTGTATGTGTAGTTCAAATAATTCTCATAAACAAATCCTAGTATATTTAGGATACTGGTTTTGTTACAAAACAAAAGAATAAAAAGAGTTTAGGGGTTGGAGATGTAAAATAAAAGACAACAATTTAAGAGAAACTGTTACCTTTAATTTGGGTAACTCCCTTTGGTTTGAACCAAAGGACTTCTTGAAGTGCCTTCTGCCTAAGGTAAGGCTTCTAAGGGAAGGAGACGGATGTAAGGAGCTTAATTGGGCAGATTTTGGATGAGCCAAATGGCTTGAGAGGTGTGAGGAATTAGATAGAAACGGTCTCCTTTTATAAGGGAGAGGAGGGGCTCTTTAAGAAACTGTGAAAATATTATTTTATTATATAATGATATTCGGTTTCAAAAGGTCCAAAAATCATTATGAATGAAGATAAGATGACTCATGATCGAAATAAAATCATCAAATCAGAATTGGACATGTTTTGGATAATATTTTAATCATTATAATCTTATTTATTTAAATCATTTATTAATGAGGTAAATACTGCATCATTATTGTGTCATAAATAATTTAATTTATTTGATGTCTAAAAATTATAAAAAAATACCATGATGTATGAAATATTTTTATATTTACAATGAATATTTATAGTCGAAAATATGACTTATATAACACCATATAAAAATTAGTTACTAAACGATTTTTGTTAAGGTCAATTTTGTCTTTACATTATATTAATTAATCTAAATTGTCATTATAACTCCCAAGTTACTCAATGGGGTCCCAAAACCGACTCAAAGACACCCAGGGTCGCTAATGAGTCAACCAATAATGTTTGGACAAGTGTTAATGTAATTTAGAATTATTATAATATTCTTTTAACCTTGAATCACCCTATTTACCTTTAACCGCAGTAAATAAAAGTCAAAAGTTACTATTCACCAAAAATTAATTTCATCTTAATGAACCACATTTTACTTCTTGATAACAACCATGTATGTCATATTTTTGAAATTCAATTCAAGAAGTGGTAAAATTTCATTTAAATGAAAAAGTCAATTTTTTTAACTACCACTAAGTGGTTTCACTATTCATCAAAAATTGAAGTTTTTTTGAAAAATACCAAAAATTAAGCCTATGATATATTTGATATTCCAAATTCAAAAATGATTTATATTTTTACAAATTTAAAACATAAAAGTGGCATTAATTAATTTAAAAATTAATTCCCATTATCAAAACAAATAACATGTTTTTAAGAAACAATAACTATCAAAAGATTGATACTTGTTTATGTCCAATTTTAATGTGAAATTAATTCCAATGACCAAAATTGGATTAAATGGTAAAAATATCTTATAATTTCACTTTAAAACCAAATATAAAGATAATATAACCATATAAATAAATTATATTAAAAGGCACTTTTGAATTAAAATACAATATTTTTCTCTATTCATTAAAAAATGAACTTTATCAGAAAAAGTCCAAAAATTTACACAAAGTAAATTTTGATGTCCCAATTCTAAAGAAGGATTTTATTTAGTCATATATAATGTATTAAAGTGACCAAAACTACATTTAAAAAGGGTTCCCCATTAAAAGTCGATAAATCGGCCTTTTAATGTAAATTATGCTTAAAATTAGATCCATTCACATTTTAAGCCTCTAACTTTTATTGGATAAATGTAAATACATTTAATAAACATGTATAATCATATTATAGTTAGTTTCGTTTATTCTCACCAATACAATGGCTCGGAGTTAACTACCATTTAAAATAATAATATATTATTAGTCTGTAACGTAAGATTTCAAAAAACTCATTGTTGCATATCAGGTACGCTATCGAACATAGAAACACTTTTAAAGTAAAATTAATATTTAATTCAAAAATTAATAAATATGAAAAGGTCATATTCTTTATTTACCAGGGATGTTACAAAGCATTAATTAAATCAAGTTATGATTTTAAAAGCTAAGACTTCACTCAACAAATCAAATAACTGCAAGTTAATGTGGTGGGTCAATCAAATGCCTACCTTGAACTCTACGAGTAGTGGCATAGCCAAAGTTTGCAGACTATGTGGGGAGGTTCAAGGATCCTTGCCACTAGAATACTCTAGTGATTGAATATTCTAATTCTAGTACAGAGGGTTCCTAGAATTCGATAAAATAGTGGGAGACATTCAATGATTTGATTAATTAATCAATAATGTAAAAATAAATAATCAATATAAAAGTACGGTCTGATAAATTTTATTTTTTTAGAAAAAATTCAAGTAATAACAAGAGGTAAACTATGATAAATATTGGACAAATTAATTTTCTAAACTATCATGAATTTCTAAATGTCATACAAATTCTTGTGCACACTACTACGATTTAGAAAATTCAAAGTGCGAGTGTCCCAATACCTCTTAAGAAATATCAAGAAGCAAGGGTGTGAAATTGCTTATAGGATAATCATGTATATAGCATATTGTGGTTATTTCATAATGTTATCACCAATTTCTAGTGATTTTTTGTAGTTACAATATCGTGAAATGAATGATATAACATTTATTTTCATCTTTGAGAAGTCTATGAGGAGAAAATAAAAAAATATTTGAATGGGTTTTCATTTACATTGGATTTTTGTAAATATTAAATATAGGTCACAATATTTCAAGGAATACCCCTCATACACCCAATTACTCTAGTTTCATTTAAGGTTAAAAAATGAATAGGATGGAGTAAACACTTCATTACCAATCAAGGTAAGGTTCTCCAAGTAAATAAGAATATAAAAGAAAGATTAATCTTTAATTATTATGGTGAAAAAATTGAAATTAAAAGAAAAAAGGATAATGTAAAGTGTAACTCCCAAGATGAATTCACAAAATCCTTCAAAATTAGGTTGTTTATTAAATAGGAGGTTGTTTTCTTCTCATAACATGAAATTAATTTATAGAAAATTAAATGCAAGAAACTGAATTAAAGAATAAATTATCCGCTTATTCTTCAGTGTATATTCATCAATTAATGCTTCAATCATGCTTCTTGGGTATAAAATAAAATATTCTAGTCACATATGTGTATTTTAATATAGTAACCAAGTAAGTAATAGAAACGTTATCAGAAGTCAGTTGTATTCTCCAAGCGGCTGAGAAAGGGTGATTCCTAAGCCAGTGGTGAGAAACACATAACTTGTAATTTCCAAGTTAATGATTCTAGTTGAACAAGTTGTTCAGTATAACCAAAAAATTAATCTCATGTTCCCATTGGACACCAGGGTATATTGTTCCAGGTTCATGAATGAATGTTTTTTTTAGTTTATTATACTCAATAAATACTTCAGCGATACTTGAATCATTGTAAATTCATGATGAATATAAAATGTACGACTTTTACCTAGTTGGGGAAAGATAATTATTTATCAAGTAAAACTAAAATTGGACATAAAGGATATACCTAGTATGATATTTAGACTCAGTGGATCTAAAAAACATAGGTATTATTGATGTATATACTTATTTAGTTTGGACAAAGAAACCTTTATAAATAAAGGTATGCCACAAAGCTTTTAGAATTAGTTCAAAAAGAGAGAGTGAACTATTACAAGGGTTGGGTAGTGGTAAATATACTTCATAAAGTTCCCTTAAGTGATTAAGGAATGATATAGTGAAGTATATACGTGTTCATAAGATATGAGTTGCTTCGGGATGGAATGCTGAAGAATATTCTGACCAAGCATTAATCGATCATGATAATGTAGAGTGGAATAATTCCTAAATGCACATTACCTTATTTGCATCACAACGTGGATTTTTATAAGGAGGATCGATGATGAGTCTTACATATTAACATTGATAAAAAAATGTAGTGTGGATCAATTCCTAAATACACATTTTATACATTGAATTCATGATGTAAGGAGTATCAATGTTGTAACTTGCATAAATTTTCATCACATTTCAAGACATTATTTTCAAATAATGGAGAAATATCATAACTATATGCCAACTATAAATAAAAAATGTATATCATATGAGTCACAATATGATATAAATCCATAATTCCATGTCTTTGGATGCAAAGAGTCTGTTAGGATACAAATAAACTTTCATCAAGATAAACACATTATATATAAAAGTAATTATCCTAATGGTTGATTAGGATATTACATAAACCCATAAGATCAAAAATATGTACTCAAGTGATAGAATACATTTATATAAGGTTTCACATATCTATTTGAGATATTGGGAGCCATATTGACTTGGGTTTAGTCAATTCTAGAGATGCATAAGTAGTTGTCATAGGAACAAGTTCCATAAGTGCATGTGGAACAGGTATGTTCCAAAGATACATACTGAGTAGGAAGGTTAAAAACATAGAGATAGTTTATTTTCACTATGTCTAGTGATACATTATTCGGTGAGAATAATAATTCCTATAAGTAAGCAGTATATGGAAATATGTTAATAATTACAAGGTCAATTAAAATTCAATAATGGATTCCATGTATCAAAGTGAAAAGGGGCTTGTGATTTTGAATGTTGCGTTGGGTATTCAAGTTAGATGATACATGGATGGTATAACTGTGGTACTAATAAGGCTTGATTGGTTATACCAAGTCATTATTCTAAAATCCATTAGAATTTTAATTTTCATAGCTAATATCTATGATCATTTTATTAGGAATTGGATTTCATGACCACCATATGTAGAAGGTTTCTATATAATGCAACCAAAAAAGGATGGTCACATCATAGAATATTAATAAAGGTTTCAAGTTACTAAAATATAGTTTAGTAATTAAGTAAGAAATGGAATCATTAAATATTAATTGGGAATTAATTTTTTCCATGTGTCTGCCAATGTTTAGAGGGAGCACTATTTTTTCATGGAGAAATATGTATGAAAATATATGGAAACAGATATTGGTCTTATAGCTAGTTAAGACCAGGTTGAAATTAATTATCCATTGATTGAATTAAAGTAGTAACCTAAGTTCTAGGGAAAAAGATCTAATGAGGTAGGTCTAATGGTTTCTTTTACCTAGTCAATCATACATATGGTGACATGGTATTGAAAAATAAAAGTTGGAAATTTTCAAGAGAAGAATTGTTTCAAATGTCACATGGCACATATCTCTTCAAGTAAACATGCAATGGAATAGGAGGAGATTCAATGGTGAGTTTAGTTTTATACACTTCAGTGATGGTACAATCATGTATTCCATGATATGTAAAAGATATGATATTTACAACATATACTTTGTGGTAGAGAAATATCGGTTATATCCAAGAGATCTACAAGTTAAGAATTTAGTACTATCTGGTTGTACTTGGGAAAGTGAAAAATATATACACATGGTATGTTGAATGGATTGAATACTAGTTTTTGTGGGACACATATTAGTCTTCCTTTTGATAAATTTGATCTAGTATTGTAGTTATGCTAAGGTGTTGAGTGATAAAACTCATAAAATCCAGTGGTATCCATACCTACAAAACAGAGCACATTACAGCTCCTGAGGTAGCTAAGAAGCAATTTTTAAATGTAATAATTTGGTTCAATTCTTTGAAATATCACTTAACAAGTAATGATTTATCATTATGATAATTGTTTTACCAGTACTAGCCGAGATGTCAAGTTTTGATGGTGGATAAAAGGGATACACTTCGAGTTTACCATATCTTGATAGGTTTTACTCAATGAGATGAGGTCATATATAGTAGAGTAGCCATGCAGAGGAAATGTGGCAGACCTAAAACTAAAGTTTTAACTCAGCAGAAACATGATCTTTATCATGTGAGAGATAACAATTTTTTTAGAAAGTTGAAACTAGTTCAAGTGGGAGTGTTGTAATAGTGGGTGCCCTAGACCCAACTTGAACAGTACTTTTGATTACCATAACATTTATAAAGATAGATATATATGATGTATACTTATCATTATAGTGTTTATATTTCTACATCCACTATTTAATGGTAATTTTCATAGATTAATTTTCATATAAAAATGTTATATTAGATCCCATACTATAATGAGAACCTTGAGATACTATGACATTAGTTTTAATCAAAGTTCATATGGTCTAGATATATCAAACTAACTAGACACAGTTGATGTTTGACTATAAAGTGCTAGGGGATCATAAACATTGAGGCTTCTTCTCATGAAGTTCTCACTTGATGATCTATAGTAGTGAGATCTTGAGGACAGACCCGCCAAAAGGAACACCACGGGTTTTGGGTGTCATTGGTTGTTCCTATATATGGACATCTGTTTTGGTATCCTAAGTTGAGATCATTACCATTGTGTACCATTTTATCATGTACTTTGATTCAAGAAAAAAACCATGATAATGAAATCATGGTGAGGTATCTTGTGTTGGGTGTGGAGTTGGTAGTATGACATTGGTTCAATGATCTAGAAAGGATTTATCACTTCTAAGTTAAGGAAGTAATATATCTCAAGACTGGTTGTTTTGGATGGTGCTACCTTCATAAGTCTTTGTCCAAATTATTCGAAAGGTAAATCCATCTGGTTAGATCAACAAGTAATAAATAAATAAAAGGGTGATGACACGAGTATGTTTTTTTCTTTCTAAGATATTTAAAGGAAAAGATATTATATTACATAGTACATGTTTGTAGGTTGGATTTCATTGCTATGAATATTCCTATCTCTTTAGGGGGCCCTGATGGGTTACTAGACTCCACTCTTATTCTATGTATTTTATTCACTACTATTGTGATAAGGTTTTAGATGGTCACACACAATAACACATTAAATAATCCTCCCTATTCAGTTGAATAGGTATATCGGACATGGTGGGCCACAACATGGTGTCTGAGTGTTGTCCAATTTATCAATCATCGATAAATAAATAAATTAAAATTTTTCAAGTTAAGAATAATTAATACTGAATTTATTTTTTAAATTTATTAACAAGTTATGTAAATACGAGAAAATATTACTCAAACAAATATTAATTTAATATTCCAGGTTCTTTTAATATTAAGTGGGAATTATGAGTCAAGTTAATGAATTGGTTTTATCATGTAATATATTTAATATATATTAACAGTATGTGATAAATTATAAATAATATTTATGGCATAGTTTAGTTCATCATAATCATTTTTTAGTATATGTTAAATTTTTGGGGGTTGGGGAACCCTATCGGGTGTTCTGCATATCCACTATAAACAGAGAGAGGCTCTTGGAAAATGGTACTATTTGTGGAAATTTCACCAGAGCCTCTCTCTACTCTCCTAATTCTTAGAGAAATAATCTCTTGATCTAGGAATTCAGACTGATTTCCCCCCCATACATCTAAGTCATGTCAATGTGGTGATCATCGAGACGTCAAATGTGTCATCATATTTTTTCTCTAGCACCTGGAATTTTATGATCAACATTCCAATGGATTTTTCAAATATGTGTGGATAGTATAGAAGGATTCTAATTCATATCCTTCATTCAATGATCCCCAGAGACATGCATATGTCAACCTAATCTTAATATCTGGAAAGGTATGTTTTCGGTTTACATTTTTGTGCTCTATTTAATTTACATGAGATCCTCAAACCATACTGGGCCTTATATCATCGAAGATGAAAATTTTCATCACTTCGAAAATTAAACATTTTAAAATCCCTCACCCAACAAATTCCACTGCAACCCCAGTACCTCCAATATATTTCTTCAAATGATAAATTTCTTCTAATAACTTGTATTTTTATTCAGGAAAATAATCTTGATTATTTTCTATTGAACTTTCCTTTTAAATTTCTTGATATCTCTTTAAAGTATTAAAATATTTTAGATAAATTATTTTAGTTTCATTTTTTGATTAAATTACAACAGATTCTATTATTCTTAAGAACTAAAAATTCCACCATTGGTGAAATTTCCATCATTATATTTTACAATTAAATTATTTTTAGTATCTTTATCACTTGAATTTTTAGTTCCAACTTCACTATTATCAAATTAATCATATTTAGATAAAAATATTATACTTTTGGATTTGGATAACTTTTTATCCATTCCCTTGAAATAGGATTTATATTTTTTAGCATTTTTTTAAAGGATCTTCTTGAATTTATATCATCTTCAAAAATTTCTTCATATTCCTTTCTTTAAGTAAAATTTGCAGAATAATGCCCAATAGCTCTATATCCAAATCATTTAAGTGGAAAATTAGCTTTGTACTTTCATGTTTCTCTTTTAATATATTTAGAAAATAAGGACATAAATTCATTAAAATTGTTATTAACCTTGTCTTTGGTGTCAGATTCACTATCTTCTTCATCTTCAAGAACTTTATTAGATTTTCCTTTCTTGGAATCTTTGAATGAAATTTATTGATCAAATTTTTCTTTTCTTTTCATAAATTTCGCCCTTCTCATTTCATATGTGATTAGAGTTCTATGTAAACCATCTGGAGATATAGTTTTAAGATTTGTATCTTCTAATGATGAAACTTTGGCATAAAACTTATCTGGAAGAATTTTTAATATCTTTTCAAAGAAATTTGAATATTCTAGCTTCTCAGAAAGACATATTATGTTACTTAAAATATCATTATACTTTGTAAATAATTCACCAATAGATTCATAATAACCCATTTTAAGATCTTCTTACTTCAACCTCCAAATTTTTAACTTCACTTTATTAAATTTCATATTTCCTTCATAGATGCTCTTCAATTTTTACAAAATACCATTAGTTGTACTAACACCTTTAACTCTAAGAAACTAATTTTCATAGAGTAAGGAATGTATATAATTTTTTTCTCACCCATCATTCTCCAAATTTTTCTTATCAATAGTTGTTAGAGGAACATTCTCATTGTGAGGAGGAAAACCAATGGTCGCAACTTCAAGTACTTCATAACCACGATACATAAGATATGTAAACATTATATCATTATATATATGATAACTATTTCCATCAAAAACTAGAATCCACTTACTATTCATATAATTATGAACATCTATAAAAACTTCTCTTTTCTTCCAACTTCAACAAAAATTCAATGAAGGAAACCATGCTCTAATACCAATTGAAAAGCACAATAAGGTCTATATGATCACTAATAGGGGTGAATCAGGGATTTATTTTTCTTTTATATTTTATTTCCTATAAAACAATCTTTTTATTCTGTTAAATATTTATAAATTTTTTGAAAAACAAATTCACAAGAACAATCACATGAATACAATAATTTAAAAGTTTCACTAATCAATGGGAGTATCTAGTCATTGGCATGGATTAGAAATAATCCAATAGCACACAATTCACTAGAAAACAATAATTTTATGTGTCTAAAACAAGTAGAAATTATCATTTCACTTTCATGGAACTATGATCAATACAGTAGTGAATTTTATTACAAACAAAATAATATTAATATATGATTTTTATAATAATTTAATAAACCTTAACCAATAGGTTTAGAACATTTTTATTATGCTACTTATTCAAAGTACACTCTTTTTATTCTTTTAAAACTTCTTCTTCACTTAATTACATAGTAGTATGTAAGAAAATATTATCTATACTTTATATGAAACTCTGTCTAATAACTCTATTCTCAATAAAGGAGTTTGTCTAGAAAACAGTATGTCTAGTTTTTCGGCAGAAAACTAGAACCATGTTGTTTCCTTCTTCTCTCTTACTATAGAATATGTCTTCCTAATTATTATATTTGATCAAGTCTATTGAATGATTGTTTATATAAATTTTATCCTATAAAACCTTATCACAAATTCTCTATTCGCTACAAACTTATTCTTTACCTCAACAAGGATATTCATTGGTTGGAAATAATCTTCTCAAAACTCTTTCCAATAGAAGTTAATTTAATGAGTTCCTATGATAAACCTGTATGAAACCAATTTTGTAGCAATTTAACTTTTTCACACACATTAATAGCCACACCTTTGTACTCTAAATTGAACCCTTTATATATATGCATTAAAAATAGTAATGGTAGGAACTCTAATTTATATTTCTAATTTAATGAAAAACTCAAATTCAAAACCCCTAATCATTCAATATATAATTTATGGCATTCACAACCTTCCTTCAAACGTCCTTAAAAATCAGAAAGAATCATGATTTTCCTCTTTGTGTTTTGGAAGAATAAAATACAAGCTCAGAATCATCACATTTTGTTAAATTTATGAGATTTTTAATGTTCTTCATTTATTATCAAAAACTTTTTCTAGAAAATGATTTCATGGAATGTGTTTTTCTAGAAAATATTCACAAGATTCCTTTGACCATAAACTAAGTTCATTCAACTATTTATGGTCTTATCTATCTGTAAAATAGAGTTAAAAAACAAACTTTATCTCTTCTTTCTTTTAACAACTTCTTCATCCACTCAAGTTTATGTATCCAACTTCAATAATCCTTAGTAAAAATCTTTTTGGAAGTCTATTTCTAGAACTCTGATGATATCCCTTTTTCATTTTTCACATATATTAAAACATTTCTATTGTGTCTTGACTGAAAACCATTACCATTTTCACCTGAAAAAAAACATAGTAACATTAAAAATCTTATCAACTTCAAATACATCATAATTATTCATCCTTGTTTCTCTCTGGTATTATGTCTGGAAACATCTATCTAATATTTTATCTAGAAACCTCTATTTTTTCTTTTGTTCTAAAGCCTTTATCCAAAAATCCTTATTAGAAACACATAGTATGAAATTTTTCCATACCAATAGTTTGATCCCCCTATATAAAAAACACTTAGATCATGAAATATTAATAATTCATGATGTTGGAAACCATCATAACAGAAAAGCATCACCAGATATTTCCTCCCAAAAACATTATCTAAAAAACTGAATCTGTAAAACATTATTTTGAAATCTTGCGATTGTAGAACATCAAATTCCACACTTTATCAAAAAAAAGTATCAAAATATTTTCCATGATGTAAAGAATTTTGAGATCTACGTAGAAAAATATGATTTAATATCGAACATTCCATCCAATATGATTGTTATGGAAAGGTATTTATAGAAATAGTATCTAGATAAAACATTTAAAACAAAAACAATTGATGTACTTTTGTATGAATTTTTTTTTTTTTTTTGATATTCTAAATATCATCCCCTATGTATGATCCTCTTCATCTGATCACTATATTTAAAAAGTGATGTCATTTTTTTAAAAGACAACAGAAGAATATTCCTCCATAAAACTTCTTTCAAACAAAAAATTTAACTAAAATTTTCCCAATATAAAGGGAAAAAAATACATGCCTAACCAGAAAATAAGTCCCAACCTGACAAAAACTAGAAAAATTAAAGACTAAAGAGAGCCCAAATCTTATCTCTAAATCGGACCACCAAGAATGACCATCACCAAGAAAAACTATGATCCACCAAGGTTATCTCTAATCAATCCTTCATCTACATAAGATACAAAACATGTGGGAGAATCCCATTTATAAGTGAATATTTTCATACCCATTATAATGCCTCAAAAACCAAGAAGGTGAAGAAAATGAAATAATAAACTGTTAGATCTATAGGATCAAAATGATACCAATTTTAGTATCGAAATAATTATGTAGATGCTCAATATACAAGAGGGGGTGAATTGTATACTTTAAAAAATTTCTTTGTAAATTTTAAAGATGGTAATGTTTAAAAAAATTAAACAAGGTAAATTCACAAGTCCTCTTAGTTCTACAAACTTTCTTGATTCCAGAAATATGGTTCCAGAAATGAAACTTAAGAAAAGTTTACAAAGATAATGATTCTACCTTAAAGCGTATAGAATCTTATTAATTAGAGTACAAGTATAAGAAAGTATAAGATATTTATACTTTCCTCAACAACCAAAATGCAGTGGAAAACTTTAAAAAAATACAAGTAACAAGTAGTAAATATTTTAACCCAAAGATAAGGGTATCCAACAACCTTAGATAAAGTTCCCTTGATTTATAATTTCAAGAAAGTCTATCTTACCCACATCAGGGTAATACCTCGATACGAATATCGGAGTCTTTCTTTCTATCCCTACAAGCCCTCGAACTTCAAGGTAGTCAGAACCTCTGTCTTCCTATCCTTGAAATCCCTAGAATGTACTCAGCAACATTCAGATTCGCACAAAGCAATTCTGAACAAGATGTTCAGTATTCACAAATCAATAAAGTATCTATCTCTAAAAATCACTTCAGTAGCATGTAATCTCTAGATTGATAAACTTGTTGTGAGATCATTCAAATGAGATACTATTTAAAGGCACATCTTCAACAGTCGGCTCCCTCCTCCAATGTTCATATTTTTCCTTAAAATTTGGAGGGACCTATACACGTGTCACTCAATCAAAGGTTTGTTAGAAACAGAAAGCACGACACTATTTTATAACTCAAACAAGAGTAAGAAAAAATATGGTTGCTTAACCAAATCCATTTTTTAGAGTGTAAGGAAAAATGAAAGTTCAGAGTCTAACTAAAAACCATTCAGTGTCTATAATACATGAATATTCGGATTCTATCTTTAAAAGAATTAGGAACATGATTTATATAGAATTCTGGAGTCTGAATTTCAAGGAAATTTGGAGTCCAAATTCATAAGAATTCAGAGTCTGAATTTAGAGAATTCAGAGTCTGAACTCAAGAAAGTTCAGAGTATGAAATTAGAGAATTAAGAGTCTGAACTCAGAAAGTTTGGAGTCTGAATTTAGAGAATTCAGAACCTGAATTCAGATCCTAAAAATAGAGTTCTCTATATCTAAGTATTTATAAGATTCTGAGGTTTTAGTTACAAAACTGAATTTTATACTTAGAAGGAAAATGAGTTAGATTATAATATGAACAATTAAAACATGGTAAGGATAAATTTCCTTAGGGAAGGAAAATTTACTTATGAATGAAAAACATAGGAAAAAGAAATTTTCCTTAAGATAGAGTGTTTGTGATTTTTAAAACAAGAAGGAATGGAAAAGTCATAAGGAAACCTTATTGATTCAATAAGATCAACCCATATGAAATAGGGTAACAAAATATAACATCCAATATATGATCATAAATAATCCCAAAAAAGAGAAAAAGTGGATCTACATATCCACATACCAACTAAAAAATATGATTCATCCAACATCACTAATAGGTCCAACATCCTTTATCCAATTACATGTGCGACCTCAAAAGATTCTGTGTGGAGGGGCCCACTCCTCCCAACTATGCCCCATAGTCAAGGGGGGAATAAATCCTGTGGAGTACCCACTCCCCATCTAGGCTTGAATATAATGGGTTCCACTCTATATATATAGGACCCACACTCAATGTAGTATGGGGGTTTCTAACCCTACTAGTGTAAAGAGTATGGGGTTCCAACACCCAGGTTCAAAAGGGGGTTTCCAACCCCGGCGTCACTCTAAATATCCAACCCAATAATTTTCATCAGTCAAGTGTCACTAAAATAAGAATCATACACATAACACATCATGCCAAATATATGATGCGAAAAAAAATTCCCCCATTACATTCTAAAAGGAATATTGCTCTGGATAGGCTACTCGCAGGCCCAAATCCGAGTCTCAAAGAAGGAGTTACAAATGGTGAAAGTTTTATGGAAAATTAAATGGTTAATATAAGGTATATAAAACATATATTGGCTACCCCATGTATTAATATGCCTTATGTATCATTCCTATGTATAATAGTCATGCCTATGTACACTGATCATGTCCGGGTATCCTGGTCGTGTCCGAGTACATGGTTGTGCCTATGTACTCCATATTTTTTTATGTTTCTGACCATGCTTATGCTCATTTACTCTTATTTTACATCCTAATCTACTAACATTAATCCACACATCATGTATGAGTCATACATAGTGTGTGATATTTAAATTTTCCCAAAACCCTAGTCGTCGCATCCATGGGACTACATGGTATGTGTTCTTCTGCAATACATGATGTGTGTGTAGAGATTTTCTAGAAACTACATTTTCTTCATGTGGATGTCAGATCCCTTATAATCACCACCAAACATTCCATTTAAGTCACCCAAAACTTTAAAATTTTAATGGAATCATCTCTGTTGGTCATTTTCTATCCATTGGTGGCCAAAAAATTGAAATCTAGTTACCCAATTGGTAACCTATCTCCCAAAAATTTCTATCTCACCTCACCTATGGTCAAAGACCATGATCCAACCACTAATACATGTTTCTAACACCCACATCCCACATTACACTATAATTTATCTACAAAACATGGATCCATATGTCATGCATGCATTAACCATAAATATGGGGGTTCTATCTTGCTCAAATCTAGCTTGGAAATATCAAAACATGACCCTATGGAACAATGGAGATAAATGTTAAGAAAATTGGGGAAAATAACATGAAAAAAGTGAATAAATAATTTTTCAAATAAATCTTGACCACTAATTGCACAATTGTGGAAACCATGGTGAAATCATGGGTGTAACGAACAAAATAAACATCTGAGCTCATGCAAAGACTGGAAATCACCCGAAAATAAAATTATAAAAACAATATATGATTATCAAATTAAATAAAGGGAATAAATCCATAAATAAGGATCCCTACCTCAAGTTTCTACTGATCACTAAAAAATAATGGGTTTATTCCATTTTCATTGGCGATCACTAGAAATTTCATTGGTGAAGATATATCACTTGATGAATGATCATTGCACCTTGATATGTTGTCTTTGATCCACATTCTAGGTTTCCCAATGCCAATGAAGAACGATTCCTCATCCTATCAAATCCTCCTATGGTTATTAAACTAACTTAGGTGATTTTCCATAATCAGTTATTTATAAGAGAGGATTAGTTTTTCCATTAAATATATTATATAAAATAATTTATTTAATTCACTTAAGGAACCTTCCGATGGTTGCCTCTAACCAAATGTCTGATTCCAGTCAACTTTATGTCATACCTAGTGTAAAACTTAGGTTCTATAATCAACCATGATCACAGATTTACCATCTGAGGTTACAATAAATGGGAAAACCATTTATTTTTAAAATATGTGTGTTCATGTTTTAATATATATTAATATTTTTAACATATTAATTATGGGGTCATGCGACACCCAAATACAATACTGACTTCAAGGAAAAAATCTAGAGATATATAAATAAATATTCAGAGGGATAAACCAAAAAAACAAAATTCATTACATTCTGCTCTATATCAAGGATTTTTTATTTGAAAACAAAAAAAATACACAAAAAGGTGGGGATATCGAGTTTGTATCTAGATCTCATGCTCTTAGGAGATATCCTACATGATCCTAAGACACCAAATAACATGAACCAATGTGATAGATTTTCCGTGAAGGATCCTCTCCTGTTGGTCCTTAATCATTATCAGATACTCTATGAAGGTGGCTACATCCTTAATGTCCATCTCACCCTAGAAGATGACGTGTGATGTGTCATTCATGCACCTAATCAACTATGAAATGTGGGAGAATTCATGCACTTGTTCTTACTACGAGGGTAGTGAAAAGTGGTAAGAAACCTCACCAAACCTCCATAGGATCTGGACTAACCTAATAATCCATGAGGATAGATTGGTTCCCAAGGAAAATCTCTACAATCTTCATCATGGGGAGACTCTCAAGAAAACATGGTCTCCCAAATCAAACTACAAATGCCTATGAAACCAATCTATTTAACATTTTTTTACTCTGGTCTATCCTCATATACTCATGAATCAATTGAAATATCTCCATAATTTCCTGAACCAACTCTATCCCAACATGATATGTCTCACCAATCTCAGTCCAACATATGGGTGACCTATAGGGTCTCCCATATAGGGCCTCAAAAGGTTTCATTCCAATATATAGTTATATATATGATTATATTCTAACTCTATAAAATGAAATTTATCCTCCCAACTCTATCCAATGTTTAACACATGGGCTAGAAACATATCCTCCAACACCTAGATAGTCTGCTCGATCTATCCATCCATATGAGGGTAAAATTTTGTGATCAAATGTAGCTGGGTCCCAAAAATAATCCTAGAATCCTCTCTAAAACCTTGAATTAAACATAGAATCATGGTCTAATATGTTCATTGTGGGTACCCCCATAAACCTGTATGATCTCATGCATATAAAACTTCCCCAAACTATCAATTGAACTATACTCCCTAATGGAAAGAAAGTGTTTCAACTTAGTGAGTCACTCAACAATCACCTAGATAGAATCCTGGAATCTCATTGTCCATAGGATCCCTATCACAAAATCTATTGATATTTCATCCCATTTTTATTCTGATATCTAAATAGCTTGAGTAAACCCTACTAAAACTGATGTTCAGCCTTTACCTGCTGAAATGTGAGACATTGGGAAACAAACTCATCCACACTTCACCTCATGTAGGTCCACCAAAACTACCATTTAAGGTCTTTTTATATCATTTCCAAACCCATATGTACAACTAATTGGAAGGTTTGAAACTCCCGCATAATCTCCTCATGCAATGTGACTAGAACTATCATCCATCCCTAAAAAAGGATAATGTTCTCCCCTCCTTCAAAAAATCAATCCAATGTATCTGTTGAAGATATATTATCATGTAGAACCTCATAATTAATGTCCCCCAATAGAGGCTATCTCACACACTGAATAATATATGGATTAACAACCATATATTAAAGATAATTTTCACCCCTCTCTTTCACTAGGGTCAACTACAATGAATCCAACTACTCGGAAACCTCCTCTACCAAATGAGAGTGATATTTCCTACTAAGGCCATATACCACCATGTTCCACATCCCTAGAGTATAGAATATCTTTAATTTATAGTCATGTAAAATCTCTAACCAACATATCTATTTCAGGTTGATATCTTTCTGACTGAAGATTTACCCGAGACTCTGATGCTCTAAGTAAACAAAAAAAATGTCCTACCATAAGATAATGTCTTCACGTCATCTAAGTAAAGACTACCACTAAAAATTCTAAGTCATGGGTTTCATATTTCTACTCATGGGTCCTCAACCACCTCAACCCATAAGTGATAATTGTCTTCCTATGCATCAATACACAACCAAGACCATCTCTAGAGGCATCACAAAACACTACATAATCAGTGCCCTAAGGGTATGTCTCCACATGAAACATTATTGTTCTATCATTGGAACTCAAAAAACACACTAAGACTGTATGAATCATTGTCCAGAACAACTAGAACTATTGGTCTCTCAACAAGTTATAGAACTACTCTATACACACTTGGAGGAAACACCTCATGTGTGGGTCCCTAAAATGAGGTCTCATCACTCAACTAATCACCATTATGATCCTACATTGGTATCCTAACTGGTTTTCATCACAAAGGAATCCATAAAGTTAAAATATGTGCCAAAGTTAGATGATTATTTATGGGGATCTTACTTAATAAAGACATCATTGTCAAAATACCCAATCCTATATGATTAATGTACCATTTCTCCCTAAAACTGATGTCTTGACATTCCAAGTTGACAAGTTTGTAGTCACACTATAACACCATTACCCTATGTTCCCAACCCAAGACTCATAATAGACATAATCTCAAACACCAACTCAAGGATGAACCACTATAATACCACTCTGTCATAACCCAACCTACTAGGGCCCTCCTGGGTGATGATAATCTAAGTGTAACACCCTAATCCTACCTTTAATAGGATAGGGGTTGGAAACAACCCCCAAGTAAGAATAAAAATGAAATGGGAGGTCTTAATATAAGGACCTTTATGCACATACATAACTAGATCCATGAAATAATATAGACATAATATAAAATATAGAACTATATAGAGTGTTATAAATTCATGAAACAATATCTAGGATCATCGTCAATTTATTGAATTGGTTTGAGAAACAGAAAGAAGAAATCATATTGGTTTTGAAAATAGTTTGGTGGAAAGAGATAAAAGAAGGTGAAGTAGGTTTGGTTTTGATTATTAGTTAGAAGGCATGGTGGGGTTTTGTAGATTTAGGGTTTAGGTGAAGGTTATTAAAAAAATAAATTTATTTTTCATTTTTTTGGTAGAGTCATTGTGAGGAAGATCCAATGTACATGGTATCTCATCCTTGACATGGAAATCTAACTTTTCCTATGGTTAGGTACTTCCGGGCATTATCGAATCAAGTTTTTTTTAATAACATTTTTAAAACACACTACCCTAGACTATTATATGGTCATGAAATAGTTTAGGAAAATTATTTTCACAATTTTAGGAATGAATTTATATATTTTTTCACAATGGTCATGAGAAAATAAAAAGAAGGAGATTGGAATTTAATAATTGAAATTGTGGTAACCCTAATATGTGAACTAAATAAAGAATAAAATCCAACACACTTTCCCCATTTATCAACATCACCCAAGAACAGGGAAGGAGTTACCCCATAATATTTTTAATAAGTTATTAAGAGGTAAGGATAAAGTAAAAAAACATGAATAAATACGAGAGGAATACTGAATGAAGACACTAAAGCAACATAATACTTCACCCTAGGATTTGGTTTCTTGATTGATCCCTGGTAGCAGAATCTTGAGACAATATTTATAGATATTTAGGGTGCTCATATTTGGTTTAAATTTCCCATAATTTTAGACAAAAATTATTCATAAAGATATATCAGGTCAATCCTAGTGTTTGATGGTCGTTTTAAACCATTATTTTGGTCTCCCATTGAATGTTTCATTGAAAATCCTTGAATCTAGGTCGTCTTAGCATAAGTCATGGCGAGATATATATGTCATTCCAGTAATGTATTTGGATACTCCCTAAATACTTTTTTCTTCACTCCATGTATTCCCATATTTTTTCCACCATTTTCACATTATGAATAGTATATTCACAATGTGAACATGTAATTTACAGTCCAAGAAGCTCTATTTTAACTAGTTTATTCTATTTTAACACTTGAAAGTATCCCATGGACCTCTTATTCCATGGAATGTCTTATCATGATTCCATTCATAGTTCTTTTGGTTCTTTTAAATTATTTCTAAGTAATTAATGTATCCTTCCAAAGATGAATAAACTATAAAATATTTAGGCAAAATTTAATCCTTTAAATCAAAAAAATAATAATTTATTTAATATCATAATATATATGAATTAAGTGGATGTATCATTTATTTATTAAATATTTAAAAAATATGTATTCTCTATATTGTGAATAAAATATTTAATTGAATATTTATTTCGGTATTCAATAAATGTCAAGGATGATGAGTGGACCATGATCATGTCATGTGATAAATATTAATTTGAAATTCGGTGAAATAATATCCATAATTTCTCCTATTAGTACATAAAATAAAAAAAATATTATTTTTATTATATATAATGTGGTTTGATATGTTTTATTATATTATTTAAGCGGTATTGAGAAGCTAGATAATATTTTAACATAAACCTTAAATCTATAAATATATTTGTTGTGTTTATCATGTAGGTTTAATCGAGAATTGACAATAATTGTACCCAACATACTTTTCTCTATATTCCTCCTCATTCTCGCATCCTCTCAATAATGATAAGAATGAGATATAATCCTTCAATACTAAAAGATATTAAAGTGATCAAGACAAAAAAAAGAATATTTATCCTCTATATTAGCACATGATGTTCTATCGGTGTTGTTCAAAGATCAAAGGACCACATATGGATCACCTCTAGAGTGGATCTACTTTGGGTCCTCCCTACACAATGAAGGTATTCTGAAAAGGGTTTCATATGATCAACATATTCACTAAATAAAGATCCGAAGATGTTGTATTCTTTCATTAGATCTAATCTAAATTAATTAAAAATTTAATGTGAAAAGTTATACTATGAGTTCTGAGCTTTCTTATGTCAATATTTATTGGAAAACAATTCATTGGTTGAGATTTTTACATCATGCACAATATGAGAACAATCCATAAAATGTGAAAAAAAACTTTATGGTTATTCACCCACAAAAAACATTCACTACACTCAGAATCTTCAAGTGGTATCAGAGTGGTTATGTTTTAAATTTATAATTATTTATTTGATTGTTAATAGATTATGTGCAATCATGCTTATATAATTCATATATAGATTATTAATTCTATAATATGGTGTTTAATTAATATGATTTGGACATTTTAATTTTTTATCATTCAAGAATCATAACTTCATAAATTCTAAGAACATATGAAATAGGGTCAGGGATTCCATCAGGAGGTGCAAAATCTTTCTATCCAGCAGATTGGTCTATACAGTGTGTAGCATGATTACATGCCATATACCTAAGTTCACTACACTAGGATGTGTAATGGGATACAAGACACATTGAGTAGTTATTACATGTAGTTTATTTATCACACATCATGTATAGACTAGGCCAACCTAACACAAAGATTGTTGAGTTACATAGCATGAAGCGAGCATACACATTTTGAAGTTTACATAATATAGTAGTGAAATCCAGGATAACCTATGGTCAATTACACAATTTCTAACCATGTGAGATTTAAATCCTATATAATTAATGAGATACACAGAATGTGGATGGAATACACAGAATGTAATTCATTAATCTCCACATCTGAAGAACATGTTGAGTCCTTTGATTGATTTTATGGTCACATGGAAAGAAGAACATGTAGCATGTAGCTGAAGTACATGTCTTGTGGTCCAATATATGAAGGACACTCCAAGTGAATTAGTGGGTTATGTGGACACATAGAAAGTCTAATACATGGTGTGCAACTATTTTTTACAAATCATATAGTCTGATCGAGATACACTTTGAATCCCTAGGTGTATATCCTGATCACATGACAACTAGACCACATGGTGTGTGGTTGGTTAATACACATAGTGTAAGTGTACAAGGTATAAACCAAAGCCCA
Organism: Viscum album; assembly: GCA_963277665.1. Taxonomy (NCBI): domain Eukaryota; kingdom Viridiplantae; phylum Streptophyta; class Magnoliopsida; order Santalales; family Viscaceae; genus Viscum; species Viscum album. The sequence goes on along the minus strand of OY728146.1, from coordinate 2,003,066,172 downwards.
ATAAATTTATCCTATATACATGAAAATCAAGGAACATGGAATGAACTTCGTAAGTACATATCATGTAGTCTCCCAATAAAGGAAAAAATTAAATTACATTAACAATAATTAATTTTAGAATAAAAATCTCATTAGAATATTGGAACCAGATGTGTTTGATTATGTAATTAGAGTTTTAAAGAATTATTAAATGATCAATTAATTTATTATATTTTATCTAGAATTATTGGTCATGTAGTTTCATTTTCTATGAATTAATTTATGATGGGTATCTCCAAGAGACTTCATATGGTAATTAAGATAAATATAATTAATTAATTAATTTAATCATGTTTATCTTAATAATAAATAATTAATAGAAATGAATGTTTCTAAGTTTACTTTTGTGTATTTGTTTCATGTTCAAGACCGATCATGAGATTGGCCATAACAATGTATGTGTTGGTTTTATTTAATTTAATTTATTGGATGGTTTTTTAATTTTTTATTATTAAATTAAATATTATGGTTTGCATGTCATGTCTCCCTCCTTTGTTATGTAGGACATGTGTGTCCAAGATTATTAATGTAATTATTATTAAAAAATCCTTTATTTCACATCACCTATGTGTGATTTATAAATAAATGTAATAAAAGGATTATCCTAAGGTGTATGGAGGTGGTTCAAGATAGAACTGAGACGATACCAAATCAGGTGATACATAGGTGGAAAGGTGGAATGTTGTAACTCATGCCAAGACCAGCACAGTGAGCTTTCCCCTAGATCATAGGTTAATTTATTTTCCACATAATAAATCAACCATTAGAAAATTTCATTATTAGTCCATATATTAATTTAATTATTATTTCATATCATTTATTTATTTTATGGATTTAATATTTTGATCACATAAATAAATGGATTAGTATACAATGATAAAATTTAAATAAATAGATTTTGTGTAAATGTTTTATCAAAACATGGTTAATCAATTAAGTAAAATCCACTTAATATTAAAAATAAATTTAAAAGATAAACCAATAAATTTTACAAATAATAAATTAAATCCCTCAATATAATATTAATTCATACTAATCCTTCCATTACTTTACTATGAATCAAAATCATGGAACTAAGTGTTTGACCAAACCTCATTGGGACACTTACTTTTTTCATGGATTTCTCATGGATTTTTTGGGTTTATATAACCAATTTACATTAAGATAAGTAGCTCTCACAAAACATGGTGAAAATTGGAGGCAAGTGTTGAGGAAATATAAGTTTGGATTTCTAGATTGGGGATTCCACTCAATGGATCAAGGAGCTTTAAGCCCATAGTTGGAAAAACCTACCAACCTAAATTCCTTCAAGAAATTGACTGGTCCCTCTCTTGGGTTATGATAAAATAAATATGGATACTTACCACTATAATTTTTTGAGTTATGGTACATTATATGTTAAATGGTGAGGGCTATCAGAACTTGATAAAATAGTGGGAGACTTAATAAAATAAAAATTATTTTTATGTATCAAAAAATTTGTAATCAATAAAAGTACTAATAATATTTTCTTTTAAATTATAGAATAATGTAAAATATTTCATCCACATTATCTCTAGGATCAATATTGAAGATAAGACATATTTTTAATAGAAGTAACTTCGAGGAATGTTTCAGATGCCTACGGTTTGTGTTGTTCCATGAATGGTAATCTTATGTGCCAGAAGCCTCTCTACTTGATCCATATACTATGGAGTCTTGTGAATAAGAGTTAATTGTATATGATAAAAACTTGAGATATGTGGTTGAAATTTAGTGTTTTATGATTTCATCAATGTCTAGTGAACTCATGAAGTCACATGAAAACAAATATTCTTATAGCATGCTTGAGCATCCCCGTAGCTTATAATAGGGTAGATTAAGATAAGAACTATTTGAGATATCAAAGGCACTATTTTAGAAAAAAAATAGAAGGTGCACCAACTAATCCTCACGTAGTAAAATTCATTGGCTACATTGAGCTTCTAGAGGTTCTAGGGTTTAAATTTACTAAATAACTACGCACCGATCTCATTCTTGAATCACTCCCTCGGGGATTCTCCAGATTTGTTATTAATTTTAATATTAACAACATATATTGGTCACTTTAGATCATATCACACTACTTCCCTAGGTTGATATAGAGAAAAATAATGAAAATCCTTCAACCCTTATTGTGAACTAAAGGAATACCCAAACAAAGAAATCTAAGCCCAAATATTCTTCAAAAATCCCTTACAATAAGAGAAAGATCAAGGGACAGGAAAGAGAATAATATCTTATTTCTTTAAACATGGAAATAAGGGCCATTAGAAGAAAAATAGTACCCAGGAAAAGAAGAAAGGGGAAGCTTCTGGTGTGTTTGTTATCAAGTGCAATTTATCTATTTCTACAAATTGGGTATGAGATATTGTTAGATCTGGTGACCTAGAACCCACTTATGTATACTTTATAATAACATATATTAATAGTTTTGAATATTAATAATATTATTATCATTTCATGATTGTTTTTATATGTAACATAGTATGTGATATTGTCCTAAGAGTAGTTGTCATACTAAAAGGCCATAGTAGTTCTCCACTATGATGAGAACCCAGAAGTGCCATGATATTATTCTTAAATGTATGTTATATAGCTATATAGAATCATTTTAGGGACAAAAATAATATAGGTTATCAGGGGTGGGTACTCATTGGAATTTGAGGGACTTTCTCATGTTGTTTTCCCTTGGTAATATCCAGTATAGGATATTATGAGAACGAGACCCGCCAGTAATTAATTTACATTTATATGTTTCATTGGATGTTCCTATATACAAGTGTTTTTATTGATCTTTAGACTTTCATATTATGACTAATAATTATTATAATTCTTGTACTTTGATGTATTAATGAAAACATAGATGACATATGTTCGTAGTAAGGTAGAATACGTTGGATGCATCATGAGTAATATTTCACTAATGAATAATGTAATAAAGGATTTGTACCCTCTTTTCTTTAATAGAAGTTGATATCTTAGGCCCTTTTATAGAAATTATATAGCCTAAATAAATCCATGACCATGGTGTTCTATAAGCGTGTTTGATTTCTAGAAAGTAAAATAAAGAGACAATGAGCACATAGGTTAATGGCACTATTATGAAACCTGCTTAATTAAAGATATCGCAATAAAGGGATTATATTACACAGTAAGCATCTATATGAGGTATTATTTCATTGTGACATTAACTTCTTTCTCTATGGTTGTTTTCGTGTGTTTCTAGATGCTAACCTTATACTTTAGGTTGTTTCACCTAATTCCACTGAGAAATAGGCCTAGAGGGTCCCACACTAAGTGTATCTAGAATCTCAATAAAATAATACATTATTATTTATTATCTAATGAGTTGAATAAATATTATTCTCTCATATGGTTTGATAATTATTGATGTTTTCTTGATATCATATATTTTTTCACTAGTTATTCGAAAGAATATTATGTGAGTATAATATGTAATAAATATTTATTTTCTATTTAGTGAATATAATATTTATTTATTTATTGGTGAATAATGTAGTGATATTTATTTATTAAATAAATATTTATTATTTATAGATCAATAAATATTGTGAATGAATGGAGGACATATTTTATAGGTTTGGTGAGAAATAATATATATATATTGAATATTATTTTATTAAATAATATTTAATTTAATTCTCAATTTTAGTGCATGTTAAGAAACAATAATTTTATTATTATAGACATGGGGTTTCATAGGTATTAAATAAATATTTAAGGGAACTTGTGTAATAATTTATTTCTATCCCTAGTATTATATAAATCCAATTATATTATTTTTCAATAGCACCAATTCATTTTCATTTTTTGCGCACAAAAAAAAGACCAAAAAATACTCTTTAGCCCTAGAGAGATACCTTATCCAAGAACACTCTTAAGAAAGAAGAGATATCTTTCTCCACCTTCCACTATCGAGTCCAGATAGATCAAAGAGAATACTCTGAAATAAATTCTCAGGGATATCAAAGGTGAACAATTCAAATGTTAGGATCTTCCATGCTAACACTTGGAGATTCCTACTACAGCGTTCAGAGGTTCACAAAACATATGTGGATCGCCACTAGAGAGAATATATTCTTGATTCCTACAATGCAATGATGGTATAAAATAGATCTATTATCAAATACATCAATGAATAAAAAAATTATATAAAGGTAATTCTTAATTTCTTAAATTAATTATAAATAATATGTGATGATCCTATACTTTGGTTCTAGAGTTTATCCATTGTTTATATTCTTTGATTCAATTACATTGATCACGGTGTTTATCATTGTGTAAATATCGTATTAATCATTGATCATAAAAAAAAATGAGTTGGGAAAGAATCATTTGATGCTTTTATTGTTCCCAGAACCTACAAGTAGTATTAGAGGTAGTGCATAATTATTTATAATTATTTAAATATCATTGGTTGATTTATGCATTTTTCATTAGTTTTGAATTCCAGTTTAATCATTCTTTAATCAGAATTGAGATATCTACTTTCTTAATCTTCATTTCTCATAAATATAATCAAAATGATAAATTTTATGAATGAAAGAAATTTGAGGATCTCATCTGGAGGTGCCAAGGAGTATGGCCAGATAACACAAGAGTATACGCTGTGTAACCCAGAGGTATACATCGTGTTGTAGTATTTAATTCATCATAAATAAATTTGGAATTAATTCTAGGTGTGTGAATTTATTACACATGGTGAATTTAATTATACACTCTATGTTGAGTAAGCCATCCTGGCATACAATCAGCCGGAGTACACGGTGTGTAACTTCCATACATGATGTGCAGACCCTTAGTCACAAATGGTCCATCAATTCTCTTACAATGCTGACATGACTAATGTCCATGTAAATCGGAGACCACATTCTATGTATCCCATGTACATACCTTTTACTCAAAAAATTTCCATGTCATGGCTACGCGCCATGTCCCAAGTCATTTTTCATGGATAGATGATGACAATAATACATGCTATGTAAACTTCAATATACATGTCATGTACTTCTTCCAAATTACAAATAATTAAATAATAATTTTATAAAATATGAAAACATTATCAACATGTATTTCATTTGGTCATTAAGTTTATAGTACATTCCATTTGATGGGTTTTATATATATATAAATATCTAATTAATTTATGTGTAATTTTCAGATCTTTATATCGTGTATAAGTCATATTATAGTTATTACTCTATGCACATTGAATAATTACACACTATGTAGATACCATGTGTTCCATTTATTCATTAATTTGATAGTACACATTGTAAAATTAAGTGATAAGTCATGTATGCCACATGTCACAAGACTAAATAGTATACAAGTATAATTCATGTTGGGTATTTCAGACGAGAACTCACTGTGTTTCCGCCAAGATACATTTTTTGTATACAATTAATTTTAGATAAATTTATTTAAATTTTTTTAAATTATGATTCATGAGAAACTCAAGTAAATTTATATTATAATTAAGATAAAATAATTTACTAGTTAAATAATATAATTGATTGATTCGAGCAAAGTTTATCTTAAATAATAATGATTAGAATTTAATAATAATTTTATTAAATACATAATTCATTGCATACATGTGGATGATCATGATATTATACCAATACCTTTGTATATGATTGGTTTTTCTAATTTATTATTAAATTAGATTTTTGGACTATGTGTTATCTCTCTTCTTATTATGTAAGGGTCTATGTTCCCATGGTTTTGTTTATGTAAACCCATTAACCAATCCTTTGGTTCCCTCACATGTGTGTGATTAAAAGCATATGTAATGGATATATATCCAAAGATAGTTGAGGTGAATCAATTTTGGATCCAAGGTGGAACCAATCCAATATCGATACATAGGTGGACAAGTGGAAATATACAAAAAAATCATAAACTATTCAAGGTATTTTTACCCTAGGTCGACGGTTAGTTTATTATCCTCTAGATAAACTAACCATTAGTAAAAACACATGATCATTCCACTTTATTATTTTATTTATGTCAAGTTTCATGGTTATTTAATTATGAATGTTTTTTGTGGTCATATGAATTAATGAATTAATAAGAATACAAGATAAAACTAAAATAAATTGACTTATGCATAAATATTATCTGAGACATGGATAATCACTTAAGTAAATACACTTAATATTAATAATAATGTAATAAAGATTATACTTGTTAATTTATGAATATAATATAAAATACCTCAATTATATATATTAAGTCATTATATCCTTCCACTACTTCAATTAAAATATTACCATAGTTCAATGTTTCTGACCATCCAAAGTTGGGGTGATTTCAATTATCGGGGAATTATAACTTGATATTTTTAGTTGAATTAACTTAGTTCACATCATGGGTTGATTTCCAAATAAAGACTTGGTGTAACTGAGAGGAAAAGGTTAAGGAAATACAATTAAAGTATTTTAATATTGGGGATTCCACTCAAAAGATCAAGGAACTTTGAGTTGATGCAGTTGGTATTTGGAATTCCTTCCTAAAACCCTTCAAATTTCTTAAACAGACAAATTTAGGGTGGTGATAAGGTGAATATGGATCCTTTCCACTAATAATTTCCAATAAATAGGATATTTAAAATACAATGGTGAGGGATATTAGGGTTTGATAAAATATTGGGATATTAATAAATATAATATTTATTTATTTGTCTAAATTTTTTTTATATTTATTACTGAAAATATAATCATATTATTTGTAAAAATAGAAATAAAATGAATTCAAACATATCACTTTGGTCCATAATTGATAAGGTTAACCTTTTCACTGGAACAATTTTACAAGAGTGTAAAAGGAACTTACACATTATCCTACACCATGAAAAGAAATTTTATATGATAGAAGAAACTATTTTTTATGCACCTTATAAGGAGGCTAGTGCAAAGAGTTGACTCTTTATGAGAAACATTTGAATAATGCTATAGATGTTCAGTGTTTCATGATATCATCCATGACCAATGATATTTTGATGTAACATGAGGACATGGTTGTGTATAGCATGATGTCTCACCTTTAGGATATATATCAAGAGAAGGTAAGATAATAGAGATATGAGATCTCTAAATCTCTATTTATAACTAATATTAGAGAGACAATGCTAACTGGACCTCAGGTAGTCAAGATTATTGGAAATATTAAATTCTTATACATCTTAGGTATTAATTTCCTAGATGACTTGCATACATATATCATACATTCCTCACTACCCAAGTCCTTCCCCATTTTTATTTTTAATTATAATATGAGAAATAATGAGAAGAGTCTTTCAGAACTTCTTACTATGATTTTCCTAGTAGATAAGAACATAGGGTATGATAAACCTGTAATAATTATGGTGAATAAGAAAATAAATCACAAGGAAAAGGGTCACAAGACTCATAACAAACCCAAATATCCTGATCACTATCCTTACAAGAATAGGAAGATCCAAAGGTAGTGCAAGGAAAAGGAGGCGGTATGTTTTTCATATGGTAAGAAAGGACATTGGAAGAGGAACTACACCCAAAATCAATGTTAAGCTAAAGGTGCATTTGTTATTGAGTGTAATATTTCAATATCTACACATTGGTTATTATATATATCTTTTGGTTCTCACATATATATCCAAATACAGTAACCAAGTAGATTTTAAAATATTGTTATAGGAGAGGTGGATTTTTGAGCTGCCAATTTTGAGAGGCCAGCTACTCTAGCCAATAGATACTATCACCTTTCATTGTCAATAGTAATGATTTTGGATTAAATATATTGTTATTATGTACCAAAGATTACCACGAACATAATTTTTTTATCATTCAAAGATACATATGGTTTTATTTTCAATTTTAGAAATAATTTTTTTTTCTTTTATGAATAAAACATATGTTATGGTATGGAACATTTAAATAATTATATTTTGTTTTAAATTATAAAAACCAAGTATTAGAAATAGATAATTAATCATGGTCACTTGACTCATATAACACCTATCTATGGAATCACAATATTATTCATGTAAATGAGAAGTTTTTGAAAAATATTTATCAACATGGTTATTTAAACACTTTTGGGATAAAACTTCTTGAAAGATAACATGCTTGTTTATAAGGAAAAATGACCAAACAACCCTTTTTGGATAGGTTGAAAGTTAAATAGAGATCTTGGGATTGGTACACACTGATTTGTGTAGATCATTTCCAATAGAAGATAGAGGTGGGTATTCTTACTTCATAAATTTTATTGATGACTTGAGTAGATATGGCTATGTCAAATTAATGAGGTATAAGTCTGAGTCCTTTGAGAAATCCAAAAAATTAAAGAATAGGTATAGGATCAACTTGGAAAGAATATAATGAATCTTCAATTAGATCAAGCTGGAGAATATCTTAACCAAGATTTCATCGACTTTCTATGGGAGTTATGGATTCTATCTCAACTCAGTCCACCTTACACACCATAATGGAATAGTGTTAGTGAAATGAGGAACTATACCTTTTTAGACATGTTAAGGTTGATGCTGAGTCATAAATATCTCCCATTATCCTTTTGGTAATATTAATTATAAACTGTAACATAAAAACTAAAACAAGTACCAATTAAAGTGGAAGACAAAATTCCATTCGAGTTATGGAGTGGAAAGAAACCTATTTTGTCACATACACATGTATGGGGTTGTGAGGCATTTGTTAAGGCTATATTAAGAAACAAACTAGAACCTTGGGGAAAAAATTGTATCTTTATATGGTATCCTAAGGAAACAAAGGGATAATAATTATATAACCACTCATAAAAGAAAGTGACCATAGAAGGGAAAGTCATCTTTCTTAAGTGGGATCTCATCCTCAAAAAGGATAGAGGGAGAAAGATTGACTTTGATGAAGTTGATACTCAAGACGCACAAGAGTTGGTATAGGAACATATTCTAAAAGTACCTATGGAATAAGTAGTTCCTAAAACACAAGTACTACATAGGATCACTATAGAGGTAAAATAATCATAGATATTTGTTTTTATAGACACTGAATATGGTGACTCATTATTTGTTGACAATGATGAACCTCTATCCTATAAAGATGCATTAGTGATCTCAAAAGTTTCAAGATGGTAAGAATCCCTTAATTCTGAAATGTATTATATATATCTGAACCAATTTTGGGTTCTGGTTGATGTTCCAGTTAATGTAAATCCTAAAGGTTTTAAATGGGTATTCAAGAGAAAATTGTACATGGAATTTAAGGTAAATACCTATAAAGAAAGTCTAGTGGATAAAGTGTTTAAAAAATCAAGGAATTGAATATGATGAAAAAATTTCACCAATTCACATGTTTAAATCCATCAAAATCCTACATGCTATAGCATCTTACCATGACTATGAAATTTGAAAGATGGATGTAAAAACATATTTGCTTAATTAGAACCTTTAGAAAGATGCCTACATGACACAACCTAAATGTTTTGTGACTCCAAGTGATGATAAAAATATTTTCAAGTTATATAGATTCATTAATGGATTGAAGCTAGCATCCAGGTCATGGAATATTCAATTTGATGAAGCTATAAAAAAATTTGGTTTCATTAAGAAATAATGTGAGACATGTGTTTATGAGAAGTTTAGTGGGAATTCGGTCATTATCCTAGTAGTATATGTTGATGACATATTACTTATTGGAAAAAACATACCATTAATATGGTCTATTAAGGACTGGTTAAATAAGTGTTTCTCTATCAAGGAATTAGGTGAAATAGCCTATATCTAGGGATCAGGATCATTAGTGATAGATCCAAGAGGATTCTTGGTCTAAGTCAAGGTACATACATTGACCAGATACTAAATAGATTATTATGGAACAATCCAAGAGGTTATTAGATCTAATGTCACACAATATACATCTTTCTAAGAAAATGTATCCTCAGACAAAATAAGAGAAATAGATAATGAGTACGATATCATATGCTTCAGTGATGGGATCAATCATGCATGATATGTTATATACTAGACTTGATATTGAATATGTATTGAGAATGGTGGGAAGATATCAAGCTAATCTAGGAGAATGATGTTAGTTTATTGTTAAGGTTTTCCTTAAGTATCTGAGAATAACTAAGGACATGTTTTTGGTGTATGGAGGAGAAAATGGTTTATTATTCAATGGTTATAGTAATTATTGTTTTCAAACAGATCATAATGATATGAATTCATAGTTAGGATATGTTTCCTTTCTCAATAGAAGAGTTGTGAGCTGGAAGAGTTCAAAGCAGCTAGTTTTCGCTGATTCTAAAAAAATCTGAGTATATAGAAGATTCTTATAAATCCAAGGAATCCATTTGGATATGAAACATTCTCCATGATATTGATGTGGTGCCTATAAGTAAATACCTTGTCACATTGTATTGTGATAATACTACAGCAGAAGCTCTTGAAAAGAGATAAGTTCACACCAACGGACAAATAACACACTTCATAATTATCACTTATTGAGGTATTTTTATCAAAGGTGTAAAGTTGTAGTAATTAGAGTTCCCATAGAATAAAACATGGAATACCCCTTGACTAAAGGCATATCTCAACAAAAGTACGAGTATCATGTGAGAGATAGAAGAATGAAGGTTGTTAGCAGTTCGACCAAGTGAAATTGGGATTTTATTAGAGTTGGTGCCCTAGAACCAACTTTTGTGTACTTTATGATAACTTGTATTCACAGTTTTAAATATTAATAAACTATTTATCACATCATGATTTTTCTTCTATATAACATAGTATGTGATAATTTCCTAAGAGTAGTTTTTACACTAAAATGTCATAGTAGTTCCCCTCTATGATGAGAACCTAGAAGTGTCATGATGATATTATTATATATATATATATGTTCTATAGTTGTATGATATCATTTGAGTGAAATAAATGATATATGGTATTAGAGGTGGAGACACATAGGACATTGATTCACCTTCTCATGATGTACATGCCTGGTAATATCTAGTGTAGGATATTATGAGAACAAGACCAGCTAGTAGGAAATCCACATTTATATGTTTCATTGGATGTTATTATCTATGTTCATGATTATTTATCCTTAAACTATAAGATTATTATTAATAAGTATTATAAATCAAATACTTTTATGTATTGATTAACAATGTGACAACATATGTTCTCAGTGATGGAGGATAAATTAGGTGTGTCATAAGTAATATTTCATTAATAAATAACAAAAAAATGATTTCTTATTCCTATTATTTAATGGAAGTTGATATACCAGGACCTTTGATGGAAATGATATAGCCTAAATAAATCTATGTCCATGGTGTTCTATAGGAAAGTTCAATTTTTGGAAATTCAAAGAAAGAGACATCAAGAATATAGGTTTATGGAATCAGCATACAACCTACTTGATTAGAGATATCATGATAAAGGGATTATATTGCACAGTAAGAATCTGTATGAGGTATTATTTCATTACATTATTAATTTATTTCTCTATGGTTTCCTTGGCATGTTGTTAGATATTAAACATGGAATTTAGGCATCTTCACCTAATGCCACTAAGAAAGAGGCCTAGAGGGTCACACACTAAGTGTATCTAGAACCTCAGTTAAAAAATATATTATTATTTATTATTTTACAAGTTGAATAAATATTATTCCCACATGTGTTTTAATTATTATTCATTTTTTTTATCACATATACTCCACCACCAATTATTCAATATAATATTATGTGAGTGGAATATTTAATAAATATTTATTTTATATTTATTGAATATTATATTTATTTATTTATTGGAAAATAATTCAGTGATATTTATTTATTAAAGAAATAATCATTATTTAAGGACCGGTACATATTGTAGAGGAATGGTGGACTGATTTTACAGGTCCAGTGAGAAATAATATATATATTGAATATTATTTGATTAAATAATATTTAATTTAATTCATGAGTTTAGTACATGTCAATAAATAATATTATTAAAATTATATACATGGGGTTCCATAAGGATTAAATAAATATTAAAGGTAATGTGTACAATTATTTATTTCTAACCCTAGTGTTATATAAACCCAATTATATTATTTTTCAAGAGATCTAATTCATTTTCATTTGTTGTGCATAATGAAATCTACATAATCATCTCGAAGCCCTTGAGAGATCCATTCTCCAAGAATTATCTCAAAAAAAGAGTGATCTTATTCCACCTTCCACTCTCGAGTATAGAGAGATAAAAGAGAATCATTTGGAATCAATTCTTAGGGAAATCAAAGGTGAACGATGAAATCCTTAGGATCTTCTATGCTATCACTTGGAGATTCTTGCGGTGATGTTCAGAGGTTCATGGAACACATTTAGATCACTTATGGATGGAATCTATTATTGATTCCTACAACACAACAGTGGTATGATGTAGATCTATTGTTAGATCTCTCAATGAAGAAAGAATTTTATACAAGGTTATTATTAATTTCTTAAATTAATTATAAATAATATATGATGATCGTATGATTTTTTTTGGAATTTATCCATTTTCTATATTCTTTTATTCAATTGTGTTGACCATGGAATTTATCATTTTTAAAATCTTTGATTAATCATCGATCATGAAAAAAATATGAGTTCGGCAGGACCTATCTGATGCTTACATTGTGTCTAAAACCAATAGATATATCATGTAGATATAATATATGTATTAAAATATAGGAACCAAGTATGTTTAGGAAGATTTTATAAGGGGAGTTAGATATATTAGAAGACAATGGAGCCAGACTTATTATTGTGGATATCAAGGACTACCACCTCACATTTCTAATGGGAATGATCTTAGTTTTAAAAGGGTGTTATTTTTTCCATATGTTACCCAAAAAAATATTTCTATAGTCATAATTGATATAGATTGATTTATTTTAAACTTTTACAATAAATTTTGATTATTTTATAAAGATAGAATTTTTTATGATAAGGAATTTTTAAATAATGGCCTTTATGTAGTAGATTACATGAACCAAGTATTGGAAATTGATAATGAAACTTTTTCAAATGAATCATACTACATCCAACTTTAGCAACACTTGTTGAGCCATGTAAATAAATTGCGTTTAACTAAATTCAATCAAGATTTATATTTAGATTCCTTTTAAATAAAATCACTTGGTGTATGTCATGTATGTTTACAATAGAAAATGACCAAACCCATATTTAGTGGAAAAGGTGAGAGGGGTAAGGATCTTCTTTAATTATTTCATACTGAGGTGTATTGATCATTTATAGTTGAATAAAGGGGTGGGTAATCATACTTTATACCTTTTATTGATGATTTAAGTAGGTATGGATATGTCTACTTAATGAGGTAAAATTCAAATTCTTTTAATAGATTTAGAGAATATAAGAATGAATTTGAGAACCATATTGGTAAGAAGATTAATAAAATCATCTTATACCATGGTGGAGAATATATTAATCAAGACTTCATTGACTATTTATAAGATTTTAGGATTCTATCCCAACTCACTTCCCCTTATACAACTTAGTGGAATGGTTTAAGAAAAAGGAGGAATTATAACTTATTATAAATGGTGAGATAAATGATGATTCATATGAGTCTTCCATTATCCTTTTAGGGATATGTGTTATAAATAGAAGAATAAATACAAAACTAGGTGAGAAATAAAGTGGAAGGTTGTATTCCATACCAATTTTGGAGTTGACAGAAACTTGTGTTGTCATACTTATAGGTGTGGGGATGTGAAGCATTTGTTAAGGCCTATTCTGGAAATAAACTTGTGCCTAATGGCACAAAGTGTACCTTTATAGGATACCCCATGTAAATAAGGTGATATTACCTATATAACATCTCATACAAAAATATAATAATGAAAATGCATTCCATATTAATTGACAGGGATCACATATCTAAAATAGATAGTGAAAGTAAGATAGACTTTGATAAAGTCCAATATTAAGGTATACAAGATTTGATGTAGGAATAGATTCCACAAATACCCATGGAAGAAGAATTTTTATAGACACAAGTATAATGTAAGAGTATAAGAGAGGTAAGCGGACCAGAGCGGTATGGTTTTCTAGTCACTGAGGATGATGAGTCGTTATTAGTTTATAATAATTATCTTGTAACCTATAAGGAAGTAGAAAGCGCCACAGATGTTTCTAAGAGTAAAGAATCTATAAATTATAAAATCTATCCTATATTCCAAAACCTAGTGTGAATTTTGGTAGATCCTCCAGTGGATGTAAATATTTTTTGTTGTAAATGGGTTTTCAAGAAGAAACTAGACATGGATGGATAAGTTATTACTTATAAGGTACAAATAGTTACAAAACGGTTCAAATAGTTTCAAGGCATGGACTATGATGAAACTTTTCATCAGTTTATATATTTAAATATTTCAAAATTTATCTTTCCATTGTGTATTTTCATCACTCACTACAAAAAAAATAACCCAATTAGAGGGGGTTATTTTTTAGTTTAGAAGTGGTTATGACCCCTTATAAATACATTAGTGGAAATTATGAGGAACTTCCACTAGTGTGCCCACATAATCTTGTTAGAGGTGGTTTTGAAGACCCAGTTGTAAAGTAATGGGAAAATTAGCGGCGGTTAGATTAGAGGGGGGGTAAACATTCTCTTATTTTATTGTAGAATATCAAATTAGAGGGGGTTTTAACCCCTCTAATTTATTTACCAGAATATAGGTGGTCGGAAACCGATGAAATTTTTAATATTAGGTTACATATTAGAGGTGGTTTCCATAACCACCTCTATTTAAGGCTAAATTATAAAAGGTTTTAACCCCCTCTAATAAAAGACTAGTTAGAGGTGATTATGAAAAGTTCCTCTAACTAGTTCTTTTTTTTTTTAATTTTTATAATCCGCCACTATTTTTCTCACCCCACACCCCCTCTGGTTCCAATAATTTTCCTCCTAGCACCCCTCATCATGTATTGTCCCATTCCCACACCCACTCTAATGTCATCCCTACTCCATTCCAAACCTGAACCGCACCCACCACCCGCCTCCTATTTTGGTACAGTCCCACACACTCAACGTTCCCTTTAAATTCCCCACTAATGGTCTAGTCTCACCACCTTCAAGTTCCCCCATGCACCGCGCCAAGCTCCACACCCCCGTTTTGTAAAAAAATTTACTGCTAGGTTTTGAAATAAAGACCATCTTCATATACAACAAAACGCTTTGCCACTATGGCATTTGGTTTGTTGTTTATTATTTACACATTATTATATTTATATATATGTGGAAGGTGATTCAAATATTTATTATTTTAATTGATATTTAAAAATATATAAATATTTATATATGATATATTTTTGTATAATATTATATAATATATATATATATTTGTATAAAATATGTTGTATATATTTGTCTATAATATATATATATATATATAATATTAGATACATAAATATTAGATAATATATAACATCTTTGTGTATAATATATATATATATATATATTATCTATGTGTGTATAATATATATATAAATAACTATATTTACATATATAAATATATATTCATACATATATTTGTAAATACATTTATATTTGTGTGTCTGTGTGTATTTATGTATATATATAATATTTATAGATATCATATAATTATAGTATATATATTTATGTAATCATTTTTATATATTTGTATATATGTACATGTGTGTGTAACAATAATATTATAAATTTTTTTTATTACATATTTTTTAAACTATACATTTTATATATTTTATGATTTATATTATACATATATTATATTAAATACATTTATATTATATATTTATGCATGTGATTATATACATTTATATTATATCATATAAATATATACACAAAAAAACTAAATACATTCACTTAATTGGAAATAAATAATATAATTAAATGATATATATATATATATATAGACATATATATATATACTAAATTAATTTATAGTTAATATATTATACTATGATATATATAAAATAATCATATAATATATATATAAATTTGTATATAATTAAATATTTATAATATATTATCTATAATATAATTATATAATATTTATATTTATATTTATATTTATATCTAATTTTTTCTATATTATATATATTTGTATACATAATATAATATAAATTTATTTATACAAAAATATACAATAAAAATGCATCTAATAAAATATATGTATAATATAAATCATAATATAAATATATAGTATTTATAAAACCATATATAAATTTTATGAATTTAAATAAATATATTTATAATTACATTTATATTATGTAAACCAATATTTATATATGTATACATTTTTTTTATGTATAAGTATTTATTTAAAGTATTTATGTAATCCCCTTATATATATAATGTATTTTAATACATTTATATAATGTATTTAAATACATTTATATAATGTGTTTATATAATATATATATATATACACATGCTCACACACACACATTTATATTATAAGATTTGAATTTATAAGAGTTTTATTTTAAAAAATAAATTAAAATTTAGAGGGAGTTTAAAACCTCCTCTAATCAAAGGGTTTAGCAATGGTTCATGACCCCTATCAAATTTCTTAAATTAGATGGGTTCAAAACCCCCCTCAAATTTCATCATTTAGAGGGGGTTCAACCCCCCCCCCCCCTAATGTCATTAATTAAAGGGGTTTCAATACCCCCTTTAAATTCTTAAATTAAAAAAGATTCAAAAACCCCTATAATCTAAGATATTTGTGGCGGTTCATGAACCCCCTCAAATATCTTTAATAATAGGGTTTTTTGAACCCCCATTACTTTTAAAAATCAATTATATATATATATAGCTCATATAAAATCCAAATGAATATATATCGACACTAGTTTTTAAATTAGCAGTGGTTTTGACATAACCACCTTTAAAATCAAACCAAATACTAAAAAAAATAATGCTAAAAATTTAAAGGGGGTTGTGTATAACCCCCTCTAAAAACCGCCACTAATATATTTTTTTTAGTGACTACGAGATTCGGAAAATGGATGTCAAAATAATATTTATTAATAGGAACCTTGAATAATATTTCTATATAACACAACTTGAAGGGTTTGTGACTCTAAAGTATGCCAACAAAGTATGAAAATTATAAAAATCCATTTATGGATTTAAAAAAATATAGGTTATGGAATATTCAATTTGATAAATATATAATGTAATTTGGTTTTATAAAGAATGAATGTGATCCTGGTGTCTATAAAAAGTTTAGTGGGAGTGAAATAATTTTCTTAATCATATATTTTTATGACATACTACTTAATGGAAATGAAATACCAATCTTACAGTTTTTTCAATCCTGGTTAAATAAATGTTTCTCCACAAAGGAATTAAGACAATAATCATATATTCTTGAGATCAAGATCCATCATGATAGACCCAAGAGGTTTCTTGGCCTAATTCAAGGAATGTATATTGAAAAGATACTGAAGAGATTTAGTATAAAACAATCAAATAGGGGATTATTTCCAATGTCACATGGAATTCATCTTTCCAGAAAAATGTTTCCTTAGACACATGATGAAAAAAAAGGATGAAAATATATCATATGAATCTATTATTATTCTAATCAAATATGTTATGATTTCTACTAGGCTAGATATTTCCTAAACCTTAAGCTTGGTAGGGAGATATCAAGCTGACCTAGGTGACCACCATTGGATGGTAGTCAAGCCTATCCTTAAGTATCTCAGACATACTAAGGATATGTTTCTGATCTATAGAGAATATGAGGAACTAGTTAATAAAAGATATGTAGATTCTAATTTCTAGATAGATTAAGATAATCTAAAATTATAGACAGGATACATCTTCACTCTCAATGGTGGTGCTATGATCTGGAAGAGCTCAAAGAAAGTTTTGATCATAGATTCTATAGATGAGTTCGAGTATATTGTGGCTTATTAGGAGACTAAAGAAGAATTTTGGATATAAAACTTCATCTAAGATCTTTATGTGGTAACTAGTAGTAAATATCCTATCACAGATTATTGTGAAAATACTGCCATGGTGGCCCTTAAAAGGGATCCAAGGTAACATCATTAGATGAAGCATATACTCTAGAAGTATTATATCTTGATGTATTTCTCTAAAATATTTGAAGTGATAGTAAGTATAATTTTCATAGAATATAACATGGTGTACCCTTTTACTAAAGCCTTAACTCAGTAAAAACATGATCATCATGTGTGTTCTAACAGATTGAAATTCATAGGCAGTTGGATCTAGTCCAAGGGGGTGTCGATTGAATTAAGTGTTCTAGAACCAACTATTTCTAATTTTTATTTCATGTATATTTGAGGTTTTTAATATTAATAAATCATATTACAACATATTTTTTATTTTTATTCATTACTTTAATTTAATAATTTCTTAGATTATCTATTACATTGATAAGGTAATTACATTGATAAGGCAATTGAAGTTCCTCACTATTATGAGAACCTTGAAATTCAATAATGGTATTCTTAAATATATTTTTTCAGTCAGATAACATACTATGATGAGATACATAGAATATTTACTATTAGGTGAAAGTTCTTGCAAGTGAACGAGACTTCTTCTCATGAAGTACGCACTTAGTAATCTCTAATATGGGAGATTATGATAATATACTAGATAATAGGAATGTTTCAGGTTTATGTGTCATTGGATATTCCTATCTGTGAATGTGTGTAATGGTCCATAGACATTAAGCTTATTATTAATTAATTTCATGACTCATGCACTTAGATTTACTAGCCAAAATTATGATACCATGTATTCATGGGAAGTAGGGTAAGTTAGGTGTTTCTTGAATAACATGATTTTACTTAATAATTGGAGGAAGTATTTTTCCCTTATATCATTATGTAAGTTGATATATAAAATCTTTTATATAAATGGATTCATCATATTAAATTCTATAGTCATTGTGTAATGATGTGTTTATTTCAGATAGTCAAAGAACGACATATCAAGTACATAGGTTTATTACACATCAGTGTAACCTACTTGATTAGATATTATGACAAGGGGATTATATTACATAGCGAGTACTCATATTTGGTTTTTGATGTCATAAAATTAATTTATTTCTCTTTGGTACCTTAACCTATTGTTATAAATTAATCTTGGCGTTTAGGCAAGACCACCTAATGATAATGAGGAAGAAACCTAGAGGGTCACACACCAAGTGTTTTATTTTTTGATCTTGATTAAATTATAATTGAATTTATTATTAGAATAAATATTACTTTTAATACTGAAGAATAATTTTATTCAAGTTTTATTGATCGCATAAATATTTAATAAATATTTATTCAACAGACTGTGGATATAATATTTATTTTATTTATTAAATATTTCGTAAATATTTTTTTCTATATTATGACTAAAATATTTATTTCAGAATAAAATATTCAATTGAATATTTATTCAATTATTTAATAAATTTTTAGGAGGATGAGTAGAGAAAGATCTTGTCTGGTGATAAATATTAATTTTTAATCCAGTTAAATAATACTTATCACTTTTCTAGTAAGTAAACACCATAAAATATTATTATTATTATATGACATGGGGATTGATAAGATTTATTATATTATTTAAGGTTCGTTTATCAATTAAATAATATTTTAACATAAACCCTAACTATATAAATATATTTTTATGTCTATTTTGCAGGGTTAATCAAGAATTGAGAATTTTTTAGAATAATGAACTTCTATCTAGATTCCTCCTTCTTATCTAATCCTCTCAAGAATTAGAATACCAAGAGATAATCCTTAAAGCCCATGGGATCTTAAATCATTCAATATGAACAATACAAGATGATCAAACTGACTTACTAACATCCATAATTCTATTGGTGTTTTTTAGAGATCAAAGGACCATGTGTGAATCACTGATAGAGGGGATCTACTTTAGATCATCTCAATAAAATGAATGTAATATAAAAGGGGTTTTTTATTTTCAATATCTTTAATAAAGAGATATATTAATATGAATTACTCTTTCTTCAAATATAATGTAAATTAACTATAAATCTAACATGAAAAGATCATCTTCAGGTTCTCAACATTCCTATGGTAATATTTGATGGGTAAAAACTTGGTCATTATGTTTGATAAGTATATTTCATGAATATATCTTAATGTTATTTTAATGTATTGATTTGTGTGTTTAATTGAATAATATTTCCAATTTTGGAAAAAAATTAATTGTTTTATTTTTTATGGTAGGGAACAATGAATCTTTGAAAAAGAGTAAAAATGGATGAATAATGGAGCTAAAAGACATCTTCGTCCCACTTCGCTTTGTTCACGGCACGACACCAAATTTTTTAGGATACAAAAAATCCAGAAAACTATAGTAGAATAGTTTAATGACATGTAACACAATTATAAGACATGAATTCATCAGGAAACTATCACCACTATTATAAGTCGTGACAATATTTCATGTTTTGAAAGTAAATTACATGTGTAAATACGTTATACAATGTGATTTTTTTTGAGATGTTTTTTGGGAAGAGATACACTGAGATTCATTATTCCTAGAAATTAAAGGATTACATGATGTGTAAACACATTACACATCATCAAAATTATTGGGACAAGATTTAAGTCAACAGATTCACTGTATCTTGGTTTTTTGACCAAATCTGTTATAGGGGATCCACCCCAGACTGCCTATGGAAAAAATCTTTATGATATTCATTAATATTAGATCCCATATATAGCCTATAAAATTAGTTTTAGGATTATTCTCAAATAACTAGGATGAATAGGTAAAACCACCTTGTTATATGGTAATGTAATTAAAGGGGGAAGGTTCCGTTGGATTCATTCATTTTTCTTATTTATGTAATTGGTTTGTTGCAATTTATTATTCAAATTACAATCCCTTTATTTAATTTTTATCATGACCGTTGATAATTAAATTAAAAAGTAATATTAAAATTTTTCAATTGAAACCCCTAAAGAAGGCTTGACCATTGTCAAATTTAGGGGAAATCGGGTTTAAAAATGGTATCATGATAAACATGATTTAGTGAAATCCTAAATTACTAAACCAAGGGAAAGAGGGGATTTTCACGTCAAAGAGGGTATACCATGACCATTATATCTTTCTCATCTCAACTGTCAAATACATGAATTATTTTAAAGTTTTTCTCATGTAATTTCCATTCTTTCTTTTTTGTGGGGGTTTCCTATGTATTTTTGAAGGAAATGGTGGGTTTTTAAGATTTGGGCTAAACTGTGAGCCCATTTACAAATTTAAAAGTAAATTTTTTTTCTTTTATAACTTCTCCATTTTTTAAAAACATCACCCATTATACTTCCCACTTGTCCTCCCATGACCTATTCAGACCACCATGTCCATTTTTCCCCCTTAGGAACTCATTATCATTCTGGATTTGGGTGATTTAGTTAGGCATTGGGCCAACCCGTGATCTCATTTCCTTCTTTAAAAAAATTAATTATTTAATATATTATTCATTTTTTAATTTTTTGGTGATTCCACGTCCCAATAAAAGATAAAGCCCTAGGTTCACCCCCATTATAGATTTTTCTTCTTTGGAGCTCATTTTCATTGCGGTTTAGGGTAAAATTTCTTAGGGTTTCTCAAATCTTCCATATTTGAGAAGGTAATTTATTTCATCCATAAATCATTAAATTTTCAATATTTTTTCTCATTTAAATCCCCCATTCTACTTTATCATACTCATTCAAGCCTCCCTATCAGTTTTTTTTTTCTTAGAGATTCACGTTTTGGTGGATTTGGGGTGATTTCTTCAAGATCTCTCAAGTAAGTGGGTTTCCTTATTTCCTCCTCCAATTTGATTAGGGTTTCTTCCATTTAGTATTGAATTTATTATTGTCTATAAATTAGTGATTAGAACCTAGGGTTTGATATTGGTTTTATTGGTCTAATATTGTGGTTTTAGGTTTGATTGAACTCCCTTGTGGTGAGGCGATGGTGTTGGTGAACTTTCGCACAGGGATTTGGTGTTTTGACACATGTGGTAGGTGATTCCATGTGTAATAACACTTTTATTATTTAGAATTTCTATATTTATAATTTTTACATGTTCATATTCCTTGTTCATTGGTATGAAAACTATTTTTGGTGGTGTTTGTTAAGCGAATGGTTCTAAAATGGAATTTTTGTGTGAAAATGTTTGTTTTTCATGGATATATCATGTGGAATCATTTGGAGTTGTTTTATAATTGATAAAATGGTTTTACTAAAATTATTTAGTGCTATAAATTATGTTTTATTGAAATATGGGTATTCCCATACTGTTCAAAGTGGGTTTTTCAATAGATTTTATGTGCAAAACATTCTTATATTTTGTGATGTTGTTTTATGGAAATTCTAAATGTTTTATTGAATGATATAAGTGGTGAAAAGAATGTGTAGATACTATTTTAAATGCAGGTGAAAAGAAATGATTATTTTATGTTCAGTTGGATTTTGGTAACATTTGTAATTATTTTGAGTATAAAGGCAGAAACCTAGGTATCTAGGTGGGCAGACATGTACAAGTACGCTAGTGATCCGGAGTGGTTTTGTCCCTGTTTCACTTAGAAATTTGGACATATAAAACACTAAAAAAACTATATTAATGATGTTTGGGGACCACTAGATTATTTTTATGTTCCCTAATAGTGGTTTTTTCACAAGAACGTATATTATTATGGTTACTTTACACCAAGATACAAGGTACAGGGGGCCCAATACTAACTAGTTCCTAGGGGTGTTCCTGAGATTAGTGCTTGTTGGATATTTTGTATTTATCATTGTATTAGGGTGTGTTTGGATTAAAAAATTCAGTATCATACATGTTTTAATTAAATGTGTTCAATCTTTGACATTTCCCTTTGAAAATTGTTTACCTTTAAAAGTTTCATTCTTTAGAATTTATTGCCACCATTTCTTGTTTATCAAAAACTTTATTGCTTTTCATATTGTATTTATTACTATATGTAATAATTTTGGTGGTATTCCATTGGTCTTAGTATTAAACCCTAATTATACCCCTTGGTTTTAAGTATACTTGATCATGTTTGACACAGGTAAAGGCAAGGCCTTGGGTGATGGCGGTTCGGGTTGCTAATTTCTTCCCTTGGTGTGGTGTTATAGAGACGGCTTGTGGATGATAAACCCTTGTCATGTGGAGTATCTTGGGATATTTTGATACTAATTTTATGTATCTTTGGACCTCTTCTGTCATGTTTAAACCTATGTTTTCAGTTCTTGATTTTATTTAAGGCATGTTTGGCATAAATTTTTAGATTTGGTTTATTGATTGTTTTTTTGTTTTTAAATGATTCTAAACTAGGTTAAATCATTCCAAAGCCATAATAAATGATACCAAGAACTTGTGCCAGCCCTTTGGGATAGGTAAATCCCTTTGGTCCTTTCCATGGGTTAGTTTTGGTGTCGGTAATGATGGAAACTAGATTCGGTTCATGACAAAATGGTATCAGGGGAGGTTAATGTTTTTGGGTTATATTATTATTTTGGGATGAGACGAGCTAGACATGAGATAGGACTATCAGGTCTCAAAGTTCTGTTCGTGAGTAGGGTTTCTGGACCACACCTCTCGTGAAAGACCTCGAGTAACCATGGTACATTGGAATTGTTTTTTTGACTTCACTTCCAGGTGAGCCGTGTGGGCTGCAGACTGCACGTGGACATCGGGTGGGGGTAAAGTAGTTGTTTATTTTGTTGTTGTAATGTGTTTGGAATATTTATATTTTATGTTATTGATGAAATTTTTCAGAACTGTTGTACTGATTTTTCTCTTGTGACTATTTCCTTTTGTAGCAACATGCCTCCCTAGAAAGCTCACATGCACCCACAGGAGGAAGCCGGAGAGAGTTCTCCCTCACCGCTTG
Organism: Viscum album; assembly: GCA_963277665.1. NCBI lineage: Eukaryota > Viridiplantae > Streptophyta > Magnoliopsida > Santalales > Viscaceae > Viscum > Viscum album. The sequence continues at coordinate 2,003,042,156 of OY728146.1, read as the reverse complement.
ATCAGAGACTAGTATATGCTATGGATTAGGATATCCAAGCTCTAGGACATGAAATTTATTCTATTAAAACTCCTTTTAGAGAAGATGAGACTAGTCCTAGGAAGGAAAATTCCCATGAGTTTCTGAAAAATAGGCCTCCTACTTTCTGAGGTAGCACAGACCCCTAGGAAGCGGAGGATTGGCTCAAAAAGATTGAGCAAATGTTTGAGTTCCTAGACACACCTAAGGAGTTCATGGTAGAGGGTCCCAACCAAATGTGGTGGGAATCAGTGCTTCAAGATGTAAAGCATGAGTAGATGATCTAGAAGGACTTCAAGGTTATCTTCAACGACCAGTACTACCCGGAAGTTTTGGCGTATTCTCAATCTTGAGAGTTTATGGAGCTTGTTCAGGGGGGTCTTTCTGTGATGGATTATGAAAACCCTTTTGCTAAGCTAGTCTGTTATGATCCAAAAATGGTATCCAATTAGTATATGAAGGCCCCAAAGTTTGAGATGGGACTATGGCCAGATATCTATTCCCGATTCTTTCTGTTCAAACTGAATACCTATGCAGAGGTGGTTGACCAGACATGTATAGTGGAGATTGGTCGTAAAGGGTGGGATGGTTTTTCTGGGATGATATCAGGTCTGGGTAGTGGAAGCTCTTTTAAGAAGAAAATGAAGTGGGAGGAGTAGATAAAGAAGGGGGTGGAAGCTCAGGCCAACCTTCCAGGTAGTTTTCATCAGTGGATTCTGATGTGAGTTTCGTAGTGTTCCACCAGTGTGGGAGGCCATGGAACATCCTACCAGCATGTAATTTCCCTCTGAAGACTTGTTATCAGTGTGGTGGTATGGTACACATGCAACACTTTTGTAGGATGGAACATCCACTCCAAAGTGGGGCAGGATTAGTGGATTCCAAGGGAGTGCCAGCTCAGTCAGATCTATCAAGGATAGGGGGATCTCGGTTTGGTGGCCACGGTGGAAGGACCAGATCATCTTCTAGGAAGAGCCAGTTTAGGGTAGAGCCATAGGCAAACGTCCATTCTCAAGTAGAGACTAGGCATCTTTGTGTGGTTGATTAGGCACCAGCGGGGTTATAGGTGGGACCGTCGACTGTTCGAGATACCGTTCTGATTGTCTCTTCTATAGATGGTGCTCTTTTTAATATTAGTGCTTCTATTTCATTCATCTTTTCCCGTACTATGAATATTATGAATTTTACAACCGAGTTATTTTCCTTTGAAATAGAGTTTGTTACACTGTTGGGAAAGAAGGAGGAATAGGTTCTCAAGTGCCTTTTGTGTGCGCGTTCCATGTCAGGGGTTGAGATGGAGTGGGGCCTCGAAGTCTTAGATATGGATCTTTTTGACGTGATACTTAGCATGGATTGGCTGGTGAACTTTCAAGAGCACATCTATTACTATAGGCGGAGGGTGAGTTTCACATCACCTGATGGGATTCATCAGGTTTTTCATGGAGAATGGGATCCTTAGTCGGGTCGTTCAGGACCTCCACTCCTAGAGTTGGGGAATATTATCTTCCAGTTATCTTCGATCATTCAATATGATGATGGTAATTCTCCTAAGGGTGGGTTACCTCATGTAGTGGATGAGTTCATAGAGGTATTCCAAGAATATTTTTCAGGCTAACCCTCAGAGCAGGATGTGGAGTTATCGATTGATTTGGTTCCAGGAACATAGCCAATATCTATTACCTTGTATCGTATGTCCCCCACCGATCTCAGAGAATTAAAGATACAGCTGGAATATTTAGAATCTAAAGGATTCATTTTCCCAAGAATCTTTCCTTGGGTTTCTCATGTTGTTTTTGTGAAGAAGGCCGGAGGATCCCTCCAGTTGTGTATTGATTACAAAAAGATGAATAAGGTAACCATAAATAAAAAATATCCTTTTCCTTGAATAGATGACTTGTTTGATAATTTGAATGGGGAAAAGTGTTTTTCTAAAATAGACTTGTGTTCGGGTTATCATCAACTCAGGTTGAAAGAGGTAGATATCCCAAAGACACTCTTTTGAAGCAGGTACGAACACTTTGAGTCCCTGGTCATGACCTTCGGATTGACCAATGCTTTAGCGGTCATTATGGAACTCATGAATAGGGTGTTACACCAGTATCCTGGATCTTTTGTTGTGGTATTCATGGATAACATTCTAGTTTACTCTTCATATGAGGAGGAACATGAACATCATTTTCGGATCATTTCAGGAACCTTGCGAGAGCACTACCTCTATGATAAGTTGTGCAAGTGCACTTTCTAGATTAGATAGGTGAAGTTTCTAGGGCATGTGATCTTAGAGTAGGGGGTTTCAGTGGACCCCGACAAGAATAATGAAGTTATGTCATGGGAGCATCCAAATAATGGGTTTGAGATTAAGAGGTTCCTCAGCCTGGCTGGTAACTACAGGTGGTTTGTTCGGGATTTCTCTTGGCTTACTTCACCCATGACCATCCTCACTCGGAAAGGGGTAAAGTTTTTATGGGGCCCAAAATGTTAGTAATACTTTGAGGAGCTGAAGATGTGGTTGACTACTGCTCCCCATGATGATTTTTTTAGAGGATGGAAAGGGGTATGTGGTGTATTATGACACTTCAGTTATGGGTCTTGGGTTTGTGCTTATGAAGGGTGATCATGTGGTGGTGTATGGTTCTCATCAAATCCAATCACAAAAAAAATAATTATCTGACCCGTGAATTAGAGTTAGAAGATGTGATGCATGCTTTCAAGACTTGGCATCATTACCTCTTTGGGGATAAGTTTATAGTATATTTTGATCGCAAAATTGTGGCCAATATATTCTCACATAAGTACCTCAGTCTGAGGTACCATCGTTGTATATAGTACTTATAGGGGTTTGAATTAGATGTTGTCTATACCATGGGAAAAGGTAATTTGGTGGCAGGTGCTTTGAGTAGAATAGTACCAGTGCAATCCTTGAAGAAGTCTAGTGATGAGTGGACTTTGATGGGGCTCTTTTCTCAGATGCATGTGGAGACCAAGGAGCATAGTGGAGGTGTTTTCTTGGAGAGCATTCAGTTGAATCCTTCTCTATTGGACTTTATTCAGTGAGAACAGCCCAGTGATGAGCTTTGTCAGCGATCAAGGCTATTTCTTCATGGTGGGTAGACGTCTTCTGATTGGTCATTGTCTCTCGAGGGCATCTTTTGCTTCTAGTGTAGTTCAGTATTTCCATCATCTCTGTGGAAGATTGTGATACAGGATAGCCACCAATCATAGTGGGATGTCCATCTAGGTTCCACCAAGATATATTATGATGTGTGAAAATAGTTTTGGTGTCTAGGTATGATACAAGACATATCTGAATTCGTTTTGAGATGGTACACATGTTATTAGGTGAAAGCGGAGCACCAAAATCCCTCTAGTTTGATCCATACATTACCCATTCTTACCTGGAAGTGGGATGGGGTCGCCATGGACTTCATTGTGGGATTACCTCATACACCTCAGGGTAAAAATTCCATTTGGGTGGTGATTGATCATCTGACCAAATCATCCCACTTCATTTCGGTCAAAGATACTATTAAAGTAAATGAGTTAGGTCATTTGTATCTCCAGAAGGTGGTAAAGCATCATTGTGTTCTATCAGGTTTTCTTAGATAGATACACCCATTTCACTTCTTGGTTTTGGGAAGTCCTTTAGAAGTCCTTGGGGTCAAAAATTAATATGAGCACAGCATACCATCCTCAAATGGATGCTCAGATAGAGAAGACGAATTAGATAATGGAGGAAATGATTTGTTCATGTGTTTTGGACATTGGAGGTTCTTGGGATGTCCATTTAGGATTGGTTGAATTTGACTATAATAATAGTTACCAATACTTGATTCAAATGGATCCTTTTGAGGCGCTCTATGGTCGGCCTTGTCGGTCCCCCCTATGTTAGGATGAGATCGGTGAGACTTCACTATTGGGTCTGATCCTTGTTTAAGAGACCTCTGAGAAGGTCAAGTTGATCATACAGTTCTTATTTATAGGTCTGAGTCTCTATAAATATTATGTGGACCAGAGGCATTGAGACCTAGAGTTTTCTATGGGTGACCGGGTATTCTTGAAAGTGGGCCCTTGTTTGGGTCATCGTTGTTTAGGAAAGAAAGGGAAGCTGAAATCGCGATATATAGGACCTTTTGAAATCACCGATCATATTGGAAAGGTGGCATACAGTTTTGCCTTTCCTTCTCAGTTGGCATTCATTCAAGACGTCTTCCACGTCTCCCAGTTGAAAAAGTACAACCCGGATATATCCCATGTGCTGAATTGAGAGGAGTTTGATATAGAGCCTGATTTGTCTATTATTGAGCGGCCAGTGTGAATAGTTGATTCCCAAGAGAAGTCTCTTTGTGGAAAGTCTATTCCACTAGTTAGGGTCCTTTGTAATCTTGGTAACGATGTCCATGAAACTTGGGAGTAGAAGTTGTCGGTTGAGAAAGAGTACACATTCTTTTTTTCCGATCATGATTTGGGTTGAATTTCCAGGGTGGAAAGTCTTTCATGGTGGAGAGATTTGTCACATAAAATAATTATTTTAAAGGTATTTTTCATGTAATTTCCATTATTTCTTTGTTGTGGGGGTTTCCCATGCATTTTTTGTGGAAAGGGTGGGTTTTTAATATTTGGGCCAAACAGTGAGCTCATTTCCAGATCTAAAAATAAATTTGGTTTCTTTTATAACTCCTCAATTTTTCAACATTTTTCACCCATTCTAATTCCCACTTGGACTCCCTTGACCTATTCAAACCATCATGTCCATTTTGACCCCTTAGGAACACATTATCATTTTGTATTTGGGTGATTTTGTTAGGCATTGGTCCAACTCGTGAGCTCATTTCCTACTTTAAAAAAATAATTATTTAATATATCATTCAATTTTTAATTTTTTTCGGTGATTCCACCTCCCAGTCGAAGAAAAACACCCTAGTCTCACCCCCATTATAGATTGTTCCTCTTTGGATCTCATTTGAATCGTGGATTAGGGAGAAATATCTCAAGGTTTCTCAAATCATCCAGATTTGAGAAGGTAATTTATTTCATCCATAAATCATTCAAGTTTCACTCTTTTTCCCCCATTTCAGTCCCCACTTGACCTCCTCAGCCTCATTCAAGCCTCCCTATAATTTTTGGTTGCTTATATATTCAAATCATGGTGGATTTAAAGAGATTTATTCAAGATATCTCAAGTAAGTGTGTTTCCTTCCTTACTCCCATTTACTTGGGGTTTCTTCCATTTCTTCTTGAAGTTACTATTGTCTAGAAAGTAAATATTAGAACATAGGGTTTTATCTTGGGTTTCTTGGTATAATTTTTTGGTTTTATTTTTTATTGAACTCCCTTGTGGTGCAGCGGTGGTGCGGGTGAACTTTCACACAAGTATTTGGTGTTTTGACACTTGTGGTAGGTGATTCCAAGTGTAAGAACTCGATGATGATTTAGAATTTCCAAATTTATAATTTTTTCATGTTCATATTCCTTAATAATTGGTGTAAAGACTATATTTTGTGGTTTTTGTTAGGATAATTGTGCTAAAATGTAATTTTTGCGTGAAAATGGGTGTTTTTCATGGATATCGCATGTTAGATCATTTGGGGTTGTTCTCTAATTGATGAAATGGTTTTATTAAAATGATTTAGTGCTGAAAATTATATTTTGGTGAAATATGGGTATCCACATGGTGTTCAAAGTGGGTTTTTCAATGGATTTTATGTGAAAAACGTTTTATATTTTGTGACGTTATTTTATAGCAATTCTAAATGTTTTATTGAGTGATATAAGTGGTTCAAAGCATGTGTACCTACTGTTTAGAATGTGGGTCACCTGAAATGATGATTTTAAATGCAATTGGATTTTATTAACATGTGGAATTCGATTGAGCACAAAGGGGGGCACCCAGGTATCTAGGTGGGTGGACGTGTACTTGTACGCTATTGATCTGGAGTGGTTTTGTCCCTGTTTCACTTAGCAAGTTGGACATTGAAAACACTAATAAAACTATATTGATGATGTTTAGGGTCCCCTATGTTATGGGTATGTTCCCTAATAGTGTCTTGTGCATGAGAATGGATATTACTATGGTTATTTTACACCGAGATAAGAAGTACATGGGGCCCAGAACTAACTAGTGCCTAGGGGTGTTCTTGAGATTAGTGCACATTGGATATTTTGTATTTATTATTGGATTGGGGTGTGTTTATCTGTAAAAATGCAGTATATTAAATTTTTTAATTAAATTTGTTCACTCTTTGAAATTTCCCTTTGAAAATTGTTTACCTTTAAAAGTTTCATTCTTTAGAATTTATTGCCACCATTTCTTATTTATCAAAAACTTGCATGATTTTTTCTTGTATTACTTACTATATGGAATACATTAGGTGGTATCCTATTGGGATTAGGATCACACCCTACTTACACCTCTTGGGAGTAAGTACACTTGATCATGTTTGACGTAGGTAAATGCAAGGCCTTGGGTGATGGCAGTTTGGGCTGCTAGTTTCTTCCCTTGGTGTGGTGTTGTGGATATGGCTTGTGGGTGATAAACCCTTGTCATGTGGAGTCCCTTGGTCGATTTTTATGATAATTTTATGTATCTTTGGACCTCTTGTATCATTTTTAAACCTATGTGTTCAGTTATGGATTTTATTTAAGGAATTTTTGGCATAATTTTTTAGATTTTGTTTATTGATTGTTTTTTATTTTTAAATGATTCTAAACTCGAGTAAATCATTCCCAAACCATAATACATGATACTCGGGAACTTTTGCTAGCCCATGGGGATAGATAATACCCTTTGGGCCTTTCCATGGGCTGGGTTTTGTTCTGGTAATGATAGAAACCAGATTCGGTTCGTGACATCGAATCTGACACCAATCATGAATTAATCAACCTATTTTATTAAATCCAATTACACCCAAACCACGAAATTACAAAAACACTGGCACAATTTTAAAATTTGTTTACAAACTAATCAATAAATCTTCTTTATTTTAATTTTTATTTCTTTAAATAAATTGAGAAAACCCTTTCTTCACCACTTTCTCCAATTTAATAAAATTAAATCTTTTGAAAAAATAATAAAATTAAATCATTTTCTATGTGGATCAATCTCAACCTACTTCTAATACTACGTTCTAATTAATTAAGTACTATAGTTTGAGTTTTGATAAATTCGTTTTTTCATAGACCCATAGGGAATTAACGACACCCTCCTGGGTTATCAATGTTTATGTCTTTCACAATATGTAAATAATCCATTGAATTTGAAAAAACCTTTATGGTTATTTTCCCCCTGAGCACTACCACTATTCCCAAAACCTTCATATATTTTAGGGGGATTTGATTTGAAAGTTTCTAAATTTTTGAGGGTTTATGGTCTCAAGTTCACTTTCAATCAAGCATGATTTTATGTTTTGCATTTATTGATATTTGATGTGATATGGATACTACCCAAATGAATTATTTCATTATAAACAAACCTTGTTCATGATATAGAAATTTTTATTTTATAATATCCCATACATATTCTTTTAATCAATTCACTACTCAAATTGTAAGGGTTGTTTGTCTCTATTTTCAATTCCTTTAGACTGTTTGATGTCACACACCATATTTTCTTTTTATGGTGTAATCACTTCTCTATTGATTTCATGTATGATAAATATCATTACTTTAATTATATTTGAAGGTCTATTTCATGGTATTCCTATATTTTATATTTGGTACTTATAATACCATTTCTATAATGGTTTCTTTGTCTCAAAATTGAATCCCTTGAGACATGTTTAAGTCATACACCATGTTTCCTTATCAATGGTCTAAATAATTCCCTATTATCATTTTGTATCATGATAATATTATATTTTATGATATTCAATGTTCTATTGAAATTTATCCCTCTCATGGGGTATTGATTCGAAAGTTACAAAGGTTGTTAAGGGTTTCATGACTCAAATTTCTTCCTTGGGTCGTAATCACTCTTCTTGAAAATTATTATTCAAGATTTATATATTCAAATCTATGATTATGTTATGTTATATTTATAAATTCTTTTCTCATTAAAATCATGTTTCACACCAAATTATTCTTCCTTAATGATTATACTATTTTGTGAAAATTCATTTATGTTAAGAATGATTCCCATTTATTTTAATTGGTTATTCTCATATATACATGTTTTTACTTCCCAACACTTTTCTATTTTCCCTAATGGAAACTCAATTTGATTTTATCTCTAATGATCCTTTTACTCCTACTTATTCATTTTAAAGAAAAGTTTTAATTATCTTTTTAACTATGTGTGTTTTTTCAATAAAGGCATTTCAAAATATTTTAAAGGTAACTCGTCTCTTAAAAATAAAGTGTTTTATCTTCCACTCTATATTTTTTATAACCTTTATATATTTTTCAAGGTTTTCTGATTAAATACTATTTTTAAAATAAAAAATTTTAGAGTATTTTCCCCTTTCTTTTTTGAAAACATTATGTCTTTTCAAATATCCATTGTTATAGATTCTTTTAAAAGTAAAATTTTTCAATTTATTTTTTATTCCGATTTTTTAAATAATTATGTCGTTTTCATGCCTTCATTATTACATTTTATTTTAAAAGTTAAAGTTTTCAAATTATTTTAACTTATCTTTTTTTGAATATTAATGTATTTTTAATGATCTTTTATTTAAAAATCAGGTTTTCAAAAGTGTCATATTTTCCTTCCGAATCTTTTTTCGGAAATTAAATTATACTTCAATGTTTTAAAAGGTTTTTTTCTAAAATCATTTCTATTTTCACTTATATTTACCCCCAAAGTTTATCTTCCATGAAGTGATGTTTTTATCACCCTTTATATGCTATTATGATTTGATTAATTTTTGAAAATGATAGTGTTGATATTCTATGATGTCTTAAGTTTAGGTTATGTAATGTTTTTGAAAGGGTTAATAAATAAATTATTTTTTCATTGGTTCATTATGAGATGATAAATGTTTTATTTTTATGTGGCTTATAGATGTATGTATTATGATACTAGTATGACCTATATCTCCCTCTAATTCATTGGGTAAAGGATTACATCTCATGGGATATAAATGTTATGAGAACATGTTAAAGAGTAGCTACGTTCTACAAGTGTGAGTGTGATGTATTTTATCTTTACATAAGATTTCATGTGTGAATAGGTTAACAATTTGTTGGGTTCACAAAGGGTTAGTGTGATGGAATTTATCCCTACTCATAATTTCACGAATGAATGGGTTGGTGGGTATCCAGGTTCAAAAAATTAAGAAATACTATGTTTATGATTGTGCCACTTTCTTTACTATGCTCCATGCCTAATGTTTTGTTCACCATGTCTATTGACTCATGTTTCCACACTCTTTTGACTCATTTATTATGTTTTTTCAATTTATATTTCATGATAAATGATCTAAGATTTATTGGGTATTTTTTTCTTATATATCTTGATTATACCCATATGATCATCTTATTCTGACTTATGATATTTGATTGTTATCAATTATTTTTAACCTTAATGGTCATATAATCTCACACCTTTGTTATGTTTCCATTTCCCTAGGTTATAATGAAAATTAATATGTAAGATGTGTCTAGAAGGGTATCTTATGAGAAGAGTTTGTTGGAGATATTTAATAGCAGTTATGGATGAAGTAATTTATTTATAGTGATAAAATTTAAAATGGTTGGAAAGATGTGCGTTTTTTAGTTAATTGTTTCTACTAATTATCTAAATCTATAAACCTAAAAGAGCCAACGAGACCGTACCCGAGTGTTAAGGGCTCCTGCTTGGCATCCAAGAGACCCAGGTTCAAAACCAGGTGGAGGCGAATTTCTGGGGGTACTGTAGTAGGCACTATAGTAGGCACTATAGCAGGCACTATAGCAGCCACAGTAGCAGGCACTCTTTGGTACTGTAGCAGCCGAACTATTCACCTAATTTGGGCTTTCGGGCCACCGGTTTGGGCCTACAGATCTCAGGGAATTCGGGCCATCAAAGGCCTTCGAGCCACAGGGCCTTCGGGCCATTGAAGACCATGAAGTATCCCATTTCACACTGAGAAGGCCCCAGATGAGGATCAGAGCACCAGTAGCAGTCACCAGAAGCGGAGCTAACTAGATTGGAAGAATAAGAGGGTATGGCAACCGCAATCAGGACCAAGCACCATACAGATTTGTACGGGGCAATGCTAGCTGATCAGCAATGCAGGTGGGGAGCTAAAGGAAATCAATGATGCAGAAGCTGGGGAGGGGCAGTTCTAGTGGGCTGGGCTTATGGGTCATGTATTGGGCATGGTATACCTCTGGGCCTTCGGGTCAAGTATTACGGGTCATGTCGGGCCTTGTGCCTTGGGCCTACGGGTCATGTACGGGTTCCCCTTCAACCCTTAAAATGGGAATTATCTATAATAAAAATAAAAAGAATGCCTTCGGGCCATTCGGGCATAAACCTAAAAGATCTTAGAAAAGTATTATATTAAAATATTTTCTTTAAGTCATGTAATTACCAGATGATTAGGTCTGGGGTTTCATATGTTCAAACCTAATATATAATAAATATATATTTATTATAAATATTTTACAATACCATATTCATATATAACTTACTATATATTATTCCTTCATAATTTCTAATCATCCTTTTATTAATAATCCTTCATTAAAATGAACATTCAGGAGGAAACTGGATTGTTTTCCATGCATGATTCTATTTGATGGTTATGAACCATGCCCCTTGGTCATGGTTTAACAATATTCAGAATATTAATAATTCCATTATTATAATATATATTTATTATATACACTTTTATAACCATTTAGATAAAGTGGTGATGAAAAATGAATTACATCACTTTGTAGAGATGGTTGTCTGTAAGTATGTACGAGTGACATTGTCATTCTCCAATGGATGGGAAGGAGAGAGAAAATGGATTTAGGATTTATATAAAAACATATAAGTATTGTATATATACTTATTCCATCATTTTAGGATGCTTTCATAACATTTTTAGGATTTTTAGGAAGAAATAAACATGAAAAAGACCGGTAAGATCATATACCACTTATTCGGGTATCCTCATTTGAAAAGCGCCTTAAGGGTTCATGGATGGGTCTTTTGGTAATAAAAACACCTCAATTTCATGACTAATAACTTTTGTAGATAATTTGGGAATTTATTGGTCATTATAAATGGATAAAGTGGTGTGGATAAGAGAGTATATGAGGTTCCCTTTTAGACGTGACAGGAGTGACACTCTTATTATTACTAAAAACATTAAAATGTTATAAATTTATATTCAAGTGAAAGTGGAACCAAAGAAACAAAAATAACAATATAAGTTAATTTTGTGTTCAAATACACTTAAAAAATAAAATTTATACGATTTTATAGGTTATTTCAACTATTATATTTTTAGTTTAACCCCTTAGTAACCCTTTTAATCTTTATCATAGTAATAAATTTTTACCTCGGGTATTATTCATAATGTCCAAAAATAAAAGTTAAATCATTACCAAATTCATTAATTATGATTAAAATTATAGAAAACATTTTTTCAGATCCAATTTCCATAAGTGATAGAAATTCATTTTAAAATTAGTGTACAAAAGGCAAACAAAATTAGTTTTACATAAATTTATTTTAAACATAAAATGGAATTTTTTCTTATAACTTTCCTAGTAAAAAACATTATATGAATGATAATATATTTGATTGAATATAATATATACACCATTAATTAAATTAATTCATCAATACTAACTAATTCAATTTATTAAGATAAAATACATTGCATACAATAAAAATAGTTTTCTAAAAAAATATCTCTTTTTACCTTTAAATGGTTTTATCTTCATTTCTAACCAATTGATAATCAAGGTATGAATGGATATTCATTTTTTAAATTAAATAAAAAATTATTTCATCAAAATTATAGTTCATTAATGATCAAGATACTTAATATATAGAAAAATAAAATAATTTGAAATATTTATCTTTTAACATAAAAACATATTATTTTTAACCTTTAAAATTGAGTACTTATTTACTATTAATTAATCAATAATTTTTATTTAATACAAAAAAATTAACATATATTTTATAATTTAGTTAGTCTTATTCATACATTCTAATCCAATGGCTAGGAAATAACAGTCACATTTAATAATAAAATTTCAATAGTATATCACAGTTCATTTGAACTTAATGTTTCATATAAAGTAATCTATCAAAGAAATTAAACTTATTTAAAGATAAATATATCATTAAATCTTAAGTTATTATAGAATTGGTATCCAACTCCTTACGATCTCTTCATGATGAAGCTTAACATTCCATATTGAACATAAATGTGACACCTCCATAACATTGTTATCATAAGTATTATATAATTATGGATTAATTTGAAATTTTGGGTGTAATCGAGAGTGAGGGAATTTTTTGGTGTTATTGAGTGAGAAAAAGTTCTAGATTATAGATTGTTTCATTTTGAACAAGAGTAGATTCATTGTGATAAGACCTTGAAAGAGGGTACTTTTACTAGGGAGGTAAATCATGTTGTAAAGATGGTGGGTCCCACTATGACCAAATTTTCCCAGTTTCTTAAAAATGGTAAATGTCCCTTTTTATCCTACTAAATTTTAAGTGTTTTGGGTCTATTTTTCTTCCCTTATAATTCAAATGACACTAATTATTTCTCTTAGAGCTTCCTTAATTCTTACATCTTTCTTCCAATCTCTTCCTCTATTGATTTCAAGTGATTTTTCTAGCTAAACTCCTCTTTTTCATCTCTAATATTCCTCTAATCATGTCCCTTACACCCCATGGTTATCCTTTCTACCACAAACACTAATAATTATATGAGTCAAAATTAGGGTTTTAATTGATCCATCCTTGGGTTTTTATTATTTAGGTATTATAAAGGTCATCTTCTTCCATGGTTGTGATTTTGCCATTAAAGGGGAGGGGTTTGTACCTGATTGTAGTATGTGTTTTTTTTTTGAAATTTCATTTACTATAAAATTAATGAGATTCTTAAATTTTGAGAATTATTTTCTAATCCAGATACATTTTTATATTATTCCTTTGATGGGTCTATAATATTTTTTCCATGATTTCTATACTTAAGACAATGGAATTTCAATGGTTTTCTAGTTCTCAGCTTATAAAGTCTCATTTATATGTATGATAGGTGTTTTTATAAATTTCTAAGAGGATATTTGAAATGAATCTGAAATTGAATGAGATTTTGACATCATATTTTTATTCCAGAGGGGAAATTTATGGTTTTAGGGTGGTTTTTTTACTAAAAATATTTCTTGATTTTCAATTGGTTTTCAAGGAAAGAAATTCATGATTTCAAAAAAAATGTATTGAGGTTTGTGTTGAGAAAATATCATTTATAATTGATTCAAAAAGAATGTATTCATAGATGTTACTTAAAAGAATAATGGGTAATTTTTCATTGTAAATTGGTTTGAAAATTCCTATTTTTCATTTTATAAAATAAATTTACTTTATATATGTGATACCCTCAGTTTTATCCCCTTGGTTGATGATATGTCTTTTATAGATTTGTACCCATTTTTAATGTATGTAAATGAATTATTATAAGATTTTTTTAGGCAATTTGAAAATGGGTTGTTTCATTGGAGGGTGTTTGAGGTGAGGTGAGGTTTATTTCTTGTTCCTTATTGATGTATGTGGTGATCATTTGGCTTATTGTTTTCTCACCTATGATTTAAAATGTCATGAGAACTTAGGGTAGCTATGTGAGAGATCTAGGTTTGTGCTACAATAAATAAATTACATGATGGCTAGTGTACCCAAGTTTTATGACATGCCCTAGATAGTGTAGTGCCTTGATGAGACTATGAGGGTGACTTGGGAGCTTAAATATGTTAGGAATACAACATAGGCTGATTGTTGATTCCACTTGAGTATTTTTTGGGATCGTCTCATGTTAAGACCTAGTGAGTATCTTTTAAAATTTAGATCATTGTTGATGATTATATTCAATGGAATCCCACTAAATACTTGTTTATATCCCTATATTATAGTTTTATATTGAGTCGCTATTATTTTTATCATCATTTATCCTTATTATGTTTCTTGAAATTATGGTGCGTATTTGATTTTATCTTTTTATTCATCCATGGTTAGATATTTTTTATAAAAGGTTTTAAAATGTGTATGTGAAATAATGGTTTCAAAGGAAAAAATAGATATTATTGTTTTATATTTATTATTTTGAGAAATATTTTAAAAGGGAGAAGAAGTATTTGTTTCATTTACAACAATCATAATTCCTCATTTGGTGTTTTGAATTGTTTTTACATAATAAGTAGATATTCCACTTGTTTTATATAAAAATAAATGATGATCTATTAGTGGATAAAAATTTTATGTTTAGTTTTCTTTACATATACTCATATGAAAACCCTTATTTTAGATCTTATTTCAAATTGAAATTTATGTAATTTTTTAAAAAATGAATTTCATGGACTCTTTAGTAAAATCATACTGTGAATGTTTATCTTATAACCTACATACACACTTCTCTCTCTATGAGTGTGTGTGTGTTATATTTTTTTTAGGTTCCCAGTATGGGATACCATTTTGTTTGTTGTTATTCTGGTTTGTTTAAGGATGTATTGTGATGTGGTGAGTGACCATGGGTCACATGGAGATGATATTTACTACTGTTTTGATTTTACCTTTATTTTCAAACTACTTATATATTGAATAAGTTATCCATCTATTTCATTTATATTTTTGGTTTTATTTATATTGAGACCTTACTATGTTTTTTCATTTATGTATTATTTTAAAATGTAAGTTGGTTTTTTGTATTGATTATGTATCATTGGGTTATTTAAGGTTGGTGTGCCCTATCTGGTTACTTTTTCATTTGTATCTATTTATTTTATATACATGCATGTATAGTGTATAGACACAACATGACGGATCATTGGTAATGATCTGATAATTATTTATTTTTATTCAAGTGTGAACCCATTTCCACTATTTAATTCATTCGATACCCTGACACCAGTTTCCAGTCCATGGTGTTTAGGAAAATGATTTGATTCTTTTTGTAGGCTAAACTGGATGATGCAGAAGGTTTAACTAGGATGGTTTGTGTAAAAAATAGTGTCATAGTACCCTATTGTTATTTGGTTTCATCATGTTAGTATTGAGATAGGAATTCTGGAACTTGAGAGGTATGTGTAAGGAAATTCTAGCTAGCTCTTTCTCGCTTGGAGCCTCAAGTTTCCATGGGTTGTTGGGATTTGAGTCTTGAATTTGAATTATGAATTTGATTATTGTGATGAATTTTCATATGAAATGATAGTTTTTTTAACTCCATTGGGTTTTCATGAGATATTTTATGGGTTTGTTGATTTTTTATGTGAAAAAGGCATAAGAACACAAGATGGATGATTAACTCATATGGTTTGAAAATTCATGTGGACCCTATGCGCATGGTTCTAAGGAATTCTTAGTGACTTTTTCATAGTTGGGGATTGTTCATCCAAGACATGCATCCAAGTCATGCATAGTCCTTCATCCCTCCTAGATTTATTTTATATACTCCTTTAATTTTTGAATTGATTTAAATGGTGTTTATTATCAATGTCAGTCTCTTAAAGGGGGTTTTGTTTTGAATTAATGTCCTTAGGGTAGATTTTTTATTAATGTTTCATGTATTTATGTATGGTTATATCTTCCAAAATCTAGTTTTGAGGGAAAAGGGGGCTTTAAAGGATGTTTTGGCTTTAAAAAAAGTGATGTGGTTATTATAAAGATAATTTTATAGATTCTTACGGTGTTTTAAAAGGTGGATTATTCTATAATGAAAAACCTAGGGGTGATTTCAAATGTTTTTAAAGGGTTATGTTTTTTAAAGTATTTATGCCTTTGTAAAGTGAATTTTTAGAAACTTATTCAAATTTTGGTATTTTAAAGGAAAATAACATTTTTCTAAAATGATTTGTTTTGGGTAACTGGTGCTTTTTGAAATCATCCATTTAGTCTATATTGGAATCATTTAATTTAATTTTTGAAGCATGAATCGATTAGATTAATGTTTTTGAGTTATTTAAAGTTTTCATCTCAAAATGATCTTGATAAAATGTGGAAATTCCATTAGTGATCCCTCACATCACATAGGAATAGATCTTCTAGTTCATGACTCTTTCCAGACTCCAAATACAGTGGTGGAGTTAGAATATTCTATGCTCCTAAACCAAATATAAGATTTCTTGAATCAATATATACCTTATTTTTATGATGATCAATTTCCACTTGAGGTAGTGAAGTGGATAGAGAGGATTGATGAAATATTTAATTATCTTGATTCCCCAAAGCTTCAAGAGTAAAAAAATATAGTCTTGTTTGAAGGAATAAGAAAAGTGCGGTGGGAGAATGTGGTCCCTTATCTTCTATATGAAAGTATGGTTTGGTAATTATTAAAGGAAATTTTTATTCAATGTAATTATTCTAAAAACATGAAGATTGAGAGATCCATTGAATTCAAGAGTCTCTATTAGGGTGAGTGAACCCTTAAGGATTATTCTACTTGTTTTTTGAAGTTTTTATTCTTTACTCTTGAGTTAGTCACAAAAGAATAAATGAATTTTGAATTCTTTTTAGGATTTCCTCACCTATACGATAGGGTAGCTATAGTTGAATATTTCTTATCATTTTATAAGGAAGTGTTTCAAAGTTTCATATTTGTGGAATCTAATTAGATGAGTAAAGTTATAATAGATGGTGACTTCCTGGGTATTTCTTTTAATAAATAATTTTTTTTATTAATATTGATGTTAATTCTTTGAATTCATATTAATATTTATTATAAATAATTATAATAAGGTATAGAATAAGAATAAGATCTTTCATTAGTAAAATAAATAGTTTTCCATATCCTATATGGTTTTATTTAAATATTAAATATTAAATTTTAGAAATTAATTTTGATACAATAGACTTCATTTTTTTTATCATGTCAAAATTATTATAAGGTGAAATTTTGGGTTTTTTGAGCAAGTTTATTTTTTTGGTGAATAGTTAAAAAATACAGATTTATAAATACAAAAACTTTTATGACACCATCATGATATAAATATGAATTAAAAGTGTATGAATTAAATTTCTCAAAATTAATAAAAAAATAAGGATAATAGACTAGAAATATCATCCATGTAATATAAATTAAATTTTATGTCAAGAAAAATATGAAAACGTTTATTATTGATGCCGTGGTGCCTCCACAGCCTTGGAAAATTCAAAATGGTTACCATAAAGACAATATTTAGAAAGAGATATGTCTATGCTATAATTTACAGATAAATTTAATGAATAATAAATTATTTTTAATTAATATTTATTAATTTTATAGTTATATAAATAGTTGACTATCCAAATCCTTATGTAGTGATTTTACAAGGTGAGAAAAGCCAAAATAATAACATAAAAATGTTTTCAGGATAAGTGTGAAAAATCAAAAAACACTATGAATGGTTTTAGATGATACTATTAATAAATAATAGAAAATATTTATTCTTTTAATTTATTTTTAATATTAATTAATAGTGTTATTATTCAAAATACTTACGCGACATCAATATAGTGTCAGTTCATATAGGAGAAAAGTCATATTAAATGGATTTAAAAATATTAAAAGTGTTATGATTTAAATGAATTATTTTATTTCCTTACTTCTTAGGGATAAAATTAATACATAATTGATTATTTAAATATCTAAATTTATATTCTATAGTTATCTATATATTAATTAAAATATTGAAAATAACCCTGAAAATGAAATTAATGGGTATTTATTAATAAATAGTAATTTATTAATTGATAAAAAATAATTAAAAATATTTTGAGATAAGTGGTTTCGATAATAGTCGATAATATAATCCATTGTTAATTTTTGAACCACTTTCCATTTTAAAATTATATTCTTGACACGTACAAGATTGAGTATCTGAGAAAATTCCCTTGAATTTTCTCAATAAACCGAGACTCATTCTCACTTTTTAAATCCAAACCTAAGGTTTTGATTCTAATAATAATTATACATGAATAACTATATAAACTCACCTTTCCCATTTTATAAGGATTTATCCTTGAAAAAAACCCATTTTCCAAATACTTTGGACTCAATCCAAATAAGGTGGTTCGAAGAGCGAGGTAAGAGTTTTCAAGCCTCTTTCTCCATTCCTATTTATGATTCATTATATTAAAAATATTTTATTACATTATCATATTACCAAGTTATTGTCATATTTTTTATCTATAAATTAGAATATATTATCCATTACCACTCACCAATCTCTTTTCATATGAAGTTACTATGTCAAAATATTGGTTTTTCTAAAACTATGACTTTTCATTTTAACTCTTCCATTACTCTTTTCAAACACATAAGTAATAATTAAAAGTAACCCTAAAATAATATATTAATTATAATATAATGTTTTTAAAAATTCAAAACATTATTGTTTTTTCTTTATTTTAAACTCTTTAGAAAAAACAACACTCACTGTGGTAGTTTTACACTAGTGAACAATGATGTTTTAATAAAAATAATTCTTTCAAGTATATTATTAAAGCCAGATTTTATGTCACACACCATATTTTATTTTTATGGTGTAATCACTTCTCTATAGATTTCATGTATGATAAATATCATTCATTTCATTATATTTGAAGGTATATTTCATGGTATCCCTATATTTTCTATTTGGTTCTCATAATACCATTTCCATAATGGTTTCTTTGTCTCAAAATTGAAGCCCTTGAGACATGTTTAAGTCATAAACCATGTTTCCTTATCAATGGTGTAAATAATTCCCTATTATCTTTTTGTATCATGATAATATGATATTTTATGATATTCAATGTTCTATTGAAATTTATCCCTCTCATGGGGTATTGATTCGAAAGTTACAAAGGCTGTTAGGGGTTTCATGACTCAAATTTCTTCCTTGGGTCGTAATCACTATTCTTGAAAATTATTATTCAAGATTTATATATTCAAATCTATGATTATGTTATGTTATATTTATAAATTATTTTCTCAGTAAAATCATGTTTCACACCAAATTATTCTTCCTTAATGATTATACTATTTTGTGAAAATTTATTTATGTCAAGAATGATTCCCATTTATTTTAATTGGTTATACTCATATATACATGTTTTTACTTCCCAACACTTTTCTATTTTCCCTAATGGAAACTCAATTTTATTTTATCTCTAATGATCCTTTTAATCCTACTTATTCATTTTAAAGAAAATGTTTCATTATCTTTTTAACTATGTGTGTTTTTTCAATAAAGGCATTTCAAAATATTTTAAAGGTAACCCGTCTCTTAAAAATAAAGTGTTTTATCTTCCACTCTACATTTTTTATAACCTTTATATATTTTTCAAGGTTTTGTGATTAAATACAATTTTTAAAATAAAAAATTTCAGAGTATTATCCCCTTTCTTTTTTGAAAACATTATGTCTTTTCAAATATCCATTGTTATAGATTCTTTTAAAATTAAAATTTTTCAATTTATTTTTTATTCCCCTTTTTTAAATAATTATGTCTTTTTCAGGCCTCAATTATTACATTTTATTTTAAAAGTTAAAGTTTTGAAATTATTTTAACTTATCTTTTTTTAAATCTTGATGTATTTTTAATGATATTTTATTTAAAAATCAGGTTTTCAAAAGTGTCATATTTCCCTTCAGAATATTTTTTCGGAAATTAAATTATACTTCAATGTTTTTAAAGGTTTTTTTCTAAAATCAATTCTATTTTCACTTACATTTACCCCCAAAGTTTATCTTCCATGAAGTGATGTTTTTATCACCCTTTATATGCTATTATGATGTGATTAATTTTTGAAAATGAGAGTGTTGATATTCTATGCCGTCTTATGTTTAGGTTATGTAATGTTTTTGAAAGGGTTAATAAATAAATTATTTTTTCATTGGTTCATTATGAGATGATAAATGTTTTATTTTTATGTGTCTTATAAATGTATGTATTATGATACGAGTATGACCTATATCAACCTCTAATGCATTGGGTAAAGGATTACATCTCATGGGATATAAATGTTATGAGAACATGTTAAAGAGTAGCTAGGTTCTACAAGTGTGAGTGTGATGTATTTTATCTTTACATAAGATTTCATGTGTGAATAGGTTAACAATTAACTGGGTTCACAAAGGGTTAGTGTGATGGAATTTATCTCTACTCATAATTTCATGAATGAATGGGTTGGTGGGTATCCAGGTTCAAAAAATTAAGAAATACTATGTTTATGATTGTGCCACTTTCTTTACTATGCTCCATGCCTAATGTTTTATTCATCGTGTCTGTTGACTCATGTTTCCACACTCTTTTGACTCATTTATTATGTTTTTTCAATTTATATTTCATGATAAATGATCTAAGCTTTATTGGGTATTTTTTCCTTATATATCTTGATTGTACCCATATGATCATCTTATTCTAACTTATGATATTTAATTGTTATCAATTATTTTTAACCTTAATGGTCATATAATTTCACACCTTTGTTATGTTTCCATTTCCCTAGGTTATAATGAAAAGTAATATGTATTATGTGTCTAGAAGCGTATCTTATGAGAAGAGTTTGTTGGAGATATTTAATACCAGTTATGGATGAAGTAATTTATTTATAGTGATAAAATTTAAAATGGTTGGAAATATGTGAGTTTTTTAGTTAATTTTTTCTATTAATTATCTAAATCTATAAACCTAAAAGAGCCAACGAGCCCGTACCCGAGTGGTAAGGGCTCCTGCTTGGCATCCAAGAGACCCAGGTTCAAAACCGGGTGGAGGAGAATTTTTGGGGTTACTGTAGTAGGCACTATAGTAGGCACTATATTAGGCACTATAGCAGGCACTATATCAGGCACTCTTTGGTACTATAGTAGCTGAACTATTCACCTGATTTGGGCTTTCGGGCCACCGGTTTGGGCCTACAGGTCTCAGGGCATTCGGGCCATCAAAGGCCTTCAAGCCACAGGGCCTTTGGGCCATTGAAGACCATGAAGTATCCCATTTCACATATAGAAGGCCCCAGATGAGGATCAGAGCACCAGTAGCAGTCACCAGAAGCAGAGCTAACCAGATTGGAAGAATGAGAGGGTATGGCAACCGCCATCAGGACCAAGAACCATACAGTTTTGTACGGGGCAATGATAGCTGATCAGCAATGCAGGTGGGGTGTTAAAGGCAATCAATGATGCAGAAGCTGGGGAGGGGTAGTTCTAGTGGGTTGGTCCAACGGGTCATGTATTGGGCATGGTATGCCTCTAGGCCTTCGGGTTAAGTATTACGGGTCTTGTCGGGCCTTGTGCCTTGGGCCTACGGGTCATGTACGGGTTCCCCTACAACCCTTAAAATGGGAATTATCTATAATAAAAATAAAAATAAGGCCTTCGGGACATTTGGGCATAAACCAAAAAGATCTTAGAAATGTATTATATTAAAATATTTGCTTTAAGTCATGTAATTACCAGATGATTAGGTCTGGGGTGTCATATGTTCAAACCTAATATATAATAAATATATATTTATTATAAATATTTTACAATACCATATTCATATATAACTTACTATATATTATTCCTTCATAATTTCTAATCATCCTTTTATTAATAATCCTTCATTAAAATGAACATTCAGGAGGAAACTGGTTTGTTTTCCATGCATGATTCTATTTGATGGTTATGAACCTTGACCCATGGTCATGGTTTAAAAATATTCATAATCTTAATAATTCCATTATTATAATATATATTTATTATATTCACTTTTATAACCATTTAGATAAAGTGGTGATGAAAAATGAATTACATCACTTTGTAGAGATGGTTGTCTGTAAGTATGTACGAGTGGCATTGACATTCTCCAATGGATGGGAAGGAGATAGAAAATGTATTTAGGATTTACATAAAAACATATAATTATTGTATATATACTTATTCCATCATGTTAGGATGCTTTTATAACATTTTTAGTATTTTTTGGAAGAAATAAACATGAAAAAGACTGGTAAGATCATATACCTCTTATTCGGGTATCCTCATTTAAAAAGCGCCTTAAGGGTTCATGGATGGGTCTTTTGGTAATAAAAACACCTCAATGTAATGAATAATAATTTTTGTAGATAATTTGGGAATTTATTTGTCATTATAAATGGATCAAGTGGTGTGGATAAGAGAGTATATGAGGTTCCCTTTTAGAAGTGAGAGGAGTGACACTCTTATTATTACAAAAAACATTAAAATGTTATAAATTTATATTCAAGTGAAAGTGGAACCAAAGAAACAAAAATAACAATATAAGTTAATTTTTTGTTCAAATACACTTAAAAAATAAAATTCAGACGATTTTATAGGTTATTTCAACTATTATATTTTTAGTTTAACCCCTCAGTAACCCTTTTAATCTTTATCATAGTAATAAATTTTTAACTCGGTTATTATTCATAATGTCCAAAAATAAAATTGAACTGATTTCCACATTCATTAATTATGATTAAAATTATAGAAAACATTTTTCTAGATCCAATTTCCATAAATGGTAGAAATTCATTTTAAAATTAGTGTACAAAACGCAAACAAAATTATTTTTACATAAATTCATTTTAAACATAAAAATGAATTTTTTTCTTATAACTCTCATAGTAAAGCACATTATATGAATGATAATATATTTGATTGAATATAATATATACACCATTAATTAAATTAATTCATCAATACTAACTAATTCAATTTATTAAGATAAAATACATTGCATTCAATAAAAACAGTTTTCTAAAAAAATATCTCTTTTTACCTTTAAATGGTTTTATCTTCATTTCTAACCAATTGATAATCAAAGTATGAATGGATATTAATTTTTTAAATTAAATAAAAAATTATTTCATCAAAATTATAGTTCATTAATGATCAAGATACTTAATATATAGAAAAATAAAATAATTTGAAATATTGATCTTTTAACATAAAAACATATTATTTTTAACCTTTAAAATTGAGTAATTATTTACTATGAATTAATCAATAATTTTTATTTAATGGAAAAAATTAACATATATTTTATAATTTAGTTAGTCTTATTCATACATTCTAATCCAATGTCTAGGAAATAACAGTCACATTTAATAATAAAATTTCAATAGTATTTCACAGTTCATTTGAACTCAATGTTGCATATAAAGTAATCTATCAAAGAAATTAAACTTCTTTAAAGATAAATATATCATTAAATATTAAGTTATTATATAATTGGTATCCAACTCCTTAATATCTCTTCATTATGAAGCTTAACATTCCATATTGAACATAAATGTGACACCTCCATAACATTGTTATCTTAAGTATTATATAATAATGGATTAATTTGAAATTTTGGGTGTAATCGAGAGTCAGGGAATTTTTTGGTGTTATTGAGTGAGAAAAAGTTCTAGATTGTAGATTGTTTCATTGTGAACAAGAGTAGATTCATTGTGATGAGACCTTTAAAGAGGGGACTTTTACTAGGGAGGTAAATAATGTTGTAGAGATGGTGGGTCCCACTATGATCTAATTTTCCCAGTTTCTTAAAAATGGTAAATGTCCCTTTTTATCCTACTAAATTTTAAGTGTTTTGGGTCTATTTTTCTTCCCTTATAACTCAAATGAAACCAATTATTTCTCTTAGATCTTCCTTAATTATTACATCTTTCTTCCAATCTCTTCCTCTATTTATTTCAAGTGATTTTTCTAGCTAAACTCCTCTTTTTCATCTCTAATATTCCTCTAATCATGTCCCTTCCACTCCATGGTTATCCTTTCTACCACAAACACTAATAATTATATGAGTCAAAATTAGGGTTTTAATTGATCCATACTTGGGTTTTTATTATTTAGGTATTATAAAGGTCATCTTCTTCCATGGTTGTGATTTTTCCATTAAAGGGGAGGGGTTTGTACCTGATTGCGGTAGGTGTTTTTTTTTTGAAATTTCCTAATTATAAAATTCATGAGATTCTTAAATTTTGAGAATTATTTTCTAATCCAAATACTTTTTTATATTATTCCTTTGATGGGTCTATAATATTTTTTCCATGATTTCTATACTTAAGACAATCGAATTTCAATGGTTTTCTAGTTATCAGCTTCTAAAGTCTCATTTCTAAGTATGATAAGTGTTTTTATAAATTCCTAAGAGGATATTTGAAATGAATCTGAAATCGAATGAGATTTTGACATCATATTTTTATTCCAGAGGGGAAATTTATGGTTTCAGGGTGGTTTTTTAACTAAAAATATTTCTTGATTTTCAATTGGTTTTCAAGGAAATAAATTCATGATTTCAAAAAAAATGTATTGAGGTTTGTGTTGAGAAAATATCATTTATAATTGATTCAAAAAGAATGTATTCATAGATGTTATTTAAAAGAATAATGGGTAATTTTTCATTTTAAATTGGTTGGAAAATTCCTATTTTTAATTTTATAAAATAGATTTACTTGATGTATGTGATACCCTCAGTTTTATACCCTTGGTTGATGATATGTCTTTTATAAACCTGTACCCATTTTTAATGTATGTAAATGAATTTTTATAAGCTTTTTTTATGCAATGTGAAAATGGGTTGTTTCATTGGAGGGTGTTTGAGGTGACGTGAGGTTCATTTCTTGTTCCTTATTGATATATGTGGTGATAATTTGGCTTATTGTATTCTCACCTATGATTTGAAATGTCATGAGAACTTAGGGTAGCTATGTGAGATATCTAGGTTTCTTCTATAATAAATAAATTACATGATGGCTAGTGTACCCAAGTTTTATGACATGCCCTAGATAGTGTAGTGCCTTGATGAGACTATGAGGGTGACTTGGGAGCTTAAATATGTTAGGAATACAACATAGGCCGATTGTTGATTCCACTTGACTATTTTTTAGGATCATCTCATGTTAAGACCTAGTGAGTATCTTTTAACATTTAGTTCATTATTGATGATTATATTCAATGGATTCCCACTAAATACTTGTTTATATCCCTATATTATAGTTTTATATTGAGTCACTATTATTTTTATCATCATTTATCCTTATTATGTTTCTTGAAATTATGGTGCGTATTTGATTTTATCTTTTTATTCATCCATGGTTAGATATTTTTTATAAAAGGTTTTCAAATTTGTATGTGAAATAATGGTTTCAAAGGAAAAAATAGATATTATTGTTTTATATTTATTATTTTGAGAAATATTTTAAAAGGGAGAAGAAGTCTTTGTTTCATTTACGACAATAAAAATTCCTCATTTGGGGTTTTGAATTGTTTTTACATAATAAGTAGAGATTCCACTTGTTTTATATAAAAATAAACGATGCTCTATTAGTGGATAAAAATTTTATGTTTAGTTTTCTTTACATATACTCATATGAAAACCCTTATTTTACATCTTATTTCAGATTTAAATTTATTTAAATTTTTAAAAAATGAATTTCATGGACTCATTAGTAAAATCATACTGTGAATGTTTATCTTATGACCTACATACACACTTCTCTCTCTATGTGTGTGTGTGTGTGTTATATTTCTTTTTAGGTTCCCAGTATGGGATACCATTTTGTTTGTTGTTATTCTGGTTTGTTTAAGGATGTATTGTGATGTGGTGAGTGACCATGGGTCACATGGAGATGATATTTACTACTGTTTTGATTTTACCTTTATTTTCAAACTACTTATATTTTGTAAAAGTTATCCATCTATTTCATTTATATTTTTGGTTTTATTTATATTAATACCTTACTATGTTTTATCATTTATGTATTATTTTAAAATGTAAGTTGGTTTTTTTATTGATTATGTATCATTGGGTTATTTAAGGTTGGTGTGCCCTATCTAGTTACAATTTCATTTGTATCTATTTATTTTATATACATTCATGTATAGTGTATAGACACAACATGATGGATCATTGGTAATGATCTGATAATTATTTATTTTTATTCAAGTGTGAAACCATTTCCACTATTTAATTCATTCGATACCCTGACACTAGTTTCCAGTCCATGGTGATCAGGAACATGATTTGATTCTTTTTGTATGCTAAACTAGATGATTCAGAAGGTTGAACTAGGATGGTTTGTGTAAAAAATAGTGTCATAGTACCCTATTGTTATTTGGTTTCATCATGTTAGTATTTAGATAGGAATTCTGGAACTCGAGAGGTAAATGTAAGGAAATTCTAGCTAGCTCTTTCTCGCTTGGAGCCTCAAGTTTACATGGGTTGTTGGGATTTGAGTCTTGAATTTGAATTATGTATTTGATTATTGTGATGCATTTTCATATGAAATGATAGTTTTTTTTAACTCCATTGGGTTTTCATGAGATATTTTATGGGTTTATTGATTTTTTATGTGAAAAAGGCATAAGAACCCAAGATGGAAGATTAACTCATATGGTTTGGAAATTCATGTGGACCCTATGCGCGTGGTTCTAAGGAATTCTTAGTGACTGTTTCATAGTTGGGGATTGTTCATCCAATACATGCATCCAAATCATGCATAGTCCTTCATCCCTCCTAGATTTATTTTATATACTCCTTTAATTTTTGAATTGATTTAAATGGTGTTTATTATCAATGTCAGTCTCTTAAAGGGGGTTTTGTTTTGAATTAATGTCCTTAGGGTAGATTTTTTATTAATGTTTCATGTTTTTATGTATGGTTATATCTTCCAAAATCTAGTTTTTAGAGAAAGAGGGGCTTTATAGGATGTTTTGGCTTTAAAAAAAGTGATCTGGTTATTATAAAGGTAATTTTTTAGATTCTTACGGTGTTTTAAAAGGGGGGTTATTCTATAATGAAAAACCTAGGGGTGATTTCAAATGTTTTTAAAGGGTTATGTTTTTTAAAGTATTTATGCCTTTGTAAAGTGAATTTTTAGAAACTTATTCAAATTTTGGTATTTTAAAGGAAAATAACATCTTTTTAAAATCATTTGTTTTGGGTAACTGGTGCTTTTGGAAATGATCCATTTAGACTATATTGGAATCATTTAATTTAATTTTTGAATCATGAATTGATTAGATTAATTTTTTTGAGTTATTTAAAGTATTCCTCTCAAAATGATCTTGATAGAATGTGGAAATTCCTTTAGTGATTCCTCACATCACATAGGAATAGATCTTCCAGTTCATGACTCTTTCCAGACTCCAAATAGAGTGGTGGAGTTAGAATATTCGATGCTCCTAAACCAAATATAAGATTTCTTGAATCAATATATACCTTATTTTCATGATGATCAATTTCCACTTGAGGTAGTGAAGTGGATAGAGAGGATTGATGAAATCTTTAATTATCTTGATTCCCCAAAGCTTCAAGAGTAAAAAAATATAGTTTTGTTTGAAGGAATAAGAAAAGTGTGGTGGGGGAATGTGGTCCCTTATCTTCTATATTAAAGTACGGTTTGGTAATTATTAAAGGAAATTTTTATTCAATGTAATTATTCTGAAAACATGAAGATTGAGAGATACATTGAATTCAAGAGTCTCTATTAGGGTGAGTGAACCCTGAAGGATTATTCCACTTGTTTTTTGAAGTTTTTATTCTTTACTCTTGAGTTAGTCACAAAAGAATAAATGAATTTTGAATTATTTTTAGGATTCCCTCACCTATACCATAGGGAAGCTATATTTGAATATTTCTTGTCATCTTATAAGGAAGTGTTCCAAAGTTTCATATTGGTGGAATCTAATTAGATGAGGAAAGTTCTAATAGATGGTGAATTCCTGGGTATTTCTTTTAATAAATAAATTTTTATTTTTATTAATATTGATGTTAATTCTATGAATTCATATTAATATTTATTATAAATAATTATAATAAGGTATAGAATAAGAATAAGATCTTTCATTAGTAAAATAAATAGTTTTACATATCCTATATGGTTTTATTTAAATTTTAAATATTAAATTTTAGAAATTAATTTTGATACAATAGACTTCATTTTTTTTATCATGTCAAAATTATTATAAGGTGAAATTTTGGGTTTTTTTAGCAAGTTTATTTTTTTGGTGAATAGTTAAAAAATACGGATTTATAAATACTAAAACTTTTATGACATCATCATGATATAAATATGAATTAAAAGTGTATGAATGAAATTTCTCAAAATTAATAAAAAAATAAGGATAATAGACTATAAATATCATCCATGTAATATAAATTAAATTTTATGTCAAGAAAAATATGAAAACGTTTATTATTGATGACGCGGTGCCTCCGCAGCCCTGGAAAAGTCAAAATGGTTACCATAAAGATAATATTTAGAAGGAGATATGTCTATTATATAATTTATAGATAAATTTAATGAATAATAAATTATTTTTGATTAATATTTATTAATTTTATAGTTATATAAAAAGTTGACTATCCAAATCCTTATGTAGTGATTTCACAAGGTGAGAAAAGACAAAATAATAACATAGAAATGTTTTCAGGATAAGTGTGAAAAATAAAAAAAAACACTATGAATGGTTTTAGATGATACTATTAATAAATAATAAAAAATATTTATTCTTATAATTTATTTTTAATATTAATTAATAATGTTATTATTCAAAATACTTACGCGGCATCAATATAGTGTCAGTTCATGTAGGAGAAAAGTCGTATTAAATGGATTTAAAAATATTAAAAGTGTTATGATTTAAATGAATTATTTTATTTACTTACTTCTTAAGGATAAAATTGATACATAATTAATTATTTAAATGTCTAAATTTATATTCTATAGTTATCTATATATTAATTCAAATATTGAAAATAACCCTGAAAATGAAATTAACGGGTATTTATTAATAAATAGTAATTTATTAATTGATAAAAAATAATTAAAAAATATTTTGAGATAAGTGGTTTCGATAATAGTTGATAATATAATCCATTGTTAATTTTTGAACCACTTTCCATTTTAAAATTATATTCTTGAGACGTACAAGATTGAGTATTTGAGAAAATTCCCTTGAATTTTCTCAATAAACGGAGACTCATTCTAACTTTTTAAATCCAAACCTAAGGTTTTGATTCTAATAATAATTATACATGAATAACTATATAAACTTCCCTTTCCCATTTTATAAGGCTCTATCCTTGAAAAAAACCCATTTTCCAAATACTTTGGACTCAATCCAAATAAGGTGGTTCGAAGAGCGAGGTAAGAGTTTTCAAGCCTCTTTCTCCATTCCTATTTATGATTCATTATATTAAAAATATTTTATTACATTATCATATTACCAAGTTATTGTCATATTTTTTATCTATAAATTAGGAGATATTATCCATTACCACTCACCAATCTCTCTTCATATGAAGTTACTATGTCAAAATATTGGGTTTTCTAAAAATATGACTTTTCATTTTAACTCTTCCATTACTCTTTTTGAACACATAAGTAATCATTAAAAGTAACCCTAAAATAATATATTAATTATAATATAATGTTTTTAAAAAATCAAAACATTATTGGTTTTTCTTTATTTTAATCTCTTTAGAAAAAACAACACTCACCGTGGTAGTTTTACACTAGTGAACAATGATGTTTTAATAAACATAATTCTTTCAAGTATATTATTAAAACCAGATTTTATGATATCATATAACATTAAAATTAAAGTAATTTTATGATTATGATTCTGTAATGATTAAATATCCATCATAACAATGGAATTAAAAGTGAACAATCATTTTTATTTTTAACCATAAAAAACAAGCTTATCAAGGAAGATTCTCAAAAAAGTAACTATTTCTTAACCTATTGAACTCGTTTGATTTTGGAATGATATAAAAATAATACCTTGAAACTTATATATATTGTCTAAATATTGTATAATTACCTTTTATAGTTATAAAAATATAAAATATATTTTGGAGATTATGAATCAAAAGACCTCAGAACAACCAATGTGAAAAATAAAAATTTGGTAAAGGAATAAAATATATTGATAAGAGAATTATATAGAATAATAATAATAAAATTAACAAGAAAAATGTTCTAAAGAAATTATATAATAAATATAATTGTATTATTCATGTGGTTAGAGGACATGAGTTGTGATTGAGGACTCGAGGTAAGGTTACTTATCTTTTAAACCTTTACTTAAAATGATTTGAAGGTTTCCTATCAAATTTTTCTTATCTATGTCCTTATTATTTATTTTGAAGTTATATATATTCTTATTTATAAATTTATGATTTTGTAAGGTTATTTTATATATTCTTTGACTTTATTTATAAAATGATGAAAGAAATGTCTTATCACATTTTCTACATAGGACCTTCTCTAGAAAAGTGTGAAAAGCGTATCTTTTAATATACTTTCCACGTGATCACATTTTATCACTTTTATAACAATTTTTCTTAATAAAACTTCTTCTTAAAATTTTCTCAGTTTTTCAAGGAAATATCTAATCCCATATTTTTGTGAATTTTTTATTTAAAAAATAAAAGTTATTATAAATGTAAAGGGTATTCATTATTATTTTTATGGGTTAACTTTAAAGTTTTTGTTTATGGGTTGAAAAGTTTTTTTATGAGTTTTACTCATGAAATAATGAAAGGAATGATTCTATGTTTTTTATTCATATAAAATTTCCTAGACATTATAGATGATGATGGGTGGTCCTAGGATATAACCCTCAAATGCATTTGTTAATGATTTGTTATCTAGAAAAATGATGTTAAAATTAGCTGATTATAATTTATTCTATTATGGATGAATACAAGTGAATAGAGGTGATGATTATAATATACCAATAATTATTCATTATTTTTTCTTTTTTTCTACTTTATTTCGAAGTATCTTTATTATTTGATTAAAGAATGTGTTTTTATGAGTGTGAAGCTTGATATTTTTCAAGAAAAATAAATACATGGGTTTTTATGATTTTCAATGAACTAAAGGTTTTTTATACCACTTAATGAGATTATTTTCCTCACCCCATGTTTTTAAAAAAATTATAGGGTTTATGGATAAGTGTATACAATAACGATTTCATATATCAGTTATGAAGATTTGTCTTTAATAGTGAAAGTTTGTTATTTTAAGTATTTTTCTTTGTGTAAAAATGAACATTGTGTGGGGGTATGGATTTTGTAATGTAATGAGTTTTCTAATCCTACAAAACTCTAAAACTAAATGATCAAGAGAATATAAGTAATTAATTTTTTACTATTACTCTAGTAATTAGATAAATATTATATGTCATGTGTTATAGTTAGTATCAGAGTAGGGTTTAGATAACTTTATGGGTTAGTAAAAAACATAAATAATTTAGGAACACTAAAGAGGTTATTATGAGGATTAAACATTAATTTATGGTTATTATAACATGAACTAATTTTTTATAATTATAAGGGTTTTCAAGTTGCTTAATCTAATCTATTTCTATTCTAGAATGTTTTTTCATATAGGTAATCAGGTGAATGATTATGGAAGGAAATTAGTGGATAATATCCTACCAAATAAACAGTTTGAAATATTTAGAGTTAGAGTTAATTAGTTTTTTGGAAATGTTATATCAGTTAACACAGGACATAAATGGTGGTACTAATGAAAGGGAGAACCAAAATATCTACATAGTATTGTGTTTATAGTAGATCATTTCATGTGAAAACAACCTCCAACATTTGGTGGAACCTTTGAATCAGTGATAGATAAAGTAGGGATAAATTTTTTTAAGAGGATAGATTATGTTTTCAATTGTTTAGAGCATCTAAAGGAAACTATAGTGTTTTATCATCTTGAATTTGAATTTAATTAGTGGTGGTCTGTGATAATTAATACCAAGGAGAATAATGAGATTTATACCTAAAATTGAAATGTGTTGATTGATATTTTCCATAAAAATATTTTCCTAAATTTATTTAACACAAACTAAAAAATGAAATTTATAGAGTTGAATAAAAATAAAGAGGGCACAGTTACCACTTATAAAGAAAATTTTACCATATTGTCTAGGTATACATAGAATTTTGTTATGAACCATGAAAATAAAATTTATATTTTTTAATTAGGTTTGAAATCAATTCTTCCAAGGGCTTTAGTTACTCATGAATTTGGTAGTTATGAAGAGATTATTTGATATGATGAAAGGTTTTAAATGTATTTTTATAATTATTATGTTTCTCATAATAACTAGGATATGAAGTAGCACATGAGCCTCAACCCAGTTGGTGAGGTATCATTAAGTGCATCCACAAGACCTAGGTTCAAAACCAGGTATAGGCATATTTCAGGTACTGTAGCAGCACTGTAGCATGCACTATAGCAGTTCTGGAGAAGTACTATACACTGTGCGGTACTGTAGCAGAACTGTACACTGTACACGTACTATAGCAGAACTGTACACTATGCGGGTACTGTAATAGACATTGTAGCAGTTACTGTAATAGGTACTATTCAGTACTGTAGCAGCTAGAACTATTCACCTTGAGCCACCGGTTTGGGCTTGGAGTCCTTAAGGATTTTGGGCCACCCAGGCCTTCAGGTTAGTAGGGATTTCGGGCCACCTTTAAGGCCTTCGGGCCACCTCAAGTCCTTCAGGCCACATGTAGTTTCCCCATACACACTACAAAAAAGGAGCAACCTCAGAAGAGGATTCAGAGTAGGTGCACTCACTAGAGCAGTGCCAAATGGATTTGTCAGATTGAGAGGGTATGGCTTTGCCATTGGGACCAACCTGTTCTTGCACAATAAGCCTAGCTAGACGATCATGCGAATGTGGAGATCTAATATCATGATGCAGATGCTGGGGAGCGGTATTTCCTTGTAGATAGTCTGGTTTAATTCTCTAAGACCTTCAGGTCATGTAATCTCCTAAGCCTATGGGCCATGTAATCTCTGAGCATGCGGGCCTTGTAATGGTTCCCTCTCATCCCTTGAAAGGTGGGTTATCAAAAATCAATAAAAATAATGGCCTTCGGGCCATTTGGGTCACTAGGATAGGAAGTGGAAATGGTGTAAAGAAATAGGGAAAAATAAATAGGTAAATCTAAAGGTAAAATTCACTGATGTCCTAAATGTAGTAAAAATCATTATGGGGAATGTATGAAAATGATCTGGGAAATGTTAATGGTGCAGTAAATTTGGACACATTTATGTGATTAGAAATTAATGGGTAATTATAAAACCAATAATTTTCAAATATAAATAAAATGTTTTAATTGTATTGAGATGGGCCATCTGGAAAATGTGTTCCCAAAAATAGGAATAAAAAAGTAGAAATAATCAAGATAATAAATGGAAGGTTATAGAAAAGTCATTTGATCATACCTTAGAAAATTTTAGACTATTAAATTAAGTAGTGATAGTAACCTTATTCGTTTGTTAAATTATACTAATATATTGTTTTAGTCTAGATATACACATTCTTTTACTTTTGGGAAATTTTCTCATAATATGGAAATATCATCTCAAGAAATAGAAACTAAACGTCTAGTTAAAACTCTTAGTGGAGGTATTAAATCAATATGGATTGATAGTAATCTTTTTTAATTATATATGGAATTTTTTTTCTTGAAAACCTTATTTTATTACCTATAATAGTGTTTCATGTTATTTTGGGATTGTATTGAGTTTTTGGTTCTCATGATAAGATATATTTTTAAGAAAAAGAAGTTATATTTAATTATTATAAGGATTTTTTGTTTGTATATAAGAATAATTTTATACCAGTGGTAACATATTAAGAAACTGAGAAATTGATAAAAGGTTGAGGTAAATGTCATATTTACCATTTCATTGAAAAGAATTAAATTTCCCAACTTAATGATGTTCTAATAGTAAATGAATATTTTTATGTATTTCTTGATGATTTCCCAAGTGTTATTCCAGATGGGGAGGTTGAATTTACTATTGACTTAGTTTGTTATGTTAATCAAATTTATAAAAACCCTTATCAAATAACACTAGTATATATATTGGAATTGAAAAATAAATTTCAAGAATTACTTGATAAATTTTTTATTCATCTCAACACAATACCTTAGGGTGATTCTATTTTTTTTATTAAGAAGAAATAAAGTTTTATGTGGTTTTTCATTGATTATTGAGTGCACAATAATATTATTATTAAGAATAAGTATCATTTCCTCGTATTTTTGAATTATTTTATTAGATTTGGGGATCTCATTAATTTTAAAATATTGACCTTAGGTGTGGATATCATTAGTTGAAAGTTATGGAAGAAGATATTCCTAATACAATGTTTTGAATGAGTTATAGACAGTATGACTTTTTAGTTATTCTATTTGAGTTAACAAATACACCAGATATATTTAATGATTTGATGAATATATTATTTCAATATTATTTGGATAAATTTTTTGTTACATTTATTAATGATATTTTGTTATATTTTAAATTTTATGAGAATCATGTGAAATATTTGACGATTGTTCTCCAGACTTTAAGATATTATAAGTTATATAAAAAATTTAGTAAATACTGTTATTGGTTATAATAATTATTAGTAATTGTGTATATTGTAACTAAATATGGAATAAAAATATATCCTATTAAAACTAAAGTGGTTTAATAATGGCTAAGACCAACCAATATCACTGATATTTATATTTTTATTGGTTTAATGGGTTATTACTGATGATTTATTAAAAAAATTTACTAGGTTAGTTGGCCCATTAACCAAGTTAACAAGAAAGGGTGTTAAATTTATTTGGATAGAGGAATGTGAGGAATGTTTTTAGGAATTAAAAATAATATTGGTAAATACTCTGGCATTAGACTTTCCATTAAGAAATATGTAATTTTTATTTTAAGTGATGCATTATCTAAGGGCCTTGGTTGTTTTTTGATATAAAATAACCTGGTAATAGAGTATGCATTATGAAATTTTAAACACCATTAGAAAAATTATCAACCATATGATATTGAACTTGTAGTAATAGTTTATTTTTAAAAATTTAGAAGTATCATTTATATAAGTATAAATTTTATACATATATATATATAATGTTTATAATAGTTTAAAGTATATATTCACTAAAAATAAGTGAACATGAGTCACTAAATATGGTTGGGATTTATAAAGGGTTATTATTTCACAATTCATTATCATCCATGTAAATAAAACAAGGTAGAATATTCCTTGAGTCAAAAGAATGATGAAACATTAACCATGTTACCTTTGGAGTGTCATATGTTAGTCAATGATCTAAGAAAAATTTGTTTGGAAGTTGTGTTTATAAAAAACTCTTCACTTTTGGATCAAATAACAGTATAATCATATTTATTGTAAAGAATAAATTATACTCAAAAAAATGATCCTAGATTGAAATAGAAAATGAAATTGATAAAAGAGAGAAATTAACAAGAGTTTATCATTCATGATAAAGGATTTATAATACTTTTAAATATGTTATGTGTACCAGATGATTTTTAGTTGAAAAAAGAATTATTGAGTGAGGCTCGCAACTCTCTATATTTTATACATACAAGAAGTACTAATATGTATAGATACCTTCATGAATATTTTTGGTGGGAAATAATGAAGAAATATATTAATGATTTTACCTTAAAATAATTAATTTTTCAACTGGTTAAAGATAAAATAAAATACTT
Source organism: Viscum album (assembly GCA_963277665.1). NCBI lineage: Eukaryota > Viridiplantae > Streptophyta > Magnoliopsida > Santalales > Viscaceae > Viscum > Viscum album. The sequence continues at coordinate 2,003,006,452 of OY728146.1, read as the reverse complement.
AAGGGGTTATTTCATTAATTTCCAATTTGAGAATGGGAGTGGGAATAAATATATGTTGATTTTGTAGTGTGGTTGCCAAATAAATATTGAGTTAATAATGAAATATGGGTCATTATTGACCACTTAACTAAATATATATATTTTCATACCATTCTAAATAATATGTATTTAGATTTTCTATCTTAAATCTATCTTAAAGAGACAGTCAAATCACACAATGTACCTCTTTCTACTATATATGACTGTGATCCATGGTTTACATATATTTTTTAGAACGGTGTTAATAAGTCAATAGGTACTAAATTATGTTACAGGTAATCCTATTATCCTCAAACTTATGGTAAAACAAAGAGGAATATTCAAACAATAGAGGATATGATTCGAGACTACTCATTATATTATCATGGAGGTTGGGATCAACACCGTTATTTGGTTGAATTATTTGATAATAAAAATTTTCATTCAAGTATATAGATGACACATATTGAATAACTTTATAGAAATAAATATTTAACTTAAGCTTTCTTGGATGAGTTTTGGGAAATAAAGTTATTAGGTCATTAATGTAACACCCTGAGATTTTGGAATATGTATTCCTTTAAATAAACATTATATCAATAGATTATTTTTCACACAACATCAAACTAAAACAAGCCCCAAAATATTATATGAATATTATTATGAAAATTTAAGAATAATAAAACCACTATAAAATATAAATATTTTCATCAATTATAAATTCATACAAAATAGGATTAAGAACACTTAATGTTTTAAAAGGAAATTTTTAAATAAAAGTGGTTTTATTTATATATTGTATTTAAATTTAAAAATTAAATTTTAAAATTTTATAATTTTAACTTTTAAAAACTAACATCATACTTGAATTCATCATTTTAATAGTAGGTTAGGAATAATTTTTTATATTTTTCTGATAATGTTGAATTTTGGGTGAATAGTGAGAAATATAGTTTTTATAAACTATAGTGTTTATGAATATATTAAAAAGTAATCATAAATTAAAAACGTATAAAAAATATAATGATAAAAAATGTATTTATGGAGTAAAATTATTCATTTAAAAATACTATTTTGAATTTATAAAACTCATGTTTAACATTTTGAATCTTAAGTAATCTTTTATTCTAAAAAAACTATTTTAGTCTATTTCTTTCATTATGATATCATAAGGTTTAATTATATTTTTTCTTGATTTGTAAGACATATAAATCTTATTTTTTAAAAATAAAATTATGGATTTCATTTACATCAATAAAACTATAAATTTTATACTAAAAATTATTTCTATACTTGAAAAAACACTTTTTCGAAAAAATAGGTTTTCACATGTTAATTGTGATAATATTAAAATTATTTTTCCTTAAAAATATAAATTTTTCATAATATTTGGAATCATTAGGTTCCAATTATTTAATAATTAACATTTTATTTTTATTAATTAAAATTAAATTTCTTAAGTAAAAATTAGTTCCAACAGTAAAAACCAAAAAATGGAAAAAGTAAAAAATAAAAGTATAAAAGACTTAAAAATGTGTTAAAAACATGTGTGAGAATATTTTATTGAGTCTTTTTAGACCTTAAAATTTACCCAAAATATTATTAAATCCATTTGACCTTTTAATTGTGACTTTACCATTTATATATGATAAAAATTCCACTCCTCTCCCTTATAAAATGATCTATCACCACCCCACTTATCTTCACACCCCATGCCTCTTAGATTTGACCAAAATAATCCATAATAACACCTCAAAACTCCTAAAAACTTCATATAGTTTATAGTCCTCTAAAAATAACACCTCCAAAATCCTTAATCCTTTTTTAAAAAAGGATTTTTCCAAGGAGTAATTTAACAATTCCAAATTATTACCTTTTCATTTATTTTATTTTATTTATTCATCCACCTATTTAAGATATATTTTATATATTATATTATAATTACATAATTATTTTTAATATAATTAAATTTTATTATAATTATTTAATATTCAATAACTACCCTTTCCCTTGTTCTTAGAAAAACAAAAACACTACTTATGTTACTTGCGGGCTACCACCTCCATAAGCGATGTGATCTATTTTTAATAAAAATCTTACAAGTCTGGTTTAAAGAGGGTATATAGTGAATTAATATGATATTTATAAAATTATTAATATTTTATAATTATAAATTATTCACTATCTTCCTCCCGATGTATGGAAAAAAACATGTCACCTCTGTGTGCGTGCATACTATCGCCACCATGAAGGTGCTATATTTTATTATATGTGTATATATAAATTTTTTCTTTACAAATATCTCTTAAAATTAGATTCACCATCATAAAAACATCTAAATAATATCATTATTATTCTGTAATAATTATATTATGAAAAAATAATCACTTTTTAACCATACTCACTCATATATTATAGCTTATTCTTATTTGGGTCGATTTAACCACCTACTTAAACAATGAAATAAATGTCTATCATGTCAAACTATAGAAACTTAACCACTAATGTTACTAGAAATAAATGAGAAAATAATTTTTGGTTTTTTATTATATAAATTTTATATTAATATTTAACCTATTATTATTTTACCACTTTTTTGTTCATTATAAATTACCAAAATAAGTGGTGATCCAATAAACTCATTCCACCTGAGTGCTAAAGAAGAAAAAATATTACGTCATAGGAGACTTGAGAACCTTATCCAAAGGATTTTGATTGAAATATCAAACAATTAAATGGTAATAAACCCTCTTTATCTTAAAAGGTAAAGGGTAGTGTTTTTTGAAACTTTATAAAAGGGGAAGATTGTACAATATACACACAGAAAAGTATAGATTTAGTCATCAAGAAAACTTGAACATATACATTCATATTTTTGTAGTCTTATGAGGAATCAATATACCAAAAGTGATTTGTATTTTTTAAAATTCATTAATGAATTCACTCAAATTATTATATTCAAGTTCATGAAACACAAGACGAATGCAATTAAATTATTTAAAATATATAGAAGGTTAGTTGAGAAATGTTTGGGAGTATATATTTTGAAGCTGAGAATATATAATGGAATGGAATTTACAAGATATTCATTTGAAAATTATATAAAAAATCATGGGATAAAACATAAATTTATTGAAACCTAAACTCTACAAGTGAATGAAATAAATAATATGAAAAATTGAATCATTTTTTAAATGGGATGAACAATATTAGTGGAGCACAATCTTTTTAAATTTTTCTGAAGAGAAGAAAAATGAATTTTTATCCATATTTGTAATAAATGATCGATGAGACATAAGAAAAATAATACTATTTATGTGATGTGGTTACAAAGGAATCATTCTATAAAAAACTTAAAATTATTTAGAAGCATATGTTTTATAAATATCAAAGGCAGCAATCTGGGAAAATTTAAAAAAAAATGAAGGCATTTTCATGGGTTAACTTTATAATGGAAGTGGATACAAGTGTTGGAACAAAAGGCTTAAAAAACTAGTTGAATATTGTGATGTTAAAATCAGAGATAACTAGACCAGGATAAGAGCTTTGGTTATTTTAGTAGATATTTTTTCATAGGTTAATAGTGTGATGAATTTAAAAAACCATCCCGTTGAACAAGCACACAATATGTAAAATTCTGAAACTATTTATTTAGATCATATTTTGATGATGATAAGATTTCTGATAATCATAGAATGGGGAAACTAATTATGAATAAACATATTGATATTGAAAATATAATTGGTAATAATTATTCACTAGTATAAGCTAGAATAATTCTAAGAATTGGGAACCAAATAACTCCCATTTCACATATTGAACTAGAATCATTTTCGAAGGATGTCGAAAATGAATAATAGATCAGTGTTATGAATAAATATCTTGATAAAATTTAGGATAAATTCACTTGGGATATTATTAAAAGGGATAAAAATAAAAAAATGTATAGGCACCCAGTAGTTTTTTAGAAATAATATCTAGAGGAAAAGAGGAGTGTCGAAGAAAAATCTTGACTAATTTTTAAAGGTTACTCTTAAATATAAGGAATATATTTTGAGGAATTATTTAATTGAGTTGAATAACTAAGATCGATCATAATTTTATTAGTAGTGGTCGATCATAAAAAATATAGAGTTTTCCAAATTGATGTGAATTCTTCTTTCCTTATTGGAGATATTTAAGGGGGGGTTTAATTGAGTAGCTTGAAGGTTTTATTATTGATAAATATAGAAGCATGGGTTGAAATTTAAAGAAATATTTATATGAATTAAAAATTATTCACGGTACTAGTAATACAAATTATATGTATTCTAGAAGAATCAGAAGTTTTTAAAAGGAAAATTTATCAATAAGTTGTATGTGAAGGAATCCACCACCAGTACTCTCATTGTTATGATTTATGTTGATGAAATAATATTATAAGGTGATTATAAGTCTCTCTATGAATAATTTTTCAATAAAATGGTGTAGTATTTTGATATATCTATATTTAGATAGATTATTTAATTCTTGGAATTATAAATTATAAAAATATAGGATTACATTTTTATGTATCAAGAAAAATATATTATAGAATTTTGGAAAAGGTTTAAAATGAATGATTCTAAGGAAGTTTCCTCTCCTATTTTTATTATAACCAAAATAACATGATATGAGGAAGGAAATAGTTTCAATCAAAAGGAATTCAGAATAATTATTAGTATTCTACCTTACCTTAAAGAATCAATGTCATATATTATATTTTTAGTGACTCTATATGATATATTTCAGAGTGATCCAAGATAATATCAAATGCTAACATCCAAGAGTATTTTGAGATATATCAAGGGAACACTCGACAATGGAATATTGTATATAAATAAATATGATTTAAATTTGAAAGGGTATATAGATATTTATTGGGAAGAATATTGTAATGATAGGAAGCCGACATTTGGTAGAACTTTTTTCCTTGTTGATAGTTGTGTGAGTTGGCACAGCAGGAAGAAATAATCAGTGGATCTAAGTACAGTTAAGGTAGAGTATATTATAGCTACACATTATTGTACATAGATACGATGAATGAAATTGAAAATTTATGATTTAAAATTATATATTGAGAAACCATTATATATTATTTATGAAAATATGAGTGTCATGGATCTCTCAAAGAATCATGTACAACACTCGAGATCTAAATATAATAATATCAGTTTTTATTTTAACAAATAAAGAGTAGATAATGGTGATATAAATATTGAATATATTTTCACCAAATATTATATTATTGATATTTTCAAAACTGAAATGACAAGATATATATTTTAAGATATTAGGAATAAATTTTATGTTCAATATTCTCCTTGTACATGTGGATGTGTGAAAACTAACCCCGCTGTGATTTGGACTGTGTTGAAAATGGGGAAGAACTAATAAAAGAACTCTTTATTAAATGGTGATAGATTTTTAAAATGGACTATGCAGTCACTTTTGATATAAATATTTTTAAAATATAGAATCTTTGGGATATTTTAATGTGCTATTTGATATATTCATTGAGGAGTAGTCCATTTAAGTTACTTGGAAAAAATTTCTTATCATCGATGAATGGAGTTCTCTTAAAAACATAACCTTATATGGTTTTGTGTTGAAATACTATTATTATAAGTGATACGATCTTTTTTAAAGATTATCTTGAAAATTTTTTATTTCTAAACTAATTTGAGTATATTTGGATGAGTTGAGTTGTGTTTCTAAAAAATCCAAAAGGGAGATATTAAAGTACCCTTAAATTTATTGACGAAATTTTTTATGGTTTGTAATTGTATTCAACCATGGTTTAAAATTAGTAATGGTGGTTGAGATGTGATGAATATTTTCTATAATTTAATTGATATGGTTCAAAGAAGTCCTAGTATGTATTGAATCTTTTTTAGAATTCTTCGAGAGGCTATACAATTTTTTCTAAGAATGTATCCATTTTGGACCAACATAGATGTCATTGACTGTCTGCATATGTTTCATCTAGTCAATTTATGTTTCAATTAGAAAATTTCAAGTGTCATCTAGACTAGTGTAAGTGTCCTTTGTAATAAAAACATTGTCATATAGATGAGGATAAGTGTCATCTGGACCAGTATATGTGTCACACCTTTGAATTTTTTTTTTTTTTTGATATTTCTGCTATGTGGAAAAATATATTTACAGAATTTAATATTATGAGTAAAAATCAATCCAATTATACTTATTATGATATTAAAATATTAAATAATCATGTTTATATATTATTTAAGTTGTTTCATGTAATAATTTGAAGTGGGTGATTTGCGTCCATATCTGTTTGAAGTTTTAAAATGATTTTTTCTGAGAAATTTGAATTTATGTTTTGTTGAAGAAGAATCTATAGATATTGAATATAAAATGAAACTTTTATGATGATGTGCTACTATAAAATTCAAATATTCACTGAAAAATAATAATTCAATGATTCTAGCTAAATTTTTCTATTATAGAATTTTATGATGTTAAATGATTGAGTTTTGTATCCTATGGAAGTTCTTCATGCCCTAACCCAGGAGAAGAGAAGGGCATAAATAGAAAAGTGTTATAGACATATAGTTAATGAAAGAGAGAATATTCCAAGATTATGTGGTATAAACATGAGCTTAGCTGAATAATAAAATCATATAGTATTGTGATGTATAATTCCATTGAATGAAATTTAAAGAATTTTAATCTATAATTGGTTTCTCCTAAATTAATTTAATTATGGGAGTTTCAAAAATTATAAATATAATGATCTATCAAAGATATATAAGGTGTACATGTATTTTCTAGAAAAATATAGAATCAAAAAACTTGTAGAAAAAGGAGAGAGTATGGATCCCAATGTTCATAATCTATCATCATCTTCTTCTTCAGCTTGATCATTTAGTTGAATCAAATTTGTGTCTAAGTGTTAAAGTGAATATCATAATATGATTATTTACTATGTGAGCATATTATTCTATCTTCATTGAAGGCTCAACGGTGATATTATCAATAGTTTTTGAGTGTCCAAATACTCTAGAGATATTTCCTACTTTTTCTGATTATTTTTTAACCAATGGGATACTTTGTAAATGTCGGTGGGATGTTGAAGAACAATGCTATAATATGATACCTATCATATCCCCTTGTATTTGATCTAAAATATTATTAGATAATTAATGGCTTAGTGAGAGTCGAACATGGAATGTGGTAGGAATGTACACTGGGTCTAAACCTTATAAAAAATGCTTGTTCCTTATCTTGTTTATTTTTTCATTTCCTATGGGTATGGTTGAGTGGAAAAATCAGGGGGGTCGTGTCTTAAGTGATGATAAGGGTTTATCTATAATTAGAAAGAAAATATAAAATAAAACTACTCCTAATTCACCCCCCCCCCCTTATCAGTGGTGCATCAATTCTTAGATAATTTCAATAATAAAAATTTTGACATGAAATTTTTTTAAATCAAGTAGATAATTAATTGAATTATATTATTTAGGGGGTAGAGGATGTATGAGGTGATTCAAGACTCTAATTAAGGAAATTGTTCTTTTAAACCTTTATATAAAATGTTTCTAAGGTTTCCTCTCAATTTTTTCTCCTCCTTGTCTATATTATTTTATTTGTATTATAGATGATCTTATTTATACATTTATGATTTATTAAGTTCATTTTCAATTGGCCTTGAATTCCTTTATAAATATATAAAATAAATTTCTTTTCATATAGTTTGAATCAGTTTTTCTTTATAATAGTGTGAAATGAGTATCTTTTTTATACTATTTTCATGGTTAGATTTTCCTAGTTTTATAACCAATCTTCTTAATAAATATTCCTCTAAATGTTTTCATGGTTTTCTAAGGAAATAAATTTTCCCAATGTTTTTTGAAATTTTATATTCAAAAATAAAATATATTTTAAACCTTAATGGTATTTTTCTTATTTTTATGGGTTAACATTAAATGTTGTTCTTATGGGTTGAAAATTAATTTTTATGAGACTTACTCATAAAATAATGAAAGGTAGGATCTTATTTGATTTAATTTATAATTATTATTAGAAATTTTATATTATGATGGTTGGGCCAAGGATATATCCCTCTAATGCATTAGATAATGATTTTCTCTCTAGAGAATGGTATTATAATTAATTAATTATAAGTTATTCCATTACAGGTGAATACAAGTGAATACATGTGATAGATATAATCTCCCAAGATTCATTTATGATTTCTCCATTAATTTTATGCTTTCTTTCAAATTTTATTTATTCTTTAACCAATGATTGTGTGTTTATGAGTTTAAATATTGATACTTATCAACAATAAACATTTTCATGGGTTTTCATGTTTCTCAATAGATTAATAGGTTTTTTATACCCCTTACTGATCTTTTTTTATCACCCTAAGTTTTCAAATGTTTCTTACAGGGTTTATAGATGGGTAGGGACAACAAAAAATTAATTTATTGGTTATATATATTTTTATTGAATAGTGTAAGTGTGTTGTTTTAAGTATTTTTCATTGGGAAAAAATGTACACTAAGTGTAAGTATTGATTTTGTAATATAAATAGTTTCCTAATCCTCTAAAACTCTAAACCTAAAAGGCCATAGGAATATAAGAAATGATTTTTTTACTATAAATATAGTTATTATAGAGTGATTATGAGTTGTGTGTTATACTTGGTTCCATTTAGTGTGAGTCAGTATGTTCTATCTAGTGTAAAGAAGAATCTTGAGGAGCATGAGTTTAATGGGTAGGTTGATGAGGGTTAGTCTTCCTAGAGACTTGTTTCATCGTATGAGAATAAGAGATCACTTATGTGTTTCCAATGTGGAATACCCATTCATTAATGGTAATATGTTATAAAACCTTATATTTATATATGATATATATATAATAAATATTGTATTACATGAAAATTTTGATTTTCATGCCCATGCATTTTACGATTATGGAAAAAATGATAAACTGATAACATTTATTATTATCCCAAATTAGATATCATTTATTATATTATTTAATGATATGAAGTGAATGGTAAATGAATTCATATATAGACTATATAATTTATTCATTTTAATGTATAAATAAATGCAAGATTTTGAGGAACATCTTCTACAACCTATAGAAATCATTGTCATGTGATGGTGATCTTTTACATTATGCTTTGTTGAAACTCCATAGATCTTGATTATCTATTCATATATATCCTTTTATTTAGAGGTATTATCATAACATAGAGAAATGGTGTATCCCATCCTAAAATAAAATGATTCTTTCATCCCATGTATACACCATAGAGGTGGGATACTTTTTCCACTTATGTGATCTTCATAAAATACATACGAAGGTGAAGGCGATAATGGAGTGGATCTTCAATGTATGGTATATCAATTTATAGAAGTTTATTTATTTATAGTATTTATTACACATTTCATATTTCATGTAAAGGCATCATTAGTTTTGTTTTTAATCACTTCCACTTTATCTAATAATAATTATTAGACTCTAATTAAACCTTTCATTGGTATCAAAGTGGGTCCATGATTTAGATTTATTAAATCTAGCATGAAAATGAAGAATAATTGAAAAAATAAAGCATAGTTTCTTATTCTGTAAATTTGATTTTATAAATTATTTACTTTTATTTATATGGGATACATAAAGGTAACAAACACCTTACCCTTACATAGCTGAGATGTGAAACTGAAACCTTGGCATTACCCTTACATAGAGTGGTTTGTGTAAGGGTCATTTTGCATTACCATTAAATAGATCGGTCTATATAAGTGTCACCACTATTTACACTTATGTGTAAAGATGTTATGTAAAGGTAATAGTGGTTTTGTAAGGGGTGCATAAGAGTCATACCCTTACATGATCTGGAAACATAAAGTCCATACCCTTACATAGTGAGGTTTCGCAAAGCTATATAAAGGTAAAATGGTCTCTTAACTTTACACAATAATTCCATAAGGAAATGTAAATGTATATCATGGATCACCCTTATTTGAATCATTCACATAAGGGTCTTACCCTTACACGGAATGATCTGCGTAAAGGTAATCTTCAAATTTAAATTACACAACATGTTATATTTAAGCTGCATAAATATAAAGAGTAATTTACATTTATATAAGGGATCCATATTCTGATTACCCTTATGAAAAGTGAGTGTAAGGGTAGAGTGTGCTTACCTTTACACATGAATGAGTTCCTATGTATGGGTAAACCGAAAATTGTTTAAAATGTTTTTCGACAAATAAAATGGTTTTAATGGTTTATAAAATGTTTATAAGTCATTATAAAAGGTATTTGGGGAATATTTAATTTATAAAGGGTTTATAAATTAATTAATTAAATATAAATGGTTTATAACAAATTAAATAATTTCTTATGAAACATTTTATTCCCAAATATTAAATATTAATATTTTAAATAACTTTTAAATTATATAAAATTATTATTATATAGAAATAAAATAAATTATTTAGAAATCATAAGATATAATTTATAAAGGGTTATAAATTATGAAATGAGTCCAAAATATAAAATGTTTATATTTAAATTATGAATTGTTCATAATTAATTATTTTTAATTTTTAAAAATAAAATGGGGCCTTGATTGAATATTATAATCACGTTAATTTTTTTTGATGATTCATATGATCAAGGTATAAATAATATTAATTATATTATATATAGATTATGTAAAATGTTTAAATAATAGAAATTAGATTGTAAATAGTTTATAATTCATAAAATATCATAAATTTAAAATGAAAATGCAATATAATGTTAAATATGAAAGAGTTCATATTGAAATAAATATAAAATGATTATATACAAAAGTATAGAATGTTCACAATGTAAAAGTTGAAAAAATTATAAAGGGGTTTATAATTATGTTTTATATATATGTTTTTCATAAATGGTTATCTCATATTTAAATATTTCAATTTTTTTATTTAAAAGTTATACCCATATTTATTCATGTTTAGTAAATTGTTTGAGAAATTTGAAGGTTATGAATGCTTTAATTTAAGACATTAAACTACTTCTATGATAGATTATTTCATTACATTCTAGGAATTTATCTGTAATGAATTTAGTTTTCCATATACCTTGAACTCATTTTGTAATTAAAGTTTTGAACTTTAATTTAGTTATTGAATATAGTTTTTTTCATACTAGGTGTTAAAGATTTGATGAATTGGATTTTATCTGGAGTAAAGTATTTCTAGGTATAGAGACTTGGGGTCAGACTTCCTACCTACCTGGAGATTTATGCCTTGTCTAGGATGTTTAATGGTGTTGGCTATATGTCGCTCTAGGGTTACTGATGTGGAGATTTTCAATATCGTGTAATTCTAATCCTTTACATGAAGTATTTGTGTACCTTATACATATAATGCATCTGGATATGTATGAATATGTTTCACTTCTAATTTTGGGTGAGTAACAAAAAAATTTGGGTTGTGTAATGATTTACACATCAATATGGTTTGATCATATTTATTTGGTGGAGGGAATAAGATTACAAACTAAATTACTAGAAGAATACATATATAAAATGGAATAACATGAGATTAAATGTTGAGATAAAATCTGATTCAAATAATAAATGTAATACTCCTTCCAAAGAATCACTTTTCAAGACCTCGATCATCTAACTGGTTAGTTTTATTCTAAATAATGTTCCCCTATATTATCATTTGTAAGGAAAGAAGTTAATAAGTGACTCTATATTGTCTTGTTGGGTAATTCCATGCCAAATTAAGGTTCCCCTTGATTTTCCTTGGTTATCTTTTTTTGGAATTTTATTTGGGTAACACTTTCTTAGGAAGACCTGATAGTTATAATTCCAGAGTAATAAATTTGAGTTTATCCATATGATTTATTGGACAAATTTTTTAACACCCAACTATCCAATAATCATACATTATATGATTGGGATGATTCCCTACCAAAATAATTAATTTTTGAGATTAATGCTGAAGTGGAATCATTTCTTAGTGTAATATGGACCTTATCCCACTAATGGATAATATGGATTTTATAAAGGGGTAATCATTTTAGTGTGATCTCATTTAATAAAATTCCTTATTAAATGGTTAATAAAACATGATACTCATCTGATAAAATCTTCTATTATAGATGAATAACATCACCGTCATAAAACCAAACTTTGAGATTAATACTTGTAAGGAGAAGGTTAAAGTATGTTACCCCTAATATTTATAACTTAAGAAACAATTCTAAGGAAGATTGCTGATTTAAGAAAATTTCTTTAAAAAAATATTCTATGCATCAAAATAATTATTTCATGAGTGGATAAATGTTGAAACTATTCAAAAAGTGAATCTATATTCTTATGGAAGAATATAGTGATTAATTTAAGGTTTCAAATTAATTAAATGAAAAATTACCAAAGAAATTTTAGTCTCCACACATATACTCAATATGAATGGGTACATCAATTCCTTCAGGTAGACTAAAAATTGCATGTTTTGGATAGGGAATTTATTCTATTGTCATATATGGACATTTTTTACAATATGATTTAATTAAAATAATTTTTACCCAACATTATCAAAGTGTTGGTAATATATATGAACTAGGTATATGATGTCTAGGTTATAAATTAATGTATAGAAAGTACAAGTAGGTATAAGTTCAAATCATAAGAAGATAATTTCAACAGTGATTCTTCAAGAATCCAATCAAGTTCATTGATACCTAAGGTCTTTAGAAAGTAAGATTAAACATTTAATATGGTTTTATTATCCTAGATATACCTAAAGAAGTTTAGGAAACTCCATATAATGTCCATTTCAGGTATGGATATTATAAAAATTAATTCTTCGATTTTGAAAGCTATGTGTTACTGAATATATATTTTATAAAATGTTATAAATATAAAAGAGTTAAAAATAAAAGGAATAATTGATTGAGATTGTAGTTTATATTCATGAGATGAAGTAAATAGTTACTATATTGAGGATTTGAATGTAAAGGATTTTATCAAACTCAAATAAATTTAATTAAAATATTTGTATCTTCGTATCATTTTCCTTATATGGTAAGAGATGTTTTTTGATTATAAAGATTTGTTGTGAACAAGTATGATATGATTAATTAAATACGTGTGGTTAACAATTCACCAATTTCTATAATACTTTTTGAGAAGAAGATTTGGATAAAAGTATTTATCTAGTATAAAATTGTTTATCTACATATTTGTTAAAATTTGTGGGAATGTGTTCCCAATGCCCTTCAATGATATATTTTAATTAAATCTTATTTTCAAAAAGGAAAGGTTTGAAACACATTTAATACCTTATATGATATGGAAACAGTGGTATATTTTTAAATATTCCTACTTGAAGTTCTAATGGATCGAATAACAACTAAGAAGGGGGTTGAATTAGTTGTTCACTTTTATAAGTTTCAATAATTTTAAAAACTTAACCCCTATAGCCTGTTAAAGTTTATATCCTTATTATCTTTTAGTAAATACTCATGCATGAAAAGGTAGGAAATCAAGTAAAGCACATGAGATTTACAAGGTTCGGCCTTAGTGTGAGATCATACATCTTTTCCATAGCCAGTTTTGTGGGTCTATGAAAATTAACTATTAAGAATAAGTGAATACAAGTTGTGACAACTCTTGTTAATCACCTTATATCTCCTGATAGGAATGGTTATATTTACTCTCGTTTGTTCAAAAAAAATTCTTATAAAAAATTGAGCCAAAACAAAAGTATAAATAATTTATTCAATCTACTCCACAAAACTTCCTGAGTCTGATGACCCTAAGTCATATGGCCTTTAGTCCGATGAACGCACTCTTATTGACTCAGCACAATTGACTCAATACGATGATCCCTTTCTCAATATTCACTTCTCAAACTCTGCTCAAATTCTCATTCAGATCTTCTTTAGTTTGGTATTCCCTAGTCCAATAAAAAACTATTTCAGGAGTCTAACCTTCTTATGAGATCTTAGTCTGAAAAGAAAACTTTACAATAATTATGCAGTGCTCTTCCTTTTCCACTCTCATGAAAAGTTTCAAAGTATGAATATACTATGCTTCTATTTATAGGTGACTTATAATATCAGAGGTTGGAAACTATAAAATGTTTACCACTTACTCAAAATCCAAATATTTGAAAATAATTCACATTTAAACTTCAACTTTGACTACTTAAAACCTTCTCAATATTTCTATGAAATTATTCTTCTCAAATATACTAACTTTTTTCAGTCTTATGTAGCTTCCTCAACTTCAGTACAATTAAATTCCTTAGCTTCAGTCTGATTAACTTTATCAAATTCAATATGATGTAACTGACTTCCTCTTATCATTATAATATAACTTTATTCATCTTCCCATTATGATCTAACTATATTCCTCTGATCATTATAATATGAATTTATTCCTCTGATCATTATGATATGTCTATCTTTCTCTTCTCGTTATGATTTTTCTATCTTCCTTTGAGTAAGTCTGATTGAATTTCCTCCTCAGAGTCAGTCTGATTTACTCTACTTCTAAGAGTCAATCCAATTAAATTTTCTTCTTAGATTCTATTTGATGGAACATCATTACAATGGAATTCTCATTATGATGGAAACTCCACTTTTCAAATTTGAAAAACTTCATACCTCATCAGTTATAACTTATTCGTACTTTTGAAAAATTCTATATTCGATACTTATGAATCCGATGCAAACTTTTTCTTGATTCCTAAAACCAATACAATATTTATGATTCCTCTATTTCTTCAAAAAAAATTATCATGAGAATTTTCCTGATTTATGAGAACTTAAATATTATAAAATCATCGTCTAACTAACATAGGAAAATATTATGACTTCCCTTACTTTCAAAACCTTATTTATTTCCAACCAAAACTCAATACGATTGGATGCACCTGTTATCCACATTTTCTTTATAAGTCTTGCATCAAAAGTGTTAAAGAAAACTTATGATATTTGATAATTAAAACCTAATAAATAATCATTTAACATTAGGTTAGAAAGTTTAAGAATTTTCAAACTCTTGAAATCGCTATCTTCATTCAACCTCTTCATCAACATTTTGACTTTCTATATCAAAAAAATTTTTCTAACAAACTTCATATCTGATAGATATTGAAATTCATGTAAATGGATATAAGACTAATGGTGCATCTGATTATCAACTTTACATAACTTTAAACATCCATCTTCCTTACACCCACTGCATCTGGTACTAATCAGTCCAAAAACATGTGTCTGGAAACCTATGTCCGGAAAAAAAACTTTCTCAAAGACAAAAACGTGTCTCCCCCTTTGTTTTTGGATTTGAAATTTTAAAAACTTTCAAATTTCATATAAAAACTCATACTGATGTACTAGGTCTAATCTAGAAGAACAAAAACTTTATTTTACAAAAAATTATTTTCCAACAAATACAAACAACTTTGTTAAAATAAAACATCTCAAAGGTTCTTCAAGAACCCTTTTTTATTTTTTTGAAAACTTTCATTAACAACTTTTACAACTCACCTTTTGTAAATAACTCATGTTTTTTGAAATTTACAAAAACATATCATTTCTCAAAAGAGAGTGTTCTAACACTATACTATTGGATAAAGTAAGGTTTTTGAAGTAATTGCATACCTTGATGATAAGAAAAGTTTGTGAACATGTTAAGATAAACTCTCCCTAACTGTTATCTTTTTTTACATTTCTTTTTTTATCACTTTTCTTTTCCTCTCCCCCATTATCTGATAACCACGGCTCCAAATTCATAAAATAAAGATAATTAAAAACACTCTTAAAGAGTAAAAAGTTGTTACTTTTTATCCCCTTTTTTCAAAATAATCCAAATCATGGTGGGGGACTTCCTTATGGGATTTAGGAAGTCATTGGAGGAGGATAAACATGAATTTGTAGCCTTAACTCAATGAACCTTTCTTTTTGAATTTCCTTCCTAAATATATCATCAATTTGATACTTCATTATGATATATTCCATCAAAATATATCTAGTGGTAACTTTCTCTTTTATAAATTGAAAATTTATATCAATGTGTTTTGATCTTGAACCTTAGATGTAATTTTTAGAAAGTTCAATTTCACTCTGATTCTCACAAAGTATCTTCAATGGTTTAGAAGCTTTTACTTTCAAATATTTCAGCTGAACTTCCATCCACAACATCTGACTACTAGTCTGAGTAGCTATAATATATTCTAATTCCATTGTGCTTTAATTTACTGAACTTTTTTTCTTACTATTCCAACTCACACAATATTCACCCAAGAAAAATGTTCCTCCTGAGGTTGATTTTCAATCATTACAATCTCCAGCCTAATGGGCATCAGTATAACCATGAAACTTAATTTCATAATTTATTTTGTATAAACCCCATGTGAATTTTTTCCTTTGAAATATCTCAGAATTATCTTTACTTCCAACATATGTGATTCTTTAAAATTACTTTGATACCTGTCACACAAATTCACAACATAAACAATACTAGGCCTTAGGACTATAAAGTAAATTAGACTTCCTGTCATATTCCAAAATTCTTTCTGATTCACACTTTTTTCAGACTCATCTTTACTCAACTTTTTTCTCATAGATATAGGAGTAGAAACTTCTTTATATTCTTCCAACACAAACTTATTTAACAATTAACTAGTATACTTTTCTTGAGATAAGAAAATGAACTTTTCTTTTTTTTTGAACTTGTAATTAAGGAACAATGTTAATTATACCAACATTGAAATTTAAAAATTCTTCTTCATTTCCTCATAAAACTCTTTAAAAAAAATTTCTTATATATTTTAGATGACTTTTCTTCTTTATAATTTTTGTTCCACTTCTTCCATTAAAGTTTTTCATCAGAATCTTATCAATATTGACTAAATTTATTATTAGAGAAATTTATAGAAAAGTGTCTGATTCCACCACATTAAAAACAATTGATTGGAATTTTACATCCATGCTTTACTCTTCCTCTTTGATAGTTCTTAGATATAAGAGACATTATTTTTTCATTCAACTCGTCATCCTCTTTATCTTCAGAGTCACAAGGATCGACATCTTTAGTATCTTGTATTTTCATTTTTCTCATGGATTTAAAATGCATTTCATATTTCATCTTCTTTTTAAAAATTAGAGTTTTTCTCATTTTATAAGTAATAATAAAGTTATTCAACTAATCAAGTGATAAATCATATTTATCTTTAAATCAGAAATTTTAGAATCAAACCTGTCTAGAAATTTTCTCATAAGTTTCCTCATAATTTTATAATATTCTAGTAAATTTATGAATCCACTATTGCTGCAAAAAAAACATTTACTCTCATGAAGTATTCATCAATTGTTTTTTATCTCTCATTTTGATGTCTTTATGCTTATTATGCAAGATTTGTATCTTATCTCCCTTCAGTTTAGTATTTCCTTTTAAAATACTTTACACATTGTATTGCATACTCTTTGATGATTTGAGACCCATCACCAAGATATAAATATTTTTGGATAAATACACAAGGACAATATTTCGAGATTTTCCATCAAATTTGATATTTCACTTATAAAAAAAGTCATCAGGGCATCTTTCTAAATAGTTGGAAAACCAATTTTAGCAATATCAACAACTTACATTCCAAGAGGTAGAAGATTAGAAATAATCCTATATTTTCATCCGTAATAATTTTTCCATCAAATGTAAGAATTACTCTACTTTTGAAAGAATTGATATTATTCATGATAAGGATTAAACAAGGGAAATTTTTCTCGGATACCAATTAAAGTTCCAAAGAATCAAATAATAATTGAGAAGGGGGGTTGAATTAGTTTTTCACTTTTATAAGTTTCAATACTTTTAAAATTTAACCCCCAAAACCTGTTAAATTTTATATCCTTGTCATATTTTAGTAAATAATCATGCATGAAAAAATATGAAATAAATTAAAGCACAAGGGATTTACAAGGTTCGACCTCAGTGTGATAACCCACATCCTTTCCATATTCACTCCCATGGGTCTATGGAAATTAACTATTAAGAATAAGTGAATACAACTTGTAAAAACGCCCATTAGAAACCTTTTATCTCTTAATAAGAAAGATTTTACTGAGTCCTGTCAGTTTATAAAGTCTTTTTATAAACAATTGATCCAAAACAAAATTATAAAGATTTTGTCCAATCTACTCTAAAAAGTTTCATGAGCCCGATGGCCTAGGTTCTGATGGCCATTAGTCTAATGAACTTAATATGATTGACTCAGTCTAGTCGAATCAATATTATTCTCCCTTTATCAATCTTATCTTATCAAACTCTACTCAAATTATTAGTTCGATATTCTTCGATCTGATCTTCCTCAGTCCGATAAACAAAACTTTTAGGAGTCTTCCCTTCTTATGAAATCTTATTATAGAAAGAAAACTTGACAAGAATTGTGAATAACTCATCCTTTTTCACTCATGAAAATATAAAAAGCATGAATATAATGTGATTCTATTTATAGGAAACTTGATATAACAAAGGTGAGAAACTGAAAAAGTTTTCACTACCACAAAACAGGGTTTCCATAGCACCACCCTTTAACAATGATAAAAAAAGCACTGATAAAGGGGGTGCCTTTATCAGCACTAAAAAAAGCACTAAAAAAGGGTCCTTTTAACAGCACTAAAAAAGAGTTGATGAAGGGTACTTTTAAGAGTGCTAAAAAAGCGCTGTTAAAAGTGACCCTTTATCAGTGCTTTTTTTAGTAGCACTGATAAAGGGGGGGCTTTATTATTGATTTTTTTCCTAGATCTGATAAAGTGTATATTTAAAAAAAATATTGATATATAAGTATATTTATATTGATATAAATATAATATATATTTTTTAAATATGTTTTAAATAAGTATAAATAAATATTTGCACTTAATATATAAAATATGTAGTGAAAATGACTTATAAAATATCTTAAAAAATTATTAATTAATAATTTTCTAATTATCATCAACTAAAAATAATTTAATAACAATTTGAAGACACAAAAAATCAAAAAAAAAGATTTAAAATAAGTTGAAAACATAACTCAAACTTCAAACGACCATAACTTTTGATCTGGGAATCTGATTGAGCTTTACAGCATATCAAATCGAAGCCTGCGACGAGATCTACACGCTAAAAACACAAGGTAACCGTTTGTCTCATTCTTAGAGGCCAAAAAAGTCCTATAAGGCCTCCAAAATTGAGTTTTTAGTCCAGATAACCAAATGTTTTAACATTTGATAGAATTTCAGCCTTGTTTAAGGGGGTATTTTTTTATTTTTTAGTGGGGAATTAATTTATTTCAATGGATTAAATTGATATTAATATTATGGATTTTAAATTTTATCATTTTTCATAATGTACTATTATTTATAATCAAATATATAACAATATATACATATTTTTTATATATTTGCACATAACAATTTAATTTTATAAATAAATAATTAAACATATTTAAATATAAAATATATTTTTCAGTATATAAGCCTTATCTAAATAAAAAACTAATATCCATTTTATTTAAAATACAAATACGTGAATATTTATATACATATATAATGTATATGTGTGTATATATATATTTGTGTGTGTCTGTATTGATAAACTGATATATATTATCTATATATTCTAAACATATGTATATAAATATCAATATATAATATTTTTAAATATATATAAATATGTATAATTATACTTACAGATACACATATAATATACATGTGTGTATGTGTTGTATATATGTATTTATTTATTTATAAACGCACACAAAAAATCATATTTTATAAATTTATTTAAAACTAGTCTTAAAAATATATATTAATATACGAAAAAATATATATTAACACATAAATATAACTATATATATTAATATAACTATATATATATTAATATATATATATATATGTTAATATAAATATATATTAATATATGAGTAAATATAACTATATATATAAATAGATATATTATTAAATAGAGAGCAAAGCAATATGGTGGAGTGGTAAAGGTTTAGGCGCACAGGAAAGAGGTTCTTGGTTCGAATCCAGGGGAGGCAGGGCATGCGCGCGGGTGGAAATGGGGCTAAGCATTGTTAAAGGCTGGGATGGCGTAGTTGTTGGGGCTTGTGGGCTAGGAGGTGGCTGGGGCATGCGGGGTGGGGTGGGGGCTGTTGAAGGGGGCTTTAGGTGTTGTTGATTCCCCACCTTGAATTGAAAAAATATTTTTTTAATTTTTTTAATGTTTTTTAACTTTTATCAGAACTTTTTTTAGCGGTGATAAAACGGACCCCTTTATATTTTCTGATATTAACATCACTTTTTTAGCACTGTAAATGGACTTTTCTGGTGATTTTAAAGGCCATATTTGTAGTAGTGTTTCCTACTTACTCAAAATGTAAATCTCTAAAAATCACTCACATATAAACTTCAACTTTGACTGCTTAAAACCTTATCAATATTTCCATGAAATAAATATTCTCAAAAATACTAAATTTTCTTCAGACTGATGTAACTTCCTCAACATCATTCTGATTAACTTCCTCATCTTCGGTTCGATTAACTTTCTCAGCATCAATCTGATGTGACTAACTTCCTCTACTCATTACAATCTTACTTTCTTCCTCTACTCATTACAATACAACTATATTCCTCTTCTCATTAATATCTTACTTTCTTTATCTTCTCATTACAATCATAATATATTTCTATTCTCATTATGATCTAACTATATTCCTCTGGGTCGGTCCGATTGCCTTTCCTCCTTAGAGTCAGTTCGATTGACTTTCCTCCATAGAGTTAGTACGATTAACTTTACTTCTCAGAGTTATTTTGATGTAACATAATTATAATGGAATTATCATTGCGATTTAATTATCATTATGATGGAAACTCCACTCTAAAACTTTGAAAAACATCATACCTCATTAGCTATAACTTATTCATACTTCTAAAAACTTATGTGTCTGGTACTTCTGGATCTGATGCAAACTTTGTCTTGATTTCTGGGACTGATACAATCATTATTATTCCTCTATTTATTCAAAGGATTTTATCATTATAGTTTTTATTATTTATTAGAACTTCAATATTGTAAAATCATCACTGGACTTACATATTAAAGTATTATGAATTCTCTTACTTTCAGCACCTTCTTTCTTTCTGAACAAAAATCAATGTGATTGGTTGCACCTATTTTTTCCATTTTCTTAATAAGGATTACATCACATGTTTTACCAAAAGCTTCTGATATTTTAGAATTAAAACCCATAAAACCATTTTCTAACTTCATGTTATAAATTTTAAGAACTTTCTAACTCCTAACATCACAGTCTTCATTTAACCACTTCAACAACATTCTGACTTTCTAAATCAGAAACTTCTTTCTAACAAACATTGTGTTCAATAGATCTTTAACTTCATGCTGATGAATCTAAGATCGATGGTGTGTCCAATCAATAATTTATAGAACTTCTAGCTTCCATATTCCTTATACCTTCTTCATCTGGTTCTCATTAGTCTAAAAACCTACGTTTAAAAACTTGTGCCCTAAAAAATCTCAAAGATAAAAACTGTTCTCCCCCTTTGTGTTTGGATTCAAAATTTCAAAAAAATCAGCTTTATTAAAAAAACATATTTATTTACTAGTTCTGATCCTAAATAACAAAAACATTCTTTTAAAAAAAATTAGTTGTTAATGAATTAAAAAAACATTGTTAAAACAAAACATCACAAATGTTCATTGCTACTAAAATGAAATAAATGTTATTTCCTATCCCAAAATTGTTTGTGTATCTTAAAAAGATATTATGAAAAGAATATAGTGTCTAAGAGGCTATTGGAAGTATGTTTATACATATATAAGTTTAAAATAAATAAATAAAGGATGAAACCAATCATAAGTTTAAGTTTTTTCCACTTAATATCCTAAAATGTTTAGGATACGTGATGGTAAAGATAAATGTAAAGTGTTGCATTTAGTTACCATTTTGAAAGTGGATATCACTATTTATTACATTATTATACTAATAGTATAAAATTATAATTTTTTTCACTCAATATGCAAAAATAGTTTAGGATATGTGATGATAAAGAAAAATGAAAAGAGTTATATTTGGTTATCGTGAAAAGTGAAAGACACTATTACTTGAAGGATTATACTAGTCAAAATGAAAATTGAATTAAATTTAATTTCCTAAAAAATATTAGGATATGGAAGTAATTATAAATTTAAATAGTAACATTAGTTACCATAACAAAGTTTTTTACACTTTATCCTAAAAGATTTTAAGAGGACCAGTTAACAATAATGTATGTAACTGCATTATTTTAAGAAAAAAGTTTAATGTAATGGGTTTCCAAGGATGATTATAATGAACATATAAAGAGTTATAAGTAGACAACGGAATTTTACATTTTAATATTTTATGATTTAAATTTAGAGAGGTTGAATATGTTCAAGAAGTTTAATAGTTAAAAATATGATTCCTAAATATCACAATTATTTAAACCGACTTACTTCATAAATGGTTCTCACTAAAACAGTTTAGTGGGATTATTTTATCATATGGAAATGTATAGATGTGATAGGAATTACATATTATGTAAAGAGTTCACAAAAACTATAAAGTATAGTAAACATAAGGCTCATATGGAAGTTTATCATATATGATATGCTAAATTG
This sequence comes from Viscum album, assembly GCA_963277665.1. NCBI lineage: Eukaryota > Viridiplantae > Streptophyta > Magnoliopsida > Santalales > Viscaceae > Viscum > Viscum album. Next base: position 2,002,983,705 of record OY728146.1, on the reverse strand, counting down.
GTTCTTATGTTGGTTTTGTTAAATATTCTTGAATATTTTAATAATATTAAAAGGTATCATATTAATATTCTTAAAGAGTTTAAGAGTATTAAAATTTTTGTATTAAAGGAAAACTCTATTTTATCATTCTTTCAAGTTGTTTATATAAATGTATATATAAATATACATTTTGTTAAGTGTAATGATAAATGACCTCTCAATGTATGACTTTAAGTTTATCCCTAGCCAATTTTCTTCATAAAGTATTATAGGTTGTAAAGTAATGTTATGGTTGGTGTAAGTAGGATTCTTATATATAGATAAATAATATACTCATGATGCACAAGACAAATAATACGATTCTATGTGTGCATTGGATGACCTACTAAGTATACCACATAGAGTGTCATATAGGGATGTATTTGGAATACTAGGGGTTCATGGATCATATTTGAGTCCCCACTACCTAATGGTTTCAAGATACCTATCATGATAATATTTATACATTAATATACTACTTACGCAAGTCTATATATTGACTTATCTATTATAGGGGTGTTTGGGTATATTGTTGATCATTTCATCACATAGATCTTAACCAAGATGGGATTTTCCTCTCATATGATGAGTATGAAATCAGGGGACTCAATTGAGATAGATTGTGGGAGTTTATGGTTGCACATAGATATTATATATCTATCTTTATAAGGTACATGTGATGTGATTATCCATAATGATGAATTAAATGTGATGTATTCATCGATCAAATCAATCTATACTCTGAGAATTGAGAACAAATGAGTGTTTTATATAGGATTGATATGCTCTAGGTCCAATTCTGAATCAATGTTTGGTAAAAATAGAAAATATTAGAATTCACATTTTCATATAATGTAGATTGGTGGGCACAAGTATAGATATACATGTGTTTGATGGAGATCATGTAAAATTACTTTATAGTTTGAGTAGCATTGATACTTTGATAAATTATTCTCTTTTCTTACATATATGGATCCGAAGATTCATATTTATTATCAACACATTAAAGTGTCATGGGGTCATACTTTTTTGTTGACTGAATGGGGATTGATTTTAACTTAGAGAGATATTATAAAATTGTTTTAGAGTTATTCCAAAAGTTTTTTGGATGGGTGTTCACAAGGTATTTCCTATGATGTGATACAAGGTTAAGTTAATGATATCTTTCCAAAAGTGTTTTGGAAGATATCTAAAAGGATTTTTGGATATGATTTCACAAGTTATTGTATATGATAAAATATAAGGTGAAATGAAAAAAAAAGTATTTTAGGGATTAGTTCAAGTTGGATATTAATGGCAATATTCCCTAAATTCTTATATTTATATATGATATATATATATATAAACAATATTTTATTTAATTAAAATTGTGATTTTCATACCCATGCATTTTATGATTATGAGAAAAATGATAAACTATTATCATTTATTATTTTCTTATATTAGCTATCATTTATTACACTATTTCATTAGATAAAATGTATGGGAGATGAATCCATTTATAGGATAGATAATTTATTCATTGTAATGTATGAATAAATGTAATATTTTGAGGAACGTCTTCTATAGTCTATATAAATCACTTCTAGGTGATGGTGAGAATGTGGATTATGCTTGGTCGGAACTCCCTAGATCTTGATTCCCTCTTCATATTTTTCCTTCTATTTAAAGGTACTAGAATACCATGGATAAATGGTATATCCCATCAAAGTGTTGGATGATTAAAAGTAACCCATAGATACACCATGGAGGTGAGATGATTTTTTCACTTATGTGATATTCATCAAATGCATATGAAGGTGAAGGAGATGATGCATTGTCTCTTTAGTGTAAGGTATTCCAATTCATAGTAGTTTATTCATTTATATAATTTTTCATAGGTTTCATATTTCATGCATATAGATCCTCGGTTTTGTTTTTAATCACTTCCACTTGATCTAATAATTATTATTAGACTCTAACAAAACCTTTCAATAATTACAATATATCTTGTTTGAAGGCTCTAAAATTCTGTATTTGATGTGTCCACTTTGGACATGTTCAAAACTTCTATAAGTTAAACTATTAGAAGAAGATAAATTCTTAGGTTCATCTCTAATCTAGGTTATTATCATTTTTTAGGTTCATGGATAATGAGTTTAAAACCAATTGAGTTTTTTAGGTGATTAATTTTTGTACATTACTTGGTTTTATTCTCTTTATGTTTTATGGGGTGCTATTTTTTTGGGTTATACACATTCCTTATTGATTTGTTATGCTCCTTGGGGTTTATGTATGATGGTAGCCTTGTGGTGGGACCTGTATCTTGGTGATTTTATCATATTAATCCTTGTGTACGCTCTTGGGTAACTAGGATAAGTTCAATACTAGTTTAGATTGTACATTGGATGGAACCTAGTCTAGATTTTGTTAGGTTCAACATGGTTTGGTGTTCCATGAGAAAGGTCTTAGGTTGTTTTCCCTTCAGTTTCATAACTTGGTGTTAGATCCCATGTTTTTATTTATTGAGGTATGTTTTTATGGATGCAAAACTTAAATTTTATGAGACATTAGTGGGTTATTTTACCTTATTTTATTTTATTTTGGGTGTTCTTGTGGGTTTTATGTCTTTTTTGGATTTTTAATTGGTTTCTTGAGTGGTTTATGTGTTTTTTTGAGAATTATTATTTTCATTGATGATTTGAGGAAATGTTCTTATTTCAATGGTATCCTTCCTCATAGAATATTTATTTCATGAATCACCATTTTAGATGAATTCTAAATGGTGTAAATACCTATAGAATGTCACAATACTTTTTAGGTTTGGTGTTTCCTTAGTTTAAGGACTTCTTGAGCTTTTCTCATGCCCCTCACCTTAGATATTGGGTGTTGAGGTTTTGAATTCATGTTTCTTATACCTTTAACTGTCACTTTATATGGGAATCAAGAGCCATGGTGGGGATAATTTTTATGCCTTCATGTCACTAATATATTAAATATTATATAAATATAGAGTAATTTTAATTTTTGGGTGTAATCAGGAGTTAGGTTATGTTTCTAGGTAAGCTGAAATTCTATACTACATAAGTTCATGTTGTGACCATGAGAGGTCGCACCATGATGAGACATAGGAAGAGGGGTTATTTTGTAGGGAGGTGCATTATTCTATAATGAGGTAAGGTCATGTTATGACCTAGTCTTATTGAGTTCTTAAATATGTTAAATGTCTTTTTTTCCACTACTTGAGTTTAAATTTTTTTGGGCTCTTTTCCTTACCCAGTCATTCAGATGGCCCTAAGGAGAGCCCTTGGATCTTCCTTTCTTATTCCTAATTTCTTCCAAGATATTCCTCCATTGATTTCAAGAGGTTTTTCTAGGTAAATTCCATTTTCCCTACCCATTATTCCTCTCCCATTTTCCTTTCCTATATCCCCCATTCTTACTCATTATCCTATAAACCTTAATCACTATGTGAGTTGGATTTAGGGTTTGTGTTGATCTAACCTTGGGTTTTTTATTATTTAGGTCTTATAGAGGTTATATTCTTCCTTTGTTTTTATTCTTCCATCAAATGTGAGGGGTTTGTGATCGATTGAGGTAGGTTTTTTTATGAAATTACATTTATTAGATAGGTCATGAGATGCTTAAATTTTTTAAATTCTTTTCATATCAAGATACACCTATATATGATTCCCTTGATGGGTTTATAAAAAAATTTCTCTATTTTAAAAACTTGGAATAAATAAATGTCAATATTTTTCTTATTCTATAAGTATAAAGTCTCATTTCCATGTATGATAAGTGCTTATATTTTAAAAACCCCGACTCTAGTAACCTGGATATGGCATTTACTTTATTACATTGGTATAGATACATGTGGTAAAATATCAAAGTTCTGATCAGTTTAGCATTTTTGGAGAACTATTTATATACATGATACCTATTTTAGATTGGTAATATAAAATAAAACATAATTAACACAAATACTCTAAATCATTGAAACTCATTCAAGAGATTCATCTTCATCACTTGGGGAAAGGGAAAAAATAATGGTGTGATCAAATGCCCAGTAAGGGTTACTTAGAACAAAATATATCATGAATCAATGAGGGAAAATCAATATGGAAAGGTAAATAACTAAATACACATTACATTTAATAGATAACTTAACTATCATTATTAGATAAGGCATAATTAATATGGTAAGGTAAATAACGAAAAACACATACATTTAATAAATAAACTGAGAATGAAAATCATCCAGATATAATATCAATGATAAAATATCATGGATAATAATAATAATTTAATTTTAAATGAAGGAAATCCTTAATTATTGTACTTAATGATCTAAATCATCATGATATCTATACTATTAATACCATTCATAAGACAGTTTAAAACTATGGGTAAAACCCCATTTAATTTGGCCAATTGATTTGTCTCATGAGGCCTGTCAATGCATTGAGGGGCTATATAATTATGGGCCCCGCCTATCACTGTATTTCCAAATAATTCCTCATATATTTAATAATTTAATTAATTCATGGAAAAAAAATCCATATCATAAAATATATGTATTGAGTAATGAATACGGATTTATCAATATTTACCCAGTTAATCAAATAACTTCCAAAGTAAAAACCATAAGTAAAAATTGTATATAGTTTAGGAAATAATCATATCCATGATATCAAGAAAATGTATATATAATAGGAATATAATTTCGAATGAAAATTTATTACAAGAAATTTATTTTCAAAAGAGAAAGTTAACAATCTCAAAATTAATCAAGAAATGAGAGGTGACCATCGGTTCATCAGGAATACAGTTTTTTACAATAAAATCATGTCAATTGGAAGAATAAATGGAAAATAAGTGAGATATTAAAATAACCTTTAAAAAAGTATTTTAATTTTTAAAACCATTGAAAATGTAAATAAGAGGCTACATTTTATAAAATGGTTACGTCGATGGGGAATCATTTTATCACTATATACCTTAAAAACATTCCTTTTAACTTTTTATCAAAAACATACCTTTTGAAAATAGTATAAAAATTCCATTCAAACCATTTTTAAAATTAAATTACAACTTAAAATTTTCTTAATAAATCATTTTTTTAAATTAAATTACTTTTGTAAAACAATTTTGGAAAACATATATATGGAAGAAAAATATATCTAATTTAAAGGTAAATAAAATAGGTTTTTCTTTTAAACATTTATTTTATTGATCTAAGTAACAAAGATAATAAAATTTGTAATAAAATATATAAAATCCTTAAATATACATAGGAAATGAAAATTTTTGGAGCTTATGAAGGATAAAATATAGTATTCTTTCAATAAGAGTAAAAGAAAGCCCAAAATGAAGTGAGATTGTAAAATATATTCTTACCTGTTTGGTAACTTTCAAATTATAACCCCTTGAAAGAATAAACTTGAATTTAAACATTTAACATCATTAATAAATAGTTATTCATTTTAAATACATAAAAGGGTCATTATATACACCACATAAAAGGTAATATGTGCATATTAACAAACATGTCTCAATGAAATGGAAATTGAGATGAAATCTCTTACACCGTGATTCCATTTAGTTGAACTCTCATTAGCCTCTTTTATAGTGGTTTAAAATATGTTAATAAATTATACTAGAACCATATTAATATTTATAATATCATATATTATCCTTTTATTACATCTTATCACCCATTCGTTAATAATATTTCATTATCACTATTGTTTTGACTGTCAATTGTCTTGTTTTCTCATGCATATTTTGTCGTGAAAGTTCCAAATCATGAGAATAGGATATGTTTACATCATATATATAATTATATTAATGTTATAAATATTATTTTTTTTCATTATATATATTTTTATCACCATTCTTGAAAATTATATATAGAAAATGAATCACATCGCTTCATGGAGACGGTAAGTCGTACGTACACATGAGTGACTATATCATTTATTAATGGGTGAAAGGAAAAGGAAGTGGGTGATATGTTAATTTTTAATAATAAATATCAATTATTATATATCACATATATTAATTTAAATTGTCTTTATTACCTTATATGTAAATCGTAAGTGAAAAATTAATTGCATCACTTCGAGAGGCAGTAGTCCACCGTACACATAAGTGATGTTATCATATTTTAAATGGGATAGAATGTAATAAAGTATATGTGATATTATAATTATATAAGTATAATTATATAATAAATATTAAATATATATATATACTAAATACATCAATATATCCAATATTTATAAGTGTTGATATAAAATGATTTACACCAGTTCGCAAAGAGGTATTCTTCCACACACGTGATTGATGATTTTGTTTCCCATTTAATGTAAGAGGAGATGGATATAGGTTATTTCATTAAAATTATAAAATATTATTATATTTTAGATATATTTTTTATTATATTTTTTTGATTTAATAATATTTTATAGAGGTGTAAGAAAAAATAAAATAAAAACACTCGTTTAAGAACATTACCTCTTCTCTGGATGACCTCTTAATGTTTGCACCAAAAGACATTCTAGGATGGTTTTATGATCAAAAAAATAAATCTAGTATGTTTTTATGGAATTAAGAAAGGGATTTGGTTAGTTTTTGGCCAAAACAAATTGCTTTGGAAGTATGAAGAGGATAGGATAGGGGTGTCCTTTTATAAATGGGGGAGAGGGCACACTTGTAATTTTTGAAAAGAATGAACTACACCCACATTTTTTACAAAAAACAAGGCTATAAAATATCCAATTATAAAAACTTGGATAATATAAGGTCTAAATATGTATATCCAATAATAATTGGAAATGTTTTGTGTTTTTTTAACCCTTATCTTTTTATTTTAACCCCCTGGTAAACTTGTTTTCACCTTAACTATAGTAATTAATTTTTACTATTTTCACTATTCATTATGGTAAAAAATTAAGTTGAGATTATTATATAATATTAGTTATTATTATTTCAAATATTTAATCCATTTTACCAATTTAAACTCCTATAATTGTAAAAGTTTAATTTAAAATAAAACCCACACATACAATAAAAAAAGTTTTTCAAAAGGAATAGTCTTCAAAAGTATATGAATTTTTTATATCAAAATTGAAAATATAATTAATTCCAATGAAATAAATTGGATTAATTATAATATTAGGGAACTAATTTTTCTTTTAATATAATTTTTAAAAAAATGTAACTTTTAAATGATTTAAATGAAAATATCATTTTTAATAAGAATAAACATTTTTCATTATTCATTGAAAAATGAAACGTTTCAGAAAAATAAAAAAAATCACTCAAATATAATTTTGATATGATGATTTAAATAATTAATTTAATTTTATCAAAAACATTTTCTAAATTTTTCAAAAATTAATTTTAATATAAGTGCGCAAGACGTGACGACACCATTTCTTTGAAAAATATAGTTTTTTAGAAAACATTTCTTTTAATTTCAAATTATTCTTATTTTTATTTATAATCAACGGATACCCAATTAACATGTGTAAAAAATATTTTTTTTATAATTTATTTATTCATATTCATACCTTTAAACTTAACAGGTAGGTTATAATGGTCACATTTAAATAATAATATTTTATTAGAGTATTGTGTTTTGTTTAGAATCGGTGTTGTGTATACTACAAGATATCAAAGAAATTAAATTTATTCTAAAATAAATATATTATAAAGTCTCAAGTTGCTACATATATAAATAACTAAAATAATTTTTAAAATGAAGTTTATGTTAAATGAGGTGTTTGGCACCATTATGTTTTTCTAAAGAGTAATGTTATGGTTTCAAGGTGTTTTTTAAACTAAAAAATTCATTTTCAATTGGTTTTCATGGAATGGTATTCTTGATTTCAAAATAATATATTGAGTTTTATACTGAGAAACATGTAATTTCATATTGATTCAGAATAATTATTTTCGTGGTTGATCCTTCAAAGGATTAGGGATAACTTGTCATTCCAAGTTAGTTTGAAAAGACCCATTTTTTATTTTATAAAAGATATTTACTTAATATATATGATACCCTAAATTTAAAACCATTGGTCTATAATGTGTATTTTATAGATGTGTACCCCTTTATGGTATTAAAATGAATTGTTATATGATTATTGTGTGTAATGTGAAAAGGGTTTGTTTAATGTAAGAGTGTTGGAGGTGAGATGAGTTTTATTGCTTGTGCCTTGTTTATGTATGTGATGGTCATTTATTTTATTGTTTTCTCACATCCTATTTGACATGTCATGGGAACCCAGGATAGTTATATAATAAATCCAAGTTTATGATACACTAGTTAATTTAAACACTAACTAGTTTCCCCTGGTTTTATTTCACAACCTGACTAGGGGAGTTCTACGATGAGACTATGAGGGTGACTTAGATTTGTTAGGAATGAAACATAGGATGGAAGTTGATTCCACGTGAGTATTTTATAAGATCGTCTTAAGATAAGATTAGTTAGTTTCCCATGATGTTTGGTTCTTTGTTGATGATTATATTCAGGGGATTTTTTCAAATGGATAAAGGGGATTATATTCCCTAGAAGAGATTTTTCTAAAATATTATTAAATCCATGATGAATTAAATTCATTAGACCATGTCTTTTTTTCCCATTTTTAGAATCAGGCATTGAACCACACCATTTTTTCTCATCAACATCATATTTTCCTTCATAATACAAAATACTCACTGATAAACTATGAACTCCTCTATGATGTAATTAAATTTAGCTCCCCATTTTCAAAACCGAAAATAATACCATTATTACTTCATATTCATTAAAATCATTTCCTAAAAAACATTGTATGAACCATAACATAATTATCATTAACCAAGACATGGTTTTGGTCTTTTAATAATGATTTAACCAATGTCACATCAATATTCCTCCAAAATTTATATCACTCTATATAATGAATCTTCATTGATAAAAAAATATTTTAGTGCATTTTACTCTAGATTTTATGATAAACGCAATCCATAAATTCTTATAAGTATTTTTACTAATATATATCATGAAGAAAAAATTTTGAGACCTCAAAAAATATGCCTTCTATAAAGAAATTATTCACCTTTTACATCTCTTCCCCCTATATTTTGACATTGATGTTGTTCACAGTAGCAAAGATGGAATAGTAGTTGAACACAAACAACCTTAGAGTTGTGAATGAGTATTATAAATGGTGAATTTTTCCACTTCACTCATGTAAATATGTTTAGGTGATTGGGTTTTGAATGTACAATCACACCCTATATCAAATTTTCTATAAAATTATAGAATCTTCTAGATCTAATCCATGCCCTCTTGGGAATAGAGATATAATCAAGGTTGACTCCCTAAAAGAAGGTGGGTGTCAATTTTCAACAATGATGTAGGAGATATTTGAATAAATTATGGTTGTACTAATTAATATGTCAAAGATCAGTTATGGTGTGATTGTCACTAAAGAATCCCCTTTATCTTTTTTCCCACTAGTGTCCTAGGAAAGTCCTACCACAACTAATATTTAAGTTAGATTCCAAGATATTAATATACAATGAATCATTGAATAAATTTTTTGGTGCACACAATCACTAATAGAGATATTGGTTTTTTAGCCATTACTTCCCTAATAAACATGTAATATAGAATAAGTACTCAAAGTGATTCCTTACACTAGTACAAAATACACTTTTAAAAGCACTAGTAATAGGCTTTATCCTTGCTCAAAATGTGATGACTACAAAATTTAGGTTAAAATCCAACCTTTATCGGTGATTTTATTTAGCATTGATAAATTCCCACTTTTTCAGTGCTTTTTTAGCATTGATAAAGGCACCCTTTATTAGTGATTTTTTCTAGAACTCCTAAAAATCATAGAGAAAACTATATTTTTTATACCCTTTCTCAACGCTTGTGATCCCCTTTCTCAGTGTTCCAAATGACCACCCCACACCCACCCCCTTCCTTAGTGCTTGTGACCCCCATTCCTTAGCACTAGACAGCTGCTCACCCACCCCCACACGCACCTGGATTTGATCGTGTGACCTCTATGTGAGAAGAGAACCTCCTTACCACTATCCTACCTTTTTTATTGTATATTATGATATAATTTACATTTATTTATATATATTTACATACATATTTATTATATATATATATATATAATTATTTTTAAATTTATGTATAAAATATATGTTTGTGAAAGTTTTTATGTGTGTATGATATATATATATACACTTAAATTTATTTAAATATATTATATATTAATATTCATTTAAAAATATTAGAATATAAATATAAATATATATCTATTTATCAATACACATGCATACGTATATATAAACATTATATATATGTGTGTATATATATTCATATAGTTTTAATGTAAATTAATTTATATACTATATTTAATGATAATGATATATTTATATAAAAATAAATTTTTATATAATGTATACACATAATATTGATACACACACACATACACGTATTTACATGCACAAGTACACATTTATATTTCTCTCACACACACATAAATATTTAATATATATGTATTTATTTATATTAGAATATACCCATAAATATATATTTGTTTATTGACACACACATGTTTATATATAAACATTACTTATATAGGTATATATATATACATACATACATATTAATGCGTTTTTATAAGGTAAATAAAATGAATAGTAATTTATTTTAAATGAAATGAATAATAAATAATTATTTTCAGATGGTTTATATATTTAACAATTCATTTTTATGTAAATATGTATTTATTCATGTTGATTTATTATCTGTAAGTATAAGAAAATATGCATATATTTAATTATAAATGAAACTACAATATGAACAATGATAAAAATTTCAAAACCTTAATATCAATATGAATGTAAGACTGAGGAATGAATTCAATATCTACTAAAAAGTACAATAATACTCTCTTAAATGAAATTTAAATACTATCTAATATTAAAAAAATAGGGTATCCCAACTAAAAATTCATTTTTGGAGGCCTTATAGACCTTTTTTTCCCTGGAAAAAATAGTTATTGGGTACCTTCAGGTCAAAACGGTGAAGATCTATTTAAAACCTTTAATTTTATATGTGGTAGGGTCCAAATGGACACCTAGATCAAAAGTTATTATTATTTAAAGTTCAAGTAATGTTTTAAACTTATTTTAGACCGTTCAATAATTCATTTAATTTTTATGTCATCCAATTGTTATTAAATTACCATTGCTTGATAATAATTAAAAAATTATTATTTAATGTTATTTTTTAATTATTTTATAAACCATTTTTTACTAAATATCTTATATATTAAGTGTAAATGCATATTTAGACTTACCTAAATCGTATTTTAAAAAATATATTACATATATCAATATAAATATATTTATATATTAATATATTATTTTTAATAAAATATAATATTTTTTATAAAATATACCATTTATCAATGCTAGTAAAAAAGCATTGATAAAGGGGGGTCTTTATCAATGCTAGTAAAAAATGTTTATAAAGGCCCCCCTTTATCAGTGCTTTTTTACTAGCACTGATAAAGACCCCATTTATCAGCACTTTTTTTCTAGCACTGATAAAGTATAACAGTATGGAACCCACACTCCTAGATCATGTCTAAAATTCATAACTTTACATTTTTAGTTATGATATCGATAATTGTGACCCAATTTTTTTCATCAAAAACTTACAACCTCAAAATGAAAACTTGGATCACTTAAATTCTAGAGGACCGTTTTGGTTTAAAGTTTCAGAGAATTAATAAAAACTCTTACATAAACAATTCATAAGACATTTAATGATAATTTCTCCCAATTAACCCATTTTTTATTTATCACATTAATACATCATCATCATCCATATTAAATCTCTTATAGATATAACTCATTCAACATCATTTATTTAAAACTTGGGGAAAAGGAAACATAAGAATGGTGTGATCGAATTCTCAGTAAGGGTAAACAAAATAATTAATAATTGAATGTCATCAATGAGCATAATAAGATCATAAGGGTATGATGACATAATCAAAGTGTGTGAGAGAATCATAAAAAAACTCATACCCATAAATACTTGTATCATAAAATATGAAAACATAGAAAAGGAAAGATTCAATAAAATTAATAATCATGAGCCATGTGATATCAATCTCAGTCATGATAAATATTATAAACTCATAACAAGAAATTAAAACTATTTTTGGTAACATGGAGCATCAATTTCATAAAACCCTTTCAAAACCCTTTTAATTGGAATAACCATATGACCAACTTCCAACATTATAATTTCTCAATGAATTTGAGATCTATAATGGGGATCACTCTTTGTATAAGATATTTCAGGCCCAATCATTATTTATGAACTATAATGGGGATAAAACCTTTGTATAAGCTATATCAGGCCCACCCATGATATATAATGGGGCTCAACCCTTCATATAAGTTATAATAGGATCACTCATTTTTTATAATTCTCAAGTACCATATCAAGAATAAAAAACTTTCATCATAAAACTCATAAAAACAATCATTATTCATTTATAACCTAATAACACCATGGAAAATAAATGGATTTAATATCAATACCTTTGAAACATGATTAACCTGTGGAAAAGAAACGGATTCCATAACAATCTCATTGAAACATAATTAACCCATGGAAAAGAAATTAGTTCCATAAAAAATCTCTTTGAAACATGAGTAACCCATGTAAAATAAATGGGTTCCATAACAAATATCTTTGAAACATGAGTAACCCATGGAAAATAAATGGGTTCCATGAAAAATATCTTTGAAACATAACTAACCCATGGAAAAGAAATTGGTTCAATAAAAATATCATTGAAATAATATTAACCCATGGAAAAGAAACGGGCTCCCTAACAATCTCTTCAAAACAATCATAATCCATCCCAAGAAAGAATGCATATGGTATCAATAAAAAATATCCCCAATGGAGGATAATTAATAAAAAAATTGTTTATGTTGATGAATGGAAATTCTCTTAAAATACCATTAGAAAAATTCTTGAGGAAAATAATTTTTAAACATTCAAAAGTGTATCATACCACTTTGAAGCATTTGAATTATAATCTCCATGAAGGAATAACATTTAATGAAACTTAAAATATCATGAGAATAATTAAATTCATGATATAAAACTTAAAAGGATATGTATATACATCTCATAAAATAATATAGTTTTATAACATAAAAAACATCTCAAAGATGGAAAATAGTGATAAAAATCCATTACCACTTTGGTAACTTTGAAACTATAAACCCCATGAAAGACAAATCATCAAATTGATATGTAAATCCCCATAAATTAAAGTATAAGAATCATAATATACATTCATAGTCATTATATACACCACACAAAAAATAAGTGGTTAATATTACATTTATCTCATAGATATAAAAAGTGAGATGAAAGTCCCTTAACTTGAGTCTGATTTGTCATGCTTATCCTATATCTTCCTCTTCTTCAGGTAACTCCTTTTGGTTTAAACCAAATGAATCCATTGGTTTTCATTATTCCTAAATTCAGGATTACAGGATGAGAGGAGGTATTTTGGGAGTTTATTTTTGTAGGGTTTGGATATAGAGACCCGAGCCTTTTACATATAACATTTCATTATTTTAACCATAATTAATCATCAGAGTACAAGCCAAGGATCGTTAAGTCTAGTGTCTTGGAAAACTAGGTACATATAACATAAAACATGGGGCTAAAAAAAACTTCTTTATTTAATCTCCATAATGAGATCCTAACTTCCTTTGAGACCTTACATCTGCATAGGGTACCCTAGGGAACACATGAACAAAGGTATGAGCTAAAAATGCCTAGTAAGGGAATGAACATAAGGATACATCTCAAGCACATGAGTTAAGAGGCATGACACAATGATATCCAAAGCATTGAACTTGTAAAATCATTTCATATAAGCATAGGATCATATAAACATGGAATAATATAAATGTGGAAGAATCATAAATCATATCTTTAGTATGGTTCAAGGCTAACCGCCAATCCTGTTTCCCATTTCAGTATGGGTCAAGGCTCACCGCCAATCCCGTTTCACATCGCATCTCATGAGACTTATCCTCACCCAATGCATTGGAGTGCTATCCGGGTGCACCCATCTCTAAATTTTCATGTATATTATTACCACATAAATATTATTACCACATATACAATCATACATAATCAACCATACATAAACATAAGGGTACCCATGGAAATAATTGGGTACCACCATCATAACATAAATCATAACCAATGGGCATATCATGAAAGCGTCCATGTAATAAAAGAATTAGAAAATACATGGACTTTCATAGGGTAAAATAGGCATATAACATGTTAAGTGGTGTCAAACATAAGTGACAACATATGAGAAATGTATTTTAGAAACATTATCATTAAAACATTTTTGTGCGGTTTTATGGAAAATACCATAGATCTTTTAAAATAGTAAAGAAGACATTCTTTTATATAAAACCAGAATTGAACCAAGAAGGTTTTCATAATAAAAATAATTAATTTAAAAATACAATGGTGTCTTAAAACAAAGGATAGAGTGCACTTAAAATTTGGGTAAAAATCCAGGAAGTCTCCTTAAAACAGGTTTGCTTATCGAAATGTTCTAAGGAGGGAATATTTTAAACACATGTATATCCCCGAAAGAAAGTGATGAAAGGTTCTTGATATTAGAATCTTTTAAAACTATCCATAATTCATAAGATTCACATAAATATATTTTATAATACCATTTTGAAATAAATATAAGGAAACCCAAAATAATGAAGAAGATTTGGGTAGAATTCGTTACGATTTTACCGGCATGGTGTTGGGTGTACCTAAGAGGGATTGATGAGAGAGAAAAGGGGTTTCTCATCACTTATAAAACATTAGGGAAGTATGAGAAAGGTGTATAAACAAACCCCATCACTTGGTATTACACAAAAATACATATCATAGAGAAAAATCTAGATTAAGAGTGAAAAGGGGAGGATCCCTTACCTTAAATCTGTTGGTGTTCTCCACTTGTTATTAACGACCTCTTGAGACTTCCTCCTTTGAGAACCTCCTAAGGGGAGAGGTTTTGGTATTTTGAGGAGTCTGAGAGCTTTTATACGTGGGGTAGGACCTTGGGGAGTGATTTGGGTATAATTTAGAGAAGGCTTGGAGCTTGAGAGGAGTGGAGAGAAGAGGGAGTGAAGGGGGGTTTTATAGTGGAGGAGATGAGGGATTTCATGATATTATAATCCTTAATTTATTATTTCTTCACAAGACAAAGAATAGTAAGTATTCCATGACAAAGAATAGTAAATGGTTCATGTGAATTCGAACCAAGTGGGCTTACATCAGAAAAACATCATCGATGACTCAATTAATCCATTATTTATCATTTATTATAAATTATCGGATTCTACTATTCATCAAAAATTCAAGTATTTCAGAAAAATCCCAAAAATTCACCCTAACCATTTTTCGACGTGTAGAATCCAAAAATGAAGTCCATTTGTCAAAAATAATTTTCTAAATATGATTATTTTAATATTTAATTAAAATAATAATTTATTATCAAAACCAGTTTTAAAACACTCATTAACTTATTCCAAAATATAGGTATATTGCACTTCCAACTTGAATATTATTTTTATACCACCATAGGTGAGGTTACTATTCATTAGGGTATATAACTATTCATAAGGTTATGTTACTATTCATTAGGGTAGATTACTATTCACCAAAAATTAAGTTTTTCTTATCGAACTCCAAAAAACATCTTGAACACAATCGTGTATGTCAGATTTCCCAAATTCCAAAAACAGAAGTGATAAACTTATGTTTAAAAGTCACCTATCACTTAGTAGATCATTATTATGTGATTTTATGGCATATTTATAAGAAGATAATTTCCATTAAAAACATTGGGTGGTTACACTAGATGAGCCATAAGGCTTGATAGGTGTAAATAATAAGGGAGAGTGAATGCACTTTTATAGTGGATGAGGAGTGACATTCTTGTAAATACAAATAGGTAAACACTATTGGGAAGTATCCCTTACCTCATGTGATTCCAAAATGAAAAATAATGGAGTGTATGTGGAATATTTTGGATCCATACTCACACCACACAACAGAAATGCATTTTTTTAAACATTTTATTCCTTAAATCCTGAGTTTCCTTATTTTTTCATTTTGGTTTTTTAATTAAAGTAACATGTTTTCTAACCTATTTAATTCATCCATTAAGACTAAATTAAATTGAGACTTATTAGAAAATTTAGAACCACTAATTTAAATATTAAATCCAAATTATAAAATAAAACATCTCATGCGTGCTGGAAATTAAATTTAATAGCAGCACATGTAACGTGCAAAAATACTGCTTTAACCCCAACTGTATCAATAATGTTTTTATTATTTATGGGTCAATATGTTCATTATAAAAGATAAATCGGTACATTAATGGACCACAATTGATATTTATTAACATTTAAAAATTAATTTATAAAATTTAGGATTTTTAGTAATTTTAAATCATTTAAAGAAATTTCATTTATTATAAAATAACATTAATGTAAATTTTGAAATTAAATATTTAATTAAATTTAAAAAATATCAAAACAATAATGGAATTAAAATATATTAAGTTAAAAATTGTTTATAATGATATAATCATCTACAAAAATAATGGAACATAAATATTCATTTTATTTATGTCACTTTTAATATTTTTTATATTATTTATTTTATTTTATTATTAAATAAATAGTCTATGTGTCGGCGTTCCTTAAACAATTAATGTAATTATTTCATCTAAAAAAATTAAATATAAATTATTATGATAACAAAAAGTCATTTATATTTTAAAATAATATTTATAACCAAACTTATATAGTTCATCCCTATCCCTAAAGAATTATAGAAAATAAAATCAAGAAAGAAACAGTTTTTGTCTTTTTCATTTCTTAACTTATTATATAGGTAACATTCATTGAATATTATTCCCAATAACTCATATAAATATAGAATAAGGTCATATGGGTTGATATATTATCATAAAATGGATGGTATATGAGTTTATAGGTTATTTGTCTCCTTAAGATTAAAGTTTAATCACTAAGTAAACTCATTTTTACCTTAATCACTCTAATTAATTTTAATTTATTTCACTAATATTTTTGGTAAAAAAACTAATTTAACCTTACTAAAAATTTTAAATTATGATGATTCCATATATGGAATCCATTTTATCAAATTATAGTCACATAAATGGTAGAATTTAATTTAAAATTGATCCCACAGACGGGATGAAACAACGGATTTTTAAAGTAAAAAGTTCAAATTTTTGAAATGTTTTTATATCCAATTTCAATGTTAAATTTATTCTAATGACCTATATTGGATTTATTGATGTATAATTGAACTAATTATACCTTAAAATAAATTTAAAATATAATTTAACTATATAAATAAATTAGACGAAAATGAAATTGTCAATTAAAATTCAGGGATTGGGAGCTCTCAGCTTCAGTTGGGAGATCTCGGGCTCGGTTAGGGTTTCCCCCTCTTCATCAAACCTTCTGATATGTTTGGGGGTCTCAGCGTGCATTTTTTATCTATAAGGGCTAACTCCTTCTTCAGAAGATGGCCCTTCGTCTTCTTCAGTGGTGCTGCTTTCCTATCATCGGAGATCAGCTTCGTGAAGTAGTTGTAGTGGGGGTTTCAGATGGGTGATGGCATTACGGACTATGTGCTTCTTCCATGGTGTCTGGACATAGATCTTGGAGTTATTTATGGCATCATGCATAAAATCCATATCCTTATGGCTTGGGTTCATCAGCGGGTTCGGCGGTGAGGCTCATTTTCTTTCCCAACGGCAATATCTAGTCTTTCTCGGCATGAATTGGGTTCTTCGAAAGTGGTTTACAGAAGCTTCTTCAGAAATTCACTGGTCACTGATTCAATTCCCCTATACTTTTTTTGTTTCTTGATTATTTTTCCTTCTGTTGTCTTTCTCACTTTATGCGGTGAGTTCTTTTGATTGTGTTCTTCACTCGAGTTCACGAGTTCCCAGCTTGTTCTTGAAGTTTTGACATGGCATCTTAGAAATTTATACGGTTTTTCCAGTTCTTTGATTTTACCTTATGAATTCAATAGTTTATGATTGGAAAAAAGTTTGTTTGACTCTTCATACGTGACTATCTGATGATAGGGTCGATCCAGTTTTGAAGCTCTTTGATTTGTTGATTTTCATTTTCCATACATCGTTTATGTTTCTACTGAACCAACTAAAGAAATTCATGTATTTGAGATGCTTTGGTTTGATTTTTCATGTTTGTGTCGAGTAGTGATATCGTCGTTGATTCGTAATTCCTCTTTGTTCAAGGATATCAGTGGATATTTTAGGTTTTGTGGCTTTTTGGATTTGAAATTTAGAAAATTCTTAGTGGCGGTTTTTGAAATTTGAATTGGTCGGGATATGAGGTAGTCTTTGGAATTGTTTTTATTCTAAATTTTGATGGTAAATGAAACCAAAACTCTATAAGGATCAGCTCCAGATAAGGATTTAGATCAAGAAACATTCATTTATGCATGACCATTCATATTTGGAATAACGAGAGGGTATGACTTTGTCATTGGTACCAGGCTCGTGCAACCCTGCGTAGGACAGCTTATTGAGCGGTCATGTGAGGTGGACGATTTACATAATGATGTAGTTTCTATGGAGGGGTAGTTCCTATTTTTCTTGTTCTAGGTTAATTCTATTATGATTTAATTTTGACTTTCCCACTTTTTCCTCAAAAGTTCTTTTGAAATAAAATTTAATTTTCAGTCAATAAAAATTCAGTGTCATTCACTATTTATCAAAATATGAAAGTTCAAAGAAAAATACTAAAAATTCACTCAAAGTAAATTTTGATAATCTAATTTCAAAAAATAAGTTTTTTTAAATAAAATTTCCAATATTTAGTTTTAAAATAGGTCTTCCATTAAAAGGTGACAAAACAGCCTTTTTGAAAAATACATGTTTTTATGCTTAAATTTGTATTTATTCTTATTTTATTCTTATAAAAAAATATTAGATGAATTTAAAAATATTTTATTGAATATATAACATATAAATTTCATTAATATCTTTCAAAAATAGTGATTAATTTAATTTATTAATATAAAATGTCACTTTGGTCATAAAAATAGTTTTTCATAAAAACTCATCTTTTATATTCAATTGGATTTATTTTCATTTATAATTAATTAGAAATAATTAATTTTATAAACATTTGTAAAATATATTCTCGTAATTTAGTTAATCACATTCATTCTCTTCATTCCAATGGAAATTTGATATCTATCATATTAAATATTAATATTATATTATTGTTCAATAAAACTTGGTCTTGAGTGTAACACACGTTATCAAAGAGACTCGATGTTACATGCAATGCAAGATAAAATTGGTGTTGTGTATAACACAAGATAAACTATGTATTTCATATAATGAAATCCATCAAATAATTTAATTTGAAATAAAATATTTCTTGAAATCTCAGTATGTTACATCCTACCCCCCTTAAAAAGAATTTCACCCTCAAAATGTTTCTTGGTTATCAAAGGATTAACATTTTTATAATCCCATCATTGAAACCCACATAATACAAAGGTTTAATAAAAAATTATCTTTAAAATATAAAGTGTGAAATAAGGTCATCAGAATATACACATAACTAGGATTCCACATTGGGAGAACATTGGTAATAAATTAAAAGATTTATTTGGAAGGTAAAACTAATTCCCATGGACTAATAGTGAGTGATTGAGAACATGGTCAATAGGAAGTCAATGGAAAAAACCCACAAACCAAATGGGTTTGTAAAAGTTCATTGATATCATTAGAAAAGATGGTAATAGGATAATATTTTATTTCAAGATTCTTTTTCTAAAGTTGAAGGGTTTATTCAACATATAGACTGAGAGAATGTGGAATTATACTTACTTAATGAGTAGAATTTCATATTTTTGTCAATTTACACCACCATATCATTTTTTCTCCCAAATTATGAGTATTCAAGATGAATTTTTAATTCTTGAATCACTAAAATAAAATTTTAAAGACCATGTAATCATAAAGGGGATAACAATCTATTCCTCCTATCTTTAAACATTAACCAAACCCAAAATGGTTAGAACATGGTTAGATAATTCCAAAAATTAATAAACCCTTATAAAATAATCTTTAAAATTAAATATTAATACCCAATGATGAAACTAAATCATTTCATAACCCTATATCCCAAATAACCTCAATAACCTCAAAATTAAAGAGTGTTTTAACCTCAAATGTTATCTCATACATTTCATATTTTAAGACCAAAAATATGGTGACCTTCTTTTGAAGTAACATTATTTAATTAGTCATAAAATCACTTTTCAAGGTGGTGATAAAACTTGTGATCTCAATATACAATATCATATATACCCAAAAGGTTATTAATACCCTAAAACTTATGTCTATCAAAAAGTAAGGTAATACTTAAAATTAAACTAAATCATTATGCATACTTCAACCTACTAGAATGTCTCCTAAAAAATCATTAATAACATTAAGATCTCATTTCTAAAAACCTCAAAGGAGTTTCTAAGACTTTCTACTTAAGATCAACCATAATCAATTAGAACCAAGATGGTATTCATAACTCTTAATATAATCTCACATGAAGACATCCTAATTTCCAAAGATATCTAAACCGACCTTTGATACCAACTATAACAGCTCAGAACATGCACTACCAGATCCTATAATGAAATATATAACTTTACATTTTTGTCTATGATGTTGATAATTGTGACCCAATTTTTTTCATCAAAACCTTAGAACATCGAAAGGAAAACTTGGATCACTTAGATTTTGTAAGACCTTTTAGGTTTAGAGTTTTAGAGAATTATAAAAAACTCCTATATAAACAATTCACAAGACTTTAAATGAGCATTTCTCCAACTTAACCCGTATTTTCATTATCACATTAATACATTTTCATCATCCATATGAAATCCCTTCCAGACATAACTTGTTCAACATCATTTTTTTAAAACCTAGGGAAAAGGAAACATAATAAGGGTGAGCGTGAATGCTCAATAAGGGTGAAAATAATAATTAACAGTTGAATTTCATAAATGAGTATAAGAAGAGCATAAGGGTATTATGAAATAATAAAATTGAATGAGAGAATCATAAAGGAACTCATACCCATAAATACTTGGATCATCAAATATGAAAACATGGAAAAGGAAAGAGTCGTCAGAATAAAAAATCATGAGCCATGTGATATCAATCTTGATCATGAGAAACATTATAAACTCATAACAAGAAATTGAAACTCTTTTTGGTAACTTGGAGAATCACTTTCATAAAACTCTTTTAAAACCCTTTTAATTAGAATTACCATATGGGTAACTTCCTACATTATCATTACCCAATGAATTGGAGAGATATAATGAGTTTCACCCTTCATATATGAAATATCAAGATTACGCATTATTTATAAGATATAATAGGGATCAAACCTTCAAATAAGATATATCAGGCTCACCTGTGAGCTATAATGAGGCTCAAACCTTTGTATAAGAAAAATCAAGCTCACCCAATCCATATAATGATCAAGTACCATATCAAGAATAAAACACTTTCATCGTAAAACTCATAGAAATAATCATTATTAATTTATAAATTGATAAACCCATGGAAAAGAAATGGGTTTGATGTCAATACCTTTGAAACATGATTATACATTGTAAAAGAAATATGTTCCATAACAATATCATTAAAGCATGATTAACCCATGTAAAAGAAATGGGTTCCATAACAAATCTCTTTGAAACATGAGTAACCCATGGAAAATAAATGGGTTCCATAACAAATCTATTTGAAACATGAGTAACCCATGGAAGAAAAATGGGTTCCATAATAAATATCTTTGAAACATGAGTAACCCATGTAAAATAAATGGGTTCAATAAAAATCTCTTTGAAACAAGATTTACCTGTCAAAAATAAATGGGTTCCCTAACAATGTCTTCAAAACAATCATAATCAATCCAAATAAATAATGATGATAGAATAAATATGAAATATCCATAGTGGAGGATAAGTAACAACAAGGGATTTTGAAATTGATGAATGGAAATTCTATTAAAATATCATTAGAAACATTATTGAGGAAAATAACCATTACATTCTAAAGTGTCTCATACCACTTTGAAACATTTAAATTATAATCCCCATAAAGGAATAACATTAAATGAAACTTAGAATATTATTATAATAAGGATATTCATGATATAACATAACAAAGGATAAGTATATATACCTCATAAAATAATATGGGTGTATAATATAATGAGCATCTCAAAGAAGGCAAATTGTGATAAAACCCCATTACTTCTTTGGCAACTTTGAAACTGTAAACCCTATGGAAGAGAGATTATCAAATGGATATGTAAATCCCCATAAAGTAAAGTATAAGAATTATAAAATAAATTCGTGTAGATTATATACACCACACAACAAAATAAGTGTGGAATGTGAAATTTATCTCATAGATGTAAAAATTGAGATGAAAATCCCTTACCTTGAATCCAATTTTTCATGCGTGTCCTCTATCTTCGTCTTCTTTGGGTAACTCCTTTTGGTTTTCACCAAAGGAATTCATTGGATTGATTTATTCTAAAAATTTAGGATTATATGATTATAGGAGTGGTTTTGGGAGTTTATTTGGGTAGGGTTTGGATGATCCAAAAGGCTTGAGAGGTGTGAATAATGGGGGAGAGTGAATACCATTTTATAGTGGAGGAGGAGTGACATTCTTGTAAATAAAAAAAGGTAAACACTATTGGGAGGTCTCTCTTACCTCATGTGCTTACAAAATGATAAATAATGGAGTGATGGGGAATTATGGTTGATCCAAACTCACACAACACAAAATAATTTCATTTTTTATAACATTTTATTCCTTAACTCCTAAGTTTCCTTATTTTTTTCATTTAGGTTTTTTCATGAAGGTAACTTGTTTTATAAATAATTTAATTCATCCATTAAGACTAAATTAAAGTGATACTTATTAGAAAATTTATAACCATGAATTTTAAATATGAAATCCAAATTATAAAATAAAAATCCCTTGTGTGTTGGAAATTAAATTTAATCTAAGTACTTGTAACGTGCAAAAATATCGCCTTAACCCTAACCATGCCAACAATGTTTTTATTATTTAGGATTCAATATGTTCATTATAAAAGATAAATTTATCCATTCATGGTACATATTTGATATTTATTAAAATTTAAAAATCACTTTATAAAACATAGTAATTTTAGTAATTTTAAATCATTTAATAAAATATCATTTATTATAAAATAACATTAATGTAAATTTTGACATTATATATTTAATTAAATTTAAAAAATATCAAGAAAATAATGGAATTAAAATATATTAATTTCATAGATATGTATAATGATATATTCATCTAAAAAATAATGGAACACAAAATTTCATTCTATTTACCTCACTTTTAATATTTTTAGTATCATTTCTTTTATTTAGTTATTAACTAAAAAATTCATGTGTTGACATATCTTAAAATTTTAATGTAATTATATCATCTCTAAAAATTAAATATAAATTATTATGATAAAAATAATTTATTTATATTTCAAAATAATATCAATAGACAAACCTATATTGTTTTTCCCTATCCATAAAGATTTATAGAAAATAAAAGAAAGAAATGTACATTTTTGTCCTTTTGTTTTCTTAACTTATTATATGGGTCACTTTCATTGAATAGTATTCCCCATAACTCATATAAATAAATAATAATGTCATATGGGTATATATATTTCCATCCAAGGTGTGTTATACAAGTTTATAGGTCATTTATCCTCTTAAGATTAAAGTTTAACCACTATGTAAACTCATTTTTACCTTAATCCCTGTAATTAATTTTAAATGCTTTCACTGATATTTTTGGTCAAAAACTAATCTTGTATTAATATAAATTATAAATTATTCTGATTCCAAATATGAAATCTATTTTTTTTTAAATTCAAATCACAATATTAGAAGAATTTAATTTAAAATTGATCTCACGGATGGGATGAAAGAACAAGTTTTTAAAGTAAAAAAGTTTAAAAGATTGAAATGTTTTTATATCCAATTTCAAAGTTAAATTGATTCCAATGACCTAAATTGGATATATTTATTTATTATTTAACTAATTATACCTTAAAATCAATTTTAAATATAATTTAACTATATAAATAAATTATTTGAAAATGCAGTTTTCAATTAAAATTCGATGTCATTCACTATTCATAAAAATGTGAAAGTTCTCAGAAAAATACAAAAAATAAACACAAATTAAATTTTTATATTATTAATTAAAAAAGTAATTTTATTTTTTTTATATTTTTCAATATTTATTTTTAAAATTAGTCTTCCATTAAAAGGCATCAAAACTACCTTTTAGAAAAATACAGCTTTTATGCTTAAAATTGGATTTATTCTTCTTTTATGTATATAGAACTTATTTTATGAATTGAAAAATATTGTATTGAATGTATGACATAAACATTTCATTAATATGTTTCACCAATAGTGATTAATTTAATTTATTAAGATAAAACGACATTCTAGTCTTAAGAATAGTTTTTCATTAAAACTCTTCCTTTATATTCAATTAGTTTTTATTTTAATTTATAATTAATTCGTAAGAATTAATTTTATAGACATGTGTAAACTATATTATCATAATTTAGTTAATCTCATTCATTTACATAATTCCAACGGCTAGGTGATAACTATAATATTAAATATTAATATTACATTATTGTTTCGTAAAACTCGGTATTACGTGTAACACACATTATCGAAGAGACTCAATGTTGTGTGCAACGCAATATAAACATGGTGTTGCGTATAACACAAGATAAATTTTTCATTTAGTATAATGAAGGCTATCAAACAAATTAATTTGAAAGAATATATTTCTTAAAATATCAGGATGTTACATAAAGGCCCCCTTTATAAGTGTTTTTTTACAAGCACTGATAAAGGGACACCTCTATGAGCATTTGTTTACAAGAACTGATAAAATTCCTCATTTAGTAGTGTTTTTTTACTATCATTGATAAAGTCTCCCCCTTTATCATCTATTTTTTTCTAACATTGATAAAGGCACCCATTTATCAGGTATTTTTTTCTAGCGCTGATAAAGGTCCTCCCTTATTAGTGTTTTTTTACTAGCACTGGTAAATGAACCCCTTTATCACTATTTTTTTACTATAATTGATAAAGGGACTCCTTTATCAGCACTTTTTTACTTGAGTTGATAAAGATCCCCCTTTATCAATGTTTTTCATCCCTAATAAAGGTCCCCATTTATCAATTCTTTTTTTAGATCTGATAAAGGCTCCCACTTTATCAGCACTATTAGCTAGCATTAGATGAACCCAAATTTTTAGTAGTGTTATATAAACTTTAAGAGATTCCCCTGAATGATTCTAACAGTATGGAATCTTACAAAAACTTCCACCCCCAAAATTTGAATAGTAAAAATCCATGTTTTTAAGGACATGAGTGGTGTAGATCCTCACCACTGGTTCACCCTCCTTGGATTCTAAAAAGATAAAGCTAGAGAGATTAAGCATCTTAGTCAGAAAAAATAATGTAAGGTAACTAGATGATGAAAATTCTTTTGAAACAGATGGTACACATATCCTTTCAATGGGGATAAAAAATATATATAACTATCGCATCAACATTATAAAGTATTCATTAATATTTACCATGAGATCATCCAGAAGCTAGTTCAAATTGGCATCTAGATTGGCATGATCTAAATAGTTATTGATGAAACAGTGTTCAAGAATTATGAAAAGGTCGATATAATAAACTTATCCTATTAATTAAGATAATTCCTACTTACTCAAATTTTTCTTAGTACCCTATCCATTGAGGTTCCTATCATCACTACTAGAGATCTCACATATGTTTCCAACCCTTTCTCCCCTTCCACCATGTTTTCCTTCCTATTAATCAAATTCTCATCATGGGTAGTTCAGGCATCCAAAAAAAACTATATTAGGATTCACTTGGGCCACTGAGGTCTCTACTCTAGTAGTTGAGGTTTCCACCCCAATGCTTTATGTTTTCATAGCACTATATGGATCCATATTGTGTGTCTCGAGTCATGCAACAAATGATCCCACCTCCAAAAAAATTTACAACACAACCATACAATGATATCACACCAATATACACTCTTGACCAATATGTAAGGGGTTGATCTAGAATATCTTCTATATTTACCATTTTAATATGGGAAGACAACCTTTTTGGAATGCCTTTGATGAAGGAATTAATATTGCAGAGATGTTGGGCTAGGACTTGCCTGGGATGTCACAGGGAAGATGCTTAACCAATTTACCATCACCTCATGCATCTTTTCGATACATATTAGTAATTGACTGACTTCCATCAATACACCTAATTTAGAACTATATCAAATTGGTTTTCCAACATCATTTTATCATAGAGAGACTGTTGAGATCCCCACATCCTTCTCCCCCTATGGAAAATTTTACTCAGATAATATTCTATGTTTCTTTTGAAAATGAATTTGTCAATACTCAGAATTTGACTTTAGTTTTGGATTTATTTTCTTTTAATGACGCATTTACTTATTAAATGGTGCTTTATTAAAGTTTATACAAGCACATTTAAAAGTTTTGAAAGGAAATGATAGATTTTTATTAAAAAGGGGATAATGTTATTACCTTTGTAGAGGGGTGTTGGATTGAGAATCATATTTCTTCATTGGGTCCAAAATGGGGAGTTTACATTGAGATGAAAATTTTAGAATTTAATTTCATCATTCTAAATTATAGTATCAATTAAGAGAGTTTTTAAATAAATATCATATCATTTTAAAATAATATTTTGACTTAAAAATTGTGTATATATTTATCTTTTAGATGAATTAAAAGGGGGATTGCGTTTTTATTTTCTCTCAACATAGAGGTTGCCACTTGGAGTGGGGAATTCATTAGAGAATGCAGATCAATATAAAAATAGGCATGGTCCTTTGATTCGATAATTCTCTTTGATAATTATATTACCTCTCTATCAAAATTCTTATTTCTTGCTTTATTAAATGAACTATGGAATGAAATTAATGTATGAGAAAGTTTAAAAAATTCTAAACAAAATGAAATTGTATTATCATTAATATGATATATGAATTGAGTTTATTCTTAGATACATGTTTTATTATCATAAACATTTCTCTATGAACTACTGGAAAAATCACCTATACCCAAGATTTGGAACCTTGGGTATAGCCCCTAAAACTGTGGGTATAGGTTATACCCACGGTTCCATAAATCGTGGGCTACCGAGGCATCGATATAGAGCTATACCCATGGTTTTATAGAAACAGTGGGTATAGCCCTGAAGATTTCCATAATACCCATGGTTTAATTTAAACTATGGGCATACATCTATACCCATGGTTTACAAAACCATTGGTATATACTTTCACAACAAACATAATATACCCACAGTTCAATAACCATGGGTATAGATCCTTGACCTGTAAAAAAATATTGTCTTCCTGTGATCCTTGACCTATAGAAAAATAAAAACCACAGTACAAATCCGACCAAGTTACACCAATCCAACAAATTTACACAACCATAGTTCACAAAATAATTATAAGTTAGATTTGGTTCACAAAATTTTATTCGGGATAGATCTGTTTCATTATCATATAGGATCACTCTTATATGAGGCCTTTATTAATGATACCACATGCAAAGTTTGGGTGAAATTCGTTGGGAAAAAATATGAGATTAGTGAAATCATAATAGAGTAAAGGGACATCCTAGAAAAAGAGGTCAAATTAAATGAAATATTTTTTTAGTTAGAAAATGGTAATTGAGGCTATGCTAGAGAAATTGGATTAGTTTTGAAATAGCCATTCCATGGAAACTGGAATGTGATAGAATTGTAAAAATGGTGAACTATATATTAATATGAAAGGAATGAAGAATGAGGATTCAAGAGGGGGTCTACAAGTTGTTTTGGGTTGAAGTAGTGAACAATGGGACTTACATAATCTATAAGAGTCTCCCATCACAAATTAGTCAGTGACATTATCTGAACTATTTCTCTAGAATGAAGATTTACTTCATCCACATAAATATTTTTAGTGCATTTACCTATGTATATAATGATTCCAAGAAGCAAGAAAAGATGGATTATATGTTCTCAGAATTTTACATTTATTAATATAGTGACAAAGAATTTGTATTTTGACTCTAGGAAAACAACTCTCATAAAGTAATCAGAATTCAGAACTCAGAATTTAGAATTTAATATTCAATGACGAGATCCTATGAATGGACTAGATCCAAGAGTAAAATTTGGTTGACAGAAAAGTGTCATCAAAATATATGATTTAACTTGATAGACATCTCGATGTTATTGATGTTCCAGAAGATCTAGAGACCACATTGTACTTGATGCCCCGATATATCTGGAGTAATTACTAGAAAGTGGAAAAAATATAACAGTATTTTGAGGCCTAAAGTACCATAATTATTATCAAGGAATATGAAATCATGATAAAAATATTTGGTGGATAAGACCTGAAAATTTTACTATAGGATCACAACCATAGAGTAAATTATTTAGAAATACTAGGTGGAGGAAATGAGTGTATTGGTATGAAATTTATTTTCACTATTTTCTTATAATAGATGATGGAAAGCCTAAAAAATTCACAATTCTAAGAAGACTCGAATTAGTGGGATGCAAAGTGACAAAAGGAATAGACCATTGAATCTAAATGTCAAAAAAATTATACAAAGGAGTCCATGCCTAAGAAGAATAATTAACATGAGAAAAAGGAATGCTTGATTATATGTCATGACTGGTTGGAAGAATCTGAATAGAACGAAGAAGTATAAAGGAATGAAATTTCCTTGATTATTAAAGAAAATGACCAACTCTAGCTAAAAAAGGATAAAAATAATAAGGAAACTATATTGACCAAAACCTAAATAGATCTATAGAATCTAGAAGGAAGCAAGAATGAATAAGATAAAAAAGTGAAAAGAATTAAGATCATTCACTTTAAAGTTACAAAGAAAATAATTCTTAGGTAGATAAAAAAGTTTCAGACCTTCTACTACAACTAAATAGCTTATGAAATACCCACATTATCCTCATATGTTATCATTTTTACATCAAGAAAAAAGAGGATTGAAGGTGAACCAAGAAATGGAGATGTTGTAGAAGGACTTGAAGTCTATACAGCTAAAGAAATCAACCAGCGTGGAGATAATTTCAGTTGGTATATTGATTTCTTCTTATATCACATCACTTGATATATTTCAACTATTATTGAGAAATGGGTATAAAAAATTCTTAGAGAATATTTTTTAAAAATAAAACTGCTATGATGAAGGGGTATGGAGAGAATTTCTTGAGGGGAATCTACCAAAATAGTGCAAGCTACCATAGGTTATCCTTTTTAGTTAAATTTGGAATCTGAACAACCTCTGTAATATTAAAATATAAGGTATGATTTCACTCTCTAAATAACTATTTTTATCATTGGGAAGGAATTTTCTGAAAAAATTTGTACAAATTTAGTTCCACCTGAAAGTTTTTGTTATGTTTTTTGAAGTTGAGTGCGGTTTTATAAAACATTTTGAAAATCTTTCTGTAAAAGTCCAATAAAGTGAATTTAGAGTTTGTATCACATTGAGTGATATACATGAAAAAATTGATGCTTTGGAAAGCATACCTAACTTTAGATGATTAAAGATATGGTTCTCATGTCAAATTCAAGTGTTGTCGCTTAGTTTTTTATGTGTTTTTTGAATTTGAGTGCAATTTTATAAAACATTTTGAAAATATTTTTGTACAGCCCTAGTAAATTGAATTTATATTTGGTATCACATTGAGTGATATACATGAAAAAAATTGATTCTTTGGAAAGCATACCTAACTTCAGATGATTGAAGATATGGTCCTCATGTCAAAGTCAAGTGTTGATTCTTATGATAACACTATCTACAACATGTTAATGAAGGATGATTAAAGGTAGATAAGATGGATATTAGAGACGTTTCTTGACATGGACTAATTAAAATCTCACAATTTTGTGCTTTAAGAAGTTAAAATATAGCTCAAATGAGGAGATTGAAGTGATGAGATGTGAAGTAATCCATCCTGGTGTTACTAGGCATATTTGATGCAGTATTTAGTGGTAAATAGAATTTGGATGTAGGATAGACATACCTGAGTTAAATTTGGAAATTAAGTGTTGTTAGGATATATTTGATATTTAATATACTGGAAGACCTTAGAAACTGTAATGAGAAATTCTAATATGGTTTGAAATATTACTAAAAATTTAGAGTTTATTTAAAGTGTAGAAGAGGTTCTGAGATAGTTTGAGGAAGTCTGGAAGTGATTCTGTGCTAAGTGATAAATATGGCTAAGTCTAGAACTCATAAGGTTGAGAAATCCATTGTCACAAGGTTGAGAAATATGAATCATAAGGTTGGGAATAACAACATGTAAGGTTCGGACAAGCCACTGTAAGGTTGAGACAACCATTGATGTAAGGTTGAGAGAGACTTATAAGGTACAATGACCTTATGATGGGACCTCATAAGGTTGAGAACAAAAGAGTGTAAGGTTGAGACATGCACTCATAAGGTTCAGACATGTCCTTATAAGGTTTTTTCTAGTTCCTGTTAATGTTCAAACACCTCATATGGTTCCATCCATGTGACAAATTTTTGAAAATTTCATGAATTTATATTCCAGGGATAAAATGATTGGGATAATGCTTATACTAATTTTCATTGATCAAAAAATCATATATTAAATTTTATAAAATCATTGAATTATGATAATCTGATCTTTAAATTGAGAAAAGAAAATATCAAATCAAGATATGTTTGAGAGACATTTCAAGTCTAAAAATTATGTTTCTAGAATTATTTTATTATACTGAAAATTAAATATTATGATGCAAGTTTTGAATATTATTGAACAATAAATCAAAAAATAAAGTGTGAACCAAAATTGTTTGAGAGAGAAGAATATAGTTGAGTTTATTAGAAAAGATATCAATTTTAGGATGAATTTATAAGATATTATTTATTATGATACTGAAATTACAGATTAATTAAATTTAGAAGTTCAAATGAGATAGGGTTGATGCTAGTCTGAAATTGATCAAGATATCACAAATGAGATGTGATTCAATATTAATGGAGATAAAAAAGAGTAAGTTGAGATGATGTATCATATTTACAGATTCAAGATAAATTTTTATAGGTTTGATGAGAATATAAGTTGGAAGTATGAAATTATATTGTTTTCATATAGTTTTAGAAGATTTTTTTGCATATTTTAGTGAAAATATTTTTAGAACGAATATAATAATCTTGAAGCATGCTAGAAGAATATAGATGATTTTTTTAACAAAGAAACATGAGACTGAAAATGATTTGAGAACTCCTGTCATTTCACAAGAGACAATTGTTTAGCATAAAAAAGAATAATGAGATTGCGGGTGATACCCACATAAAAAAATAATTGAGAAAAAGAAAATGAGTTCATGGAACCAATAATCGAATGGGATTTTCTATATTATAATTATAGAAAATATTATTTTATGGATCATTATAACTAAGATGTTGTGTGTATGATCAACTAGATCCATTATGGTTTAATGAATGTGTAGAAACATGGGTTTTGTCCCTGCCAGACTTTGGAATATTCCAACGAATATTTCCAGAGCTAGGCATGAAGATGTCATGCGATTCTGAGGCCCGATGTGCTCGGAATAAATTTTATAAAAATATTAACTATTTTTATACTATGCACATGGAGGGGTGTGTTATCTCATAAAAGGTAGCTCAGAACAGGAATATTAGGGCACAGTTGCATCTGGAACGTGTCGTTTACCCTAGCCGAGGTGTAAACATTGCGGGCACGGGCCTGCTGTGAGAAAAGCCACCAGGGGCGTTTTCATAAATAAATGGAAAAGTTTATTTATGAGTGTCGACTCGAATAAATTATGAATAGAGTCTCAAATTGAAAATCTAATTCCTCCGTTGCGTTCATAATGGCGCGTTTACCCTAGGGGTGACCTAATCTCCTCTGCGCCGGGAGGTCTGGTCGGGAGTGTTAAATTAATTAATTTAATTAATTAATTAAATGGGAGAAATCAATCAAGAGCCCCCCCCCCCCTTCTTCTTCTTCTTCCTCGGTGCACAGTGGCGGAACCACCTCCCCCATACCTCCGTTCTTCACCAAATTGAGCCGCAGACATCCATTTTCAGCATTGATCATCAGCGGATCGAGTTTCAGGGCGTCGCGGGCATCGTTCTGCACCCAAAGCTTCGGCGATCCGCCAATAGGTAGGCATTTTGAGTTTAAAATTCCCAGATCCCAATTTGTTTGGTTTTTCTCCATTTTGAGCTTGCAGGTGAGTAGATTCGGTCTTGAGGGTGTGTGTAGATGCCTTCGGATATGCGTTTGGACCCCCGTGGTGCCCCCGGGGGCCCTCAGAAAGTCTGTCGGCGCGGCGACGCCGTGGCGGCCGGCAGCGGCGGGCCGCGGGAGTTAACCGGGACCGCCGCACCGCGGTGGTCCGGCGTTCAATCACCGGTGACACCCGCGGGGGGGGGGGGGGTGGCCATGCGCGTGAGCTCCACGTTTCAGCGGCACGGTCCTCCGGCCAGAGCGGCCGGCGGCAGCGGCAGTCAGGTCGGCCGAGGCGGTCTGGCCCTCTGCTTGTACACGGGGGTTTTAAAACCCCCGTAATTTTCTCCTTAGAGGTCGGAATTGCATTCCGTCTATGGAGACGTGACCCTGGTGATAAGTAAAACCCTTTAAGGTAGGTTTGTGAGTTTAAATTTTCAGGATCGAGGCCCATGAGCTTGAAATGTTGAATAAAATAATAATATTTTATTATTATTCGACTTCGGGTCGTTCTATCTTCTACCCGGAGCATCCAATTGACGTGTCGTTAGTGGTGTTAGGACCCTGATGTTATGGTGGAATTTTCATGATTGTTTTTGGGTGTTGTGACCAAGAACAGGGTGTGGGCCCCACGAGGCCAGGTTCTGGCGTTTTCGGAGAAACGCAACTTTTCCGTCGGGTGTCCGTTTTGGACGAACGAGTAGTCGATCCCATGTGTTTTTTTGAGGGGATCGCAATGGTGCAATATTCTTGACATGTTTCAGGAGCGTGTTGTGGGCCCCACTCGGGCTGGCTTCAGTGAATAGTACCTTTTTCACCAGTTGTCCGTTTGGGACGATCGAGTAGTAGATCCCGTATGTTTTTCCGAGGGGATCGCAGTGGTATGATCCACTTGATGAGTTTCGTGATCATAGTGTGGGCCCCATATGGGCTAGAAATGGTGAATAATGCCTTTTCCACCGATTTTCCGTTTCAGGCAAGTAAACAGCCTATCCTGTGTGTTTTTCCGCGTGGATCACGATGGTGGCCTCGGTATCGGCCTTGGAGGTGCACGGTGTGGTGTTGTAGAGGGTTTCTTGGGTTAGCGACGTTTGGACCAGCAGTGGTTGAGGGTACTCCCTTGGTTCGTTCCTATGAGGGTTCGCGTAGCATCACAACCTTATTATAGGTTTGTGATCCTCTCGATGGGATGTTTAATCTATTAGAGTTATGGCATCCCTCTGGTGGGCCTAGAGCGGGATCCTCTAGCATCGTTTCCCTAGATCGAGTTCTTGGTATCGTTGTGACCACTTATCCACGGGCGGTGATCCTCTATCTAGCAGGTTAACCCCGTAGGGTTTGTGGCATCATCGAGAATATGATCCCCTACGCAGTGGGTCGGGCCAAGTAGGTTTGTTGCATCGTCGGGTATATGATCCCCTAATCAACAAGAGGATTATAGTAGGGTTGCGGTATTATTGGATATATGATCCCCTACTCAGCACGTGGTTTCTATAGGGTTGTGACATCGTCAGTTCAATCCCCTATAGTGCGAGATGTACCAGATAGGGTTTTGGTATCGTCATGACCGTCGTGACACAGGTGACGATCCTCTATTTGAGTGAAGTGTTTATTTCGAGTGCCAGATCGGGTTGTGGTATTCCCTAGCGGATCCTAGTATTGATCCCCTATCTGTGAGATCTTCATATACCAGTGTGGGTTCTGTTCTCCCCTATCAGACCCTAGGAGTGATCCCCTATCCTAGGAGTTTGGTGTTTATGTTGTTTCAACGAGGTTTCCTCAGTGACTATATCCGACGAGTGTAATCTCTAGGGTGAGTGTATGAGATGTTTGTGTGGGACCCGATGGAGTGTATCTCTCGGACGAGTGTCATCTGGGATGACAGTGATCTTAGAGTGTGCTCTTCTGGTTGTGAACCATTGCTGGTGATGAGGTTGGTACCTCATGTGGCTTAGTGTGTGAGATGAGTATATCTGGATGTTTTTGGTATACGTAAGAGCGTATATCTGAGCGGATGTTCATGGTATATTTATGGGTGAATACCTGGTTAGATGTTCAAGATATATTTTTGGGTGTATACCTGAGTGGATGTTCAAGGTGAATGTATGGGCATAAACCTGGATTGAGCTGACTAGTTGTGTTTAGCCGAGGATGGTCACGAGATGGAGTTTCTCTCTCGTCTGGGTTCCCTCTGGCTGGGATGATTGGAATGTTACCTTTCAGTTACTCTCTTTTGTTTTGGGTTTTTGGAGTGCCTAATGAGTATTGTTATACTCACCCCTATATGGGCTTTTCCCACATATGTTTGTGTCTTGTACAGACCACAAGCCTTTCGACGGAGTCCTAGGAGGACCTGGAGCAGGCGGAGCTGAGTGAGCGGGTCTGACCATGGAGTCTTACTGGAACTTTGCCAAGGAGCTTTCTGGTGGTTCTTTTGGCAGCGTACCCCTTCTTTTGAGTAGGTTGGATGCATTTGTAGTTTTCTTTTGGTGGGCCATGTTTTTTCCTTTTTGTACTACTGTTTCACTCTGGTTTGGGATAGTTGTATGCATGCATTTTCTTTTCAGTTTTATATATCTTTGCAGTGTTTCATGGATGTGTATGTGGGTGTGTGTGTACATATACCTTAGGCTAATGCCTCCCATGTGTGTGATAGCCTACTCGGTTCTGGTCTCCAACCCATGGCCTATTGGAGGTGGTCTTGGGGAGTCACGGCTTGAGCCCCGTTAGGTCGATTCGCGACAGAATGTTCCAAGAGTGTGGAATAAAAATTTCAATGATTTAATGAAGGAGATAAAGTTTTTCCCAATAAATTAGTAATATTTATTCGACCATATTGTATTTAATTAGGGGTGATTCATTATACTTCTATTAGAAATTCATGACATATTAATTATTAGTTTGATAATTAAAATAATCAGTGAGTTGAATCCTAATATTTTTGGAACATTTGAGGGGAATTGTCTCAACCAGATGAAGTTGATATTAGGGATGTGGATAGTTAGTAACTTATGTTTTGGTAATTTTTACCTAATCCAGTGAGATTAAATATATATGGTAGACAATTTCATAAACATGGGCAAGGAGAAACTGGTGAATTTTTCAGTCTAAAGCTCAAAATTATTAGAATTCATGTTTAGGATCCTCTTTTTTAATCCTATGAATATGAATAACTTCATTACTCAAATATGGATCCAAATTAGAGGACTAAGTTCGTTATTTGGGCATCCCCAAATCTTGTGTGAAATTCCCTCAGTTGTTAAGGGGGCATATTTATTCTCTATGCTTGATTCTCCATGTGTCACTAAAAAATGTGGCAAATGTAACGCATGAGTATACTTATGATCACACTGTAGTGAATAAATTTTAATAGGGGAATCCCACAAAATGGGGGACCATGTGGTCAACCATTCCCTTAAGATGGTTTGATCATTTGGGTAAAAATTACCAAAAGGTTTTTAGGTGAAGTGGTTTAGACCCATGAATTTGGTTGATGGTTTGATCATTCAGGGTCGGTTTTCTTTTGGAATCTCTCATGATCTCCAGTTTGGGAATCACCTCTTAGGAATGATTTATCCCACAAATAATTAATTAAAAAAATCATGCAAAATAAATAAAATTTCAGCATGACCCATCTGTATGTCAAACATCTATGCTGATGGAAAAGAAAATAAACAGAAGCAACATGGTAAAATCAGACAAAAATGAAACATGCTATTAATCCCTCAACTACCCTGATCTCCCTCCCCTGTAAAGAAAACTGCATAGCCGCCTCCAGTGCCCTTCTGGCCCCATTTGCAAAATATAAGTACCCTCCATCTATAGAAAGCGATAAAAGTCCTAAGTGGCCGATGCGATAAAAAAATAAAATAAAAACTAAAGTACAACGTACATGTTTCCTATGATTAAACAAGTCACCACCCAACATATAAGAACAACAACACCCCATGGGTCCAATCATGTTTCTGTAAGAAAGGGGGAAACAAATCCAAGTTTCAAAATGATATTTTCAAATAATATATTCCTATTAATTAAGAATTACTCTTCCTATTAATGGTATATAATCAGTTTTTCTCGAGTTTCAGTTTAGTTTGTGAATGATTTTTATTAAAACATTTCATTCTATTTTTTATTTTGTTTTATTCTGTCTATTATGGATCGGGTTATGTTGATTCAATTCGAAAACTTTTGGTTTTTCTTGGTTCATGTTGGGTTAGCATGGGTTTATGCATGTCAGATCTATTTGGAGAGGTACAAGTTTGGTTTGGTTTGGTTTTTTCATTCTACATGGGAAATTTTTTTATAAAGGCCAATCGGACCCAAGAGCCCTAAACATAAAGAATCAACCTAAAGAAAAACCCACAAAATTTGTTCTATATAAAACAATAAAAATTCTTTGCATTATAACAATAGACATGTTCTATGTCAAAGCTGTAAACATATCCTATGGGAAAATAGTAGACTGGGTCCATGCTAAAGTAAATAATGAGAAAATTTAGAAACTACAAAATTTATCTTAAATATATTCTATATAGTCAGCATATATCACACTGATGGACACAAATGATGTCTTTCATGAACCAACCCAGGACACCCTTCAAGCCGGAACCTAAGCCTACCCGTGATATAATCTGAAGCATGTTCTCGATCACCCTAGGCCATAGAAAATCACTAAGGTATTAAATATAATCTTGTAGTAATGGTTTCACCTAATTATCTTAATAAAATATAGAATAGAAATATGATGAGAATCTGGAATAACCCTTCTCTAATTCAAGCGTTCATTCAAACCAAATAAATAGTTTCAAAATATGAAACATAAGAAATAAGTAACAACCATATATATAAAAATTTATGAAATTTATAACATAAAAGAGATGAGATAAATAGGAGTATGGTCTTGATTTCTAGCAAGCAAAGACAAATCATACTAAGATACTGAACAAGATAACTTCAATAATCATGAGGTAGGTGGTCCCTTTAATATTAAGCAATATGTCACATATAGTGTGTTGTCTACATGTGCATGTGGGGCTCAAGTCCAAGAAATATGGTTAAGGACCAGATGAGTTCTGAATTGAGAGTGGAGTGGGTGGGTATTTTACACATGGTTTGAGGTTTTTAGGGATGTTTGGAAACTATGTCACCAACAAGCATCAATGCTAGTTTATATTGGAAAAGCCTTAGAAGGGACCTAGCCCAAGTGGGTAAGTCCTTTGGTAGTTATTCCAGAAAGCGTTACGCTATGGGAATTGTTTGGGAAAGTGTGTGGGAATTTTCTACCTTGAGACTCCCAAAGAGGGGATGGTTGATAGGAATGTTAGTGAAGGGGTGATATATCTCTTTGGCTTGAACTCCCTTTGATACAAAACATACAGTATTCTAAGGCATGGGCCTTTGGTGGAAAGTCCTATATTGGGTATGTTTTAGGTACTTCCACGTGATTTGAGCATAGTTAAGAGTTAAGAGGAGGCTTATGGGCATCCTACCCATCTTAAAATGGTTTCCATCGGAGTTTGGAATATCAAGGGAAGTTGAAGTAGGCTTTTTGAGACCATATGAGATGGTCGTCCTGTAATATGAGTATAATTGATAAGTTCATTTAATTAAAATGGATGAATTGGGGTTAGTAGACCATGGCATGTAGGCTTCAGGGTTTTAGGGGGTTATGGTTTTAACAATGGGGTATATTTGTGACAGTTGGTCTGGGTAAGACGAGTCAATATTTGATGCACTTAGGTGTGTCTCCTAGCGGAGTTAGGCATGGACCAATTACCAAGTGAGAGCTAAGACTTAGGCTAGTCTAACATGAATTGTTCTATTGCATCCTGACTTGGTTCAATGTAGTGTGTTCGCGAGGTGATTATAACATTCGAATGGTGGCAACGAGGCTTAGGACTGATGGGATAGAGTCGGGATGTATATCAATTATTTTCGGGAAAAGAGATATGTTAGGCACTTCCCATTTTTTGGATGAAGGATAACAATGAGTTGAGGCACTTCAGAGTTTAGTTCTTCCCAAGGTTTGAGATATGATAGGTCCCTATGACCAATCGTTCACCTTGAGTGGATGACTTTGTGTATATTGAACCTATGAGGAACCAGAATTACAGGAGTAAACCGAGGAGGAGGAAGAAGAATGGAAGAAGAAATAAATATATGAGAGGAATTCTCACAACCCCCATGCATGCCACCAGTGATGGCAAAGAATCACTCCAACCCAACCAAAATGATACAACATTTTCATAAAATCATACTACACATTAAAACTCACTTGTGAGATGCTCCATGAAAATCAAATTTTCCAGGCTGCCATTGAAATGGTGGCATGAATCTCCTTACCTAAACCTCTCGAACTTCATAAACAACTCAACCTTTGGGCATTGAACAACATCCCCACACCATATCTAAGTTGTAGTAAAATTTGGGCCATTAATGTCCACCAAAACCCCCTCAGTAAATTTGGGAGCAAAATCACTAGAATTTACCCCATATTCACTGGGTGCTGATTGATCATCTAATGCATGGAAAACCTTGTCAAGAAGGAGGTGATGGCCAGGAGGTGGAGGTGGGGGTGGCCACATCCGGGAGGAGGCGGTGGTGGGGGCGGCCGCATTCGGGAGGAGGCAGATGTGGAGGCGGGGCCGGGAGGCTGAGGCGGGGGCCGGGAGGTGGAGGCCGGGAGGCGGATATGGAGGCAGAGGCGGGGGCTGGGAGGCGGAGGCGGAGGCGTCCGCGGAGGCACGAAGGTGGAGGGAGGGAGACAGGGGGGCGGGAGGTGGAGTCGAGGGTGGGAGGTCGAGGTCAGGGGGAGAGAGGGAGGAGATTCCAGGTCTTAGGGGAGATGCGGGGGTGGAAATGAGAAGTCGGGAGGAGGAGCCCGATAAAAAGTGGAAATCGGTGTTAGTATACTCACGATTTAAACAAAAACGTGGATATAGGTCAAAAGATACAGTCTATACCCATGGTTTTTTTAAACTGTGGGTATAGATGCATGGAAATAGATCCATTTTCTTAGAGTGATTATTTCAAGATTGAGACTAGAAATTATTGATAAATGAACTATATAACTTTATTTTACGTATCAATTTGAATATATTGATATGTGTTTTTGGTTCTTGGGATATTTTAGAGATAAATTTTATTTCCTTTTTTTGATAATCTTGATAATATCTTAAGGCTATGTTTGGTACAGTGAGCTCCTATTTTTATGCAAATGAAAAGAGGGGAATGGAGAGTGAAATAGAAGTGGAAATTGATTTCCAAATCAAGTTTGGTAAAATTTGAAATGGATTGGGAAATGAAATTAGTAAAATTATGATTCAAAATAAAAAACAAATGAAAAGTATATTTTATCGTTTAGTTATAATTCTTCGTCGCCCTCCCAATGATCAGGTGTCCATCGATGAAAATTATCATCTCAGTTCTAGCGTGTGGACCTAAGGGTTAGGTACACCACGGGATGAACTCCACCTGGAAAAAACATGATGTGACAGAAGATCTATTTTTTGAGTTAAAATGATTTTTAAAATTAAAACTGTTTCATATTCAATGATTGGACAATAATACCCCTGCTGTGTAACCCATTTTATTAAATATTTGTAAAATGGAAAAATAAAATCTGTTATTATAAAACATTAGTAATATAGATAAATAAAAATTGTTTAATAATAATAATAATATATATATAATAAATATATAAAAATCATTCGTTTTAGATTTTTAATAATCAATTATACAGTGCAAATTTATAGAATAAAATTTCAATGCAAATTTAAAATTCATATATGTTTTATATAGAAATTTTTCCATTGTTTAAAAATAAAACAAATAAGGTTTTGAGATATTAAAATTTATAGTTATTTTTTCATTATTTTACAGGAAAACTAATAGCATCATTTTTTAAACAGAAACATTTAATTATGTCTTGACAATTTTTGTTTATTATACGTATAAAAAATAAAATAATGATCCTTAAATTACTTTTTGGTGAAAATTTACATTTTTATTTATATATTAATATATTTTAAATTTAATTTTATATAAAAACTTGAACTATAAATCTCTTATGGAAATTTTCATTGAAATTTTCTAACAGAAATTTATATTGAAAATTTTCACTATAAATAATGTATTAATATAGATGCACTAAAAATGTAAACATGTATGTATTTTAAAATTTATTTAATTAAAATTCTAGTATAATTATTGTAAATATTAAGTGAAATTTTTAACTAGAATCTTAAGTGGGAATATGAACTGCAATTTTCCATTGTAAATTTGCACTAAAAGTTTCCAATGAAAATTTCCAATGTAAAATTTCAGTGAAAATTTACAATTTTTTTCTATATTAGTTTATTTTCATTATAATTTTAAGTAGGAATTTGAATTGAAAATTTGCAGTGGAAATTTACACTAGAATTTTACATTGTTTATTTGTGTATTGATATATTCTCACTTATAATTTAAGTGGAAATCCATATTGAAAATTTAAGTTGATAGTTTTATTTTCAAATTTCCACTGTAATTTTACAGTGAAAATTTTCATTGCTTATTTATGTATTAATATATTTTTACTTATAACTTTAGTGGAAATTCGAATTGAAAATTTGTGATGAAAATTTTCATATTATGACCCTAGGTAGTGAAATAAAACTCAAATACATATAAAATATATCATCAATAGAATCAACATGCAAGGAATAACCTACACCAAAAATAAATCATACCAGGGATGCACTTGCCACAACAAACGTAGATTCCACTGATAAGTTTAAACTTTCATTATGAGTTTTCATTGGAAATTTTCAATGGGATCGTGTGAATTTCTAGTGTGAATTTTCACTTAAAATTATATTGTATATTTATATTTTCATATATACATATATATGTATGTATATATACATGAATTCAAATTGTGTACTATAAATTTACACTAATTTTTTAACATAGATGTATATTAGTAGGGATTTACAGTGGAAATGTAAAAAAAAATTTCAATGCAAGTTTAAAATAATTCTTGTATATACATACTGAAAATTTACACTTAAAATTTTCACTTGTAGTTTATAATTTAATATTACCATATTTATTTGTATTTGTATATTTTTATTTTCCTTTTTTTAGTTTTCATTAAAAAAATCATCATACATTGAAATTTTATTGGAAATTTCAATGCAAATCTGTAATATGAATTTTAAAAGATATTGTATATTGTAAAATATACATTAAAATTTTCCACGGGAAATTTGAATGGAAGTTAGAAATAAATGTTTCCAATGGAAATTTTCACTGAAGGTTTCCAATGAAAATATGCACTAAAAGTTTACAGTAGAAATTTTCACTAAAGGTTTCTAATGGGAATTTGAACTAAAAGTTTCTGGTGGAAATTTTCCCTAAAGGTTTCCAGTGTAAATTTCCAATGTAAATTTCCAGTGAAAATTTATATTTGTTATTTGTGTATTAACATATCTTCTTTGTAATTTATAGTGTGAATTTGAACTAGAAATTTGAATTTGATGTTTGCACTGAAAATTTACAGAATGAGGATCTTGAGAATAAAATATTTTACTTATACATGATTTATGAAGTTCTTATAGACTCTTAGGAATCCCTAAATTTTACACTATAAGTTTTTAATATAAATTTGGAATGAAAATATCTAGTAAAAAAATTGCATTTTTACCTATGTATTAATATATTTTCATTATAATTTTAAGTAAAAAATTGAAGTGTAAATTTCATGTGGAAATTTGCAGAGGAAATTTCTGATGGAAATTTACACAAGAATTTCCGGAGTAAATTTAGACGGGAATTTCCAGTGGAAATTTTGACGGGAATTTACAGCAGTGGCAGCGTTAAAAAAAATCCCCAAAATTCCTAACGAGGGAATTTTCATCCAAAACCCCAACCTG
The DNA here is from genome assembly GCA_963277665.1 of Viscum album. Lineage (NCBI taxonomy): Eukaryota > Viridiplantae > Streptophyta > Magnoliopsida > Santalales > Viscaceae > Viscum > Viscum album. The sequence goes on along the minus strand of OY728146.1, from coordinate 2,002,941,156 downwards.
AGGGTCAGGTTCAGGTGCCCAACCTGAGATGATTTAAATCCTTCCATTGATGCCCTAGCATGGAGTGCAAGGATTGAGGAGCTCCATATACTGACGCAGTCCAATCCACGCCCCACAAACTCTGATGATCCCTATATTGGGGTTCGGTCACCTCAATTTGTGGTAATCTTCTTCCTGTAACTACTTGCTTCGATAGTGTTTTTATGTTTAGAGCTTCAAGAAACTGTGAATAGTGAGTTAGGGCGTTTGCAAATTTCATTACTAGGAACTTCCATTACAAATGACGTATCCTAATCTGCTCATAATTTTTACATAGTGCTAAATCTAGAGTTCTTATGCATCTATTTGTTCAGGGCCTTTGAAAATTTCATTTTCTGTTGAGTTGCGTGATAATATGACTATCGTAACTTTTTGGTAGTGATATTTGAATGTCTTTATTAACTCTGTCTAAGCATAAATTAAAAAGTTTGATGGTTAAATCTGTGTAAGTATAATTCAGCATCCAATTCACGTCAACCTTCTTGATGATATGATTTTGTTAAATGTCAGTACTAAAGTTTTAGTTAACTCTGTATAAGTATAGAATAGATTATTTGATGGTTAACCATGTGAAATTATAATTCTATATCAAAATAATTTCAATCTAATTTAATTTTTAATGTTTTCTATATATTTGTATGTTTATTTGGTTCAGTAATTAATATATGTGCAAGTATAATTCAGTATCCAATTTCTGTGCAACTAAAATTCAGCACCCAATTTTTATTAATTTTTTATTTTGTTTTTTTTTATGTTTTTATAGATATTGTAATTTTTTAATTCCTAATTAGTATTTTATGATGTATTGTACATGAAGTTGGTTTAACAATTTTCCTTGGTCAATTAATCTAATAAGTATATTGTATGATTTTGGTTAATGTGTCATTAAATATTGTTATGTTATTGTCGCTTTTCTATTTGATATTTCTTATTTTACATCGATTCAGGGAAAATAGGTTACATTACAAAAAAAATAATGCAACAAAAAAATGCAGGGAAGTACTCCGTGGGGCTTGAACTCGAGACTTCATTGATACCCACAGAGACATCTACCACAAAGCTGCACCCTGAGGGAACCTATTTGATATTTATCATTATGTAAATGATTATTTATTAAGTATTTATAATCTGGTTTTTATTACATGATCAATTATTCTACATAAAATGAGCAACTCGAGCATTGGTGATATCTTTGGGTGTAGAAGGAAAGGTCTTACAAATATGTTAGGAACCCCAAGAAACATGAACTGATTTTTTGAAACATGTACAACTAAAACATGAGCATTATTCAAGTGGATAGAAACTCCTGTTGATGCCACTATTTCCACTTAGATGGGGGTTAAGGCCCATAGTTTTACAAACTATGCACCTTCGCCCAGCAAACCATGCACACAAGATTTAATTCCCCCATTTAAAAAAATACCAAACCCCTCGGTTATAACCCATATTTTCCCCAGCTCAACTTAAACATTTTATTTTGTTTTCCAAATATTTCAGGAGGATTTCAAGGCTCCTCGAATCCCTTTTTTGACGAATTGAAGATCTGATTGAAGAATCAACTCCTCTACGGTATATGTTTTCTTCCCTGTTTGGTTTTATCTCTCTACTGATTCTTTTACCCAATGAAGAGGGATGTTTTTTCTTTCTTTGACGATGATTTAGATCTCGGTTTTAAATGATTTTAATTCTTTGGATCTTGATTTTAGGTATTGGTCCTAGATCTTCCGCACTGTTGTGATTTCAGTCTTTTCACATCAATTTGGGAATTTTGGTTGTCAATTCACATAGTCCTGATTATAATTGCATGTATGTAATTGTGCAATTGAAATCGCCACATTGTGCAATTGCATTCAAAATTTTATTAATTAATTGATTATCTTTCCCATGTGATAATGAAATTGGTTGAATGTGTGATAAATAAATTGGTTGAATTTGGGATAATGAAATTGTGAATAATGAGATTATGAAATTGATTGATTAATGGTGTATGAATTTGATAGTGACCCATGCGGTGTGATAATACGATTAAAATGATGAATTTATGAAATATGTTGAATAATGATTTATGGTAATGGTTAATAAATGGTTGGAAATGTGGAACCATGAGATGTGATACTTGTTACTCAGTTGTGGGACAGAGATTGCTACTCCAAATACCCATGAGGTGCCAGACTATTGTTCTAGGGCCCCATTATATATATGTATTTTATGTGATCACTGAGTTATTGGACAGATATTACTGCTTCAAATACACACGGGGTGTCAGACTGCTGCTCTAGGACCCATTGTTTGAATGTGAAATTGAGATTAAGTAAATAATGTAAACCCATCATGGAATGAAATGTGATATCTCTTGGTGTATGGTTCAGACTCTGGCACGGTCCGAAGCAGATATTTTTGGTACGAGTGTCATCGTGAACTCGTGAGTTTATGCGATTAATTAAAGAATAATTTTATTGTGAAATTTGTTCACTTATCTTTGGGCTTTATTATTTATACAATTTCATATACTGTGATAGACTGAATATTTTTTTGGACGTCGTTGGTGGTGCCTTACTGATTTGTACTCACATCCTACTCAATTTTCTTGATCGGTACCCAAATATACTTCATGTGTGCAGGACAATATATGGGAAAAAGTCCTATGGTAGATGTCTGAGTTGGGACGAAGCATGGATGAGGGAACCATACATGATGTTGGGGTCCGCATGGGAGATTTCAGTGTGTCTATTTTGGGTTTTATTTTGACACTTGATGCATTTGGCATGACATATTTACTACTTTGGTTTGTGGTTATTTATCCCTATTTTTGGATTATCATGTGATGTTGTTATTTATTGGTTATGGACATTATTCTGGTTATCGTTCATTGTCATTTGGTTATTTTTTATTTATTTCCACTGTTGTGATGCTTTGTTAAAGATGGTATAGTATCCTCATGTTATATATCAAACCCTTGCTGGTAGTCGGTAGTTTTTTGGCATATAGGGAGGTGCGCTTGTGGTCATGTAGCCAATTGGCTTGGGGCACCGACATGTGGCACGTGAGTTGAGACGTTATAAAGTGGTATCAAAAGAGTTTTATTTTATTTTCTTTTGTATTAATATTTTTAAAATGTAGATAAGAGACTTGAATGAATCTTCCCTTGGACATGAGCTCGTACATGAGAGTAGCTAACCCATGTACGAGGGAAAACCAAAGTACCAAGGGTGATATTGTAGTTGATGTTTATTTTTACAGTTGAACGTTGTTTCATATCGAGTGATTCACTTGTTGTGTGATGTTATTAATGTTTTTCAAGATTTTACTCAAGGTTCGATATGACACGAGAGTTTTATATACATGCATCATTCTAGGCGCTCAGGACTATTATGTGACATGCATCATTTTAGACACACGAAAAAACAAAGTTTTTGGTGAGTTGTTAAAAATAAAATGTTTTTATTTAAGTAATTTAAGATGAAAAGGTTCCTAATAAGAATTTGGAAGTTGTAAATGATGCTAAATGTGGTCAATTGAAGTAGATAAATGGGTTCCTATTGAGAAATGTAACATCTTGGACCTGTATGTCACTCAACAGTGCCTCGAGCCTGGTGGGTCACTAGGACTCAAACACATCTCTCCAAACACCAAAGACTATTGACTATTAGCGATGACCTATGTGTGTCAATGGGGAGACTATGACCTAATTACCAGATTATATTATAGAGGAAGTTGATAACATATAGACAGTAGAAGTTGATTAACAAGAAGAACACTGATACCTAAACAAGACATGTATATATAACAAATCTAGAAGTGTCTCATATAAAATGATGAAAATGATACATGTATCTAGAAAACAGCCAAAACAGGTACATGACAGTACAATACTGTTGAAGTTGGTTCCCAAGAACCAACTTCTTTTGTACTTTATGATAACTTCTATTCATGGTTTTTAATATTAATAAATTCTTTATCACATCATGATTGTTCTTCCACGTAACATTATATGTGATAATGTCATATGAGTAACTGTCACAATAAAAGTTCATAGAAGATCCCTTCTATGATGAGAACCCAGAAGTGTCATGATAATATTCTTGAATATATGTTCTATAGTCGGATGATATCATTTGAGAGACACAAATGATACAGACTATCAGGGGTGGAGACTCATATTATTTTGAGACACCTTATTATGGTGTACGCCCTTGGTGATATCTGGTAGGATATTATGAGAACGAGACCTGATAGTAGAAAATTGAAATTTATTAGTGTCATTGGATGTTCCAATATGTGGACATGTTTATTGGTCCTTAGACTTTAAGATTATTATTAATGGATATTATGAGTCGCACACTTAGATGTATTGACGAAAATCGTGACGATATATGTTCACATCGAGATAGGATATGTTGGGTGAATCATGAGTAATATTGCATTAATGAATAATATGAGAAAGGATTTATCCCTTCTGTTATTTAACGGAAGATAATATCTCAAGCTCTTTGATGATAATAATATAGCCTATATAAATCTATGACTATGGTGATTGATTGCCAAGTTATATTTTTGAAAAGTCAAAGAAAGAGATATCAAGCATATAGATTGATGACACTGATATGCAACCTGGTCGATAAAATATATTATGATAAATGGATTATATTACACGGTAAGAGTTCGTATGAGGTGACATGTTGTTGCGGAATTAACTTCTTTCTCTATGGGTGCATTGGCGTGTTGCTAGACACTATCCTTGAACTTTAGGCCGCTCAGCCTAATGCCTCTGAGAAACAGGCCTAGAGGGTCATATACTAAGTGTATCCAATATCTCAGTTAGATAATTTATTATTTAACAAGTTGAATAAATATTATCTCCAGTCATGGTTTAATAATTATTTATGTATGACTGATTGCATTTATTATGTCACTAGTTATTCGATAGAATGTATTGTGAGTGGAATAATTAATAAATATTGAGGAGGATTGGCGGACCGAGTTTAATGGTCCAGTGAGAAATAGTAATATTGAATATTATTTGATTAAATAATATTTAATTATAACTCACAAGTTAAGCGCATGTTAGAAAAAAAAATATTTTTGTTATTATTTGACATGGGGGTTTCAATAGGATTAATGAAATAAATAAAGGAACTTGTGCATATTATTTAGTATTACCCTAGTGAAATAAATGCCCGGTTATACTATTCTATTAATTATCAAAGAGAAAGATAAGTGATGTCGATGGTGTTGTGCATAACGAATTGAATAAAATCTCTCAAGACTAGAGAGTTCATACTTCTCCAATAACTCTCTCAAGGATGAGAAAGGTCCTCCTCTACCGAATCAAGGAGAATGCTTTAGAAGTGGTTCTCAAGGAGGTCTAAGGAGGACATCACAAGAGCAAGGATCTTCCATATTAGAACCTGGAGACTCCTTCGGTGATATCCGGAGATACATGGAACACATGTGGATTACTGCTAGCGGAGATCTACCCTTGATCTCTACAACGCAATGATGGTACATTTGTAGATTTGTGGCTAAAAGCATCAATGAAGAAAGAATCACCTTGGAGGTAATTCTTATTTAATTAAATTAATTATAAACAAAATATGTCGATCTTCTCTCTTGGTTATGGTTTTCTATTTCTTTGTCTTATTCCTTTGAATCCATTATGTGGATCACAACGTTCATTATCACATAGATCCCTGATAGTTCATTGAATATGACAAAAATTAAACTTGGGAACTGTCCCTCTTGTGCTTCCACTGCGCTCAAAACCTACAAGTGGTATCAGAACGAACATATTATTATTTATAATTATTTAATAATAATTGGTGATTTTCACATTTATGATTTAGTTTTTTAATTCAAGTTTAATCATTCCTTTTTAATCTGAATGATGAGATCTGTTTCTTCCTCTATTTTTTCTCATATATCTAACAGAAATGATTAATTTTATGATTAAAATTATATCAAGGATCTCATCCAGAGGTGCCAAAGATTTTGTCTAGGTAGCACAATAGTACATGACATGTAATCGGAATTACACGCCATGTAGTTTTGTTTAATGAATCAGGATTATTTCAGCAATTACTCAACCCGTGTGCATTAATGACACGCGGTGTAGTTAATTCTTATACCATGTGTTGACCAGGACAGACTGACGCATGGTTAGTTGGACTACATGCCGTGTGGCCCACTAAACATGGCGTGTAGTCCCTTTTGGGTCAAGTTCGGGCCGTGTATTCCATACACGACCTACCCGATCAGTGATTGTGTAACACAGAGTCAACACGGCGTGTGTCTCACTAGACATGTTGTGTACTCTAAGATTTCTATAGTACGCCTCACACGCTGAGTCCCTAGGCATGTACTTCAGATACATGGTGAAGAATATACATGTTGTGTATATGAGATTTACACGCTGTGTACTTTTACTAGTTATGAAGATTTAAAATTTATAATATTATGTAACCCTTGAGACATGTACTTGCCTGTGAGTGTAAATCTGGGACACACCATGTGATAGACTTTGATATATATGTGTGTGTGTGTGTGTGTGTGTTTTATTAACATCTGCATAATATTCAAGATCTTCACATCATGTATGAGTTGTATTACAATTATTATTCTATGTTCATGCTATATGTCACAAAGAATAAAGTGTATACAAGTATAATACATGTTTGGTAGTTTTGGATGGGTATTCACCAGGTTACCTCCAAGGTACAAGTTATGTACACAATTAATTTTAAATTAATTTATTAATTTGTTTAAAATTATAATGGATGAGAATATCAAGGAAATTCAGAAAAATTTTAAGATAAAAGGATTGATTAATTAAAGTTAATAATTAATCTATTTGAGAATGATTTATCTTAAATAAAAATGATTAAAGAATTCAATGCTATTTTTATTAAATGCTTAATTCATTGCATACATGTGAATGATCATGAGTTAAACCAGACCTTTGTATGTGATTGGTTTCTTTTTAATTTATTATTAAATTAAATTGTTGGCATGCGTGCCTTATCTCCTCATTAATATATAGGGTTTATGCGCCCATGGTTTCTTTAATGTAAACCCCCTTTTACCCCTCACCTACATGTGTTTAAAAGAATTTGTAATGGATGGAGCTCCCAAGCTAGTGGAGAAAGTTCAAGTTAGGAGGCGAGGAAAAACCAATCCAAGGAGATACAAAGGTGGATAGGTGGATAGGTGGAAAGTTATATACACAAACCTAATTGGTTCAATGTGTTTCTCACCTAGGTCAAAAATTATTTTATCAACCGTTAGATAAACTAAACATTAGAACAAACTCATGATCATACCCTTTATTTTATTTCTGTTAGATTTCATAGTTATTCATTATGGATGTTTTGTCGCGATCACATAAGTAATGAATTAACAAAAATGCAAGATATAACTAAAATAAAATGGATTATGCATAAATATTATCTAAAGACATGGTTAATCACTTATGTAATCCCACTTAATACTAGAAAGAATGTGAAAAGATAATAATTGACAATTTACGCATAAAAAGATAAAATCCCTCAATAAAATATTAAGTTGGTATAGCCTTGCATTACTTCGGTTAGAATCAAACCATAGTTCAAATTTCTTGACCAACCAAATTTGGGGTGCTTTCAATTATCGGGGAATTCTAATTTGAGGTTTTGGGTTTTCTTAACTCGATTGACATCAAGGGTTGACTGCCAAAGCAAGATTTGATGTAACTTAGAGACAAAGGTTGAGGAAATCTAAATTAATGATTTTAGTATCAGAGTGTCCACTCAATGGATCAAGGAACTATGAGTTAATTCAGTTGAAATTTGGAATGCCTACCTAAAACCATTCTAGTTTCTTGACCAACCAAAGTTGGGGTAATGAGAATGGAACATGGATCATTTCCACTAGGATATCCAAGAAACATGATATTATGAAGCCAATGGTGAGAGATGTTGGGTTCCGATAAAATACTGGGTGACTAATAAATATTTATTTATTTATTTGTATAATTTTATCAAGATAAATTATTAAAATTATTCTCATCTTATTTGTAGAAACAATATAAAAAATGACATCAAATACATCTTTGCGGTCCATACTAGAGAAGGAAAACTTTCTCAGCGACACTAATTTCCAGGAGTGACAAATGCGCCTAAAGGTCATCCTTCACCATGAAAGGAAAATATATGTACTGGAAGAACCTTTACTATTTGTGCTTAGAAATGAGGAGAGTGATGAAGAACTCTCTCTATATGAGAAACATCTGAATGATGCTACAGATGTTCAGTGCTTCATGCTATAATCAATGTCCAATGAGCTCTTGAATCAACATGAGGAAATGGATGCATATAGCATGATGTATCACCTATGATATCTCTTTCAATAGAAAGTGAGATAAGAGAGGTATGAGATCTCCAACACTTTGTTCATGACTAAGCTTGGGAAGCATGTTCCAGATAGCCCACATATAGTGAAGCTTATCGGCTATATTGAGAATCTGAACATCTTAGGGATTAAATTTTCAGATGAGTTGTGTATAGATCTCATACTTTCATCACTACCCAAGACCTTCTCTAGTTTTATTGTGAATTATAATATGGGAAATAATGAGAAGATTCTATTGGAACTTTTGACCTTGATTCTCCAAGTGGATAAGAAAATGAGGCATGACAAACCCGCAATCCTTATGGTGAATAGGAAGAGGAAGTACAATGCAAAGGGTCCTGAGACTTATAAATAGTATAAATCCCCTGAGCACTGTCTGACCATGAAGAAGAAGATCAAAAGGTAGGTCAAGGAAAAAGAGGCAGTATGTTTTGCATGTGGAAAGTCATTCCACTGGAAGAGGAACTGCACCTAGAGGTAAGGGGATGCCAAAGGTTCATTCGTTATCGAGTGAAATATTTCGATTTCTACACATTTAGTATTAGATACAGCTTGTGATGCTCACATCTATATTCAAATTCAAGAACCAAGTAGATTTCAAAAAATTTCCAGAGGAGAGGTGGATATGCGAGTTGCCAACGGTGCGAGGTTGGCTGCTCTTACCATTGGTGACTTCTCCCTCTCATTATTGGTGGGAATGATTTTGGTTTTACATGACTGTTATTATGTACCTACTGTTACAAAAAACATAATTTATGTATCAAGTTTATACACAAATGAGTCTATTTTTAAGTTCGGAAATAAAATTTGTTTCTTTTATAAGTACAACATATGTTATAGTATGAAACATTTAAATAACGGCCTATATGTATTAAATTATGAAAACCAAGTGTTGGTTATTGATAACGAATCAGATTCACACGACTCATATAACACCCAGTTGTGGCATCACCGCCTTATTCATGTAAACAAAAATCATTTGACAAAGCTCTGTCAAGATGACTATTTAGACTAATCTAAGCTAAAACCACTTAATTGATGTCACACTTGTTTACAAATGAAAATGATCAAACCACCATTTGATGGATAGGGTGAAAGGGCCACAAAGATTTTATAATTGGTACACATTGATTCATGTGGACCATTTCTAGTAGAGGTTAGAGGTGAATATTCTTACTTTATAACTTTTGATGATGACTTGAGTAGATATGACTATATTTACTTAATGAGGTATAAGTCTGAGTCCTTTTATAAATTCAAGGAATTCAAAAATGAATTAGATAATGAGCTTAGTAATAAGATAAAGAAGTTTTGATCGAATCGAGGTGGAGAATATCTTAACTAAGATTTCATCGAAATTTTATGGGAGTTTGGGATTCTATATCAACTCACTCCACCTTATACACCATAGTGGAATGATGTTAGTGAAAGGAGGAACCGTACCTTGTTGGAAATTGTAAGGTTGATGATGAGTGATGAAAATCATCCATTATATTTTTGGGGATATGCATTACAAATTGCAGAATACACATTAAATCGAGTACCAAATAAAGAGGAAAATGGAATTCCCTTCGAGTTATGGAGTGGAAAGAAACCCATTTTATTGCATACACATGTATGAGGATGCAAGATGTTTTTTAAGTCTTTCTTAGGAAAAAACTAGCACCCTAGGGCATGACTTATATATTTATAGAGTATACCAAGGAAACTAAAGGATACAACCTATACAACTCCTCAGATAAGAAAGTGATTGTCGTCAGACAAGCCGTCTTTATTGAGAGGGAGAACATCCTCAAAAAGGATTGTGGAAACAAGATTGACTTCAATGAAGTTGATGCTCAAGATATACAGGAGTTGATACATGAAAAAGTTCCACAGGTCCCTATAGAAGAAGTGGTTCCTGAAATACAAGTATTTCGTAGGAGTATAAGAGAGGTAAGGGAACCATAGATATATGGTTTTGTTTCCACTGAGGATGGTGTCTCATTATTGTTGGATGATGATGAAACTCTCTCCTACGAGGAGGCAGTAGAGAGCTCAGAAGGTGCAAGATGACTAGAAGCTATGAATTTTGAGATGAATTCCATGTATCAGAACCAAGTTTGGGTTCTGTTTGATGCACTAGTTGATGTAAATCCTATTGGGTGTAAATGAGTATTCAAGAGGAAACTGAACATGAAAGGTAAAGTAAGTACCTATAAAGCAAGGTTAGTGGCTAAAAGTTTTAAACAACATCAAGGAATTGACTATGATGAAACCTTTTCATTAGTCACCATATTTAAATCCATCATAATCATATTTTCCATAACAACTTATCATGACTATGGGATTTGGTAGATGGTTTTCAAAATCGCATTCCTTAATAAGAACCTTTAGGAAGATGTCTATATGACAAAACCATAAGGGTTTATGACACCAAGTGATTCCAAAATATTTTCAGTTTGTAGAGATCCATTTATGGATTGAATCAATCATCTAGGTCATGGAACATTCGATTTGATGAATCCATAAAAGAATTTTGTTTCATTAAAAATGAATGTGAGTCATGTGTTTACAAAAGTTTTAGTGGAAATGTGGTCTTTATCTTAGTAGTATATATTGATGACATATTACTTATTATAAACCACATACCAATCTTACAATATGTTAAGTGCTGGTTGAACAAGTACTTCTCTATGAAAGACTTAGATGAAGAAACCTACATTCTAAGGATCAAGATCATTCGTGATAGATCTAAAAGTCTTTTTCGACCAATCCAAAGTACATATATTGACCAGATACTGAAGATATTTAGTATGGAACAATCCAAGAGGGGATTGGTTCCAATGTAACATGGTTTACATATTTTTAAGAAAATGTGTCCCCAGACATAGTAGGAGAAAGATAAAATGAGTAATATCTCATATTATTCGTTGATAGGATCAATCATATGTGCCATGTTATGTACTAGACTTGATGTTGCCTATACATTGAGCATGGTAGATATATATCAAGGAGATCTAGGAGAACAGTATTATATTGTTTCTAAGACTATCCTTAAGTATCTGAGAAGAACCAAGGATATGTTCCCAGTGTATGGAGGAGATGAATAGCTTGTCATCATAGGGTATGTTGATGTTGGTTTTCAGACAGATTAGAATGATCTGAAGTCACAATCAGGATATATTTTCTATTTCAACAGAGGAGTTTTGAGCTGGAAGAGTTCAAAGTAGCCTATTGTAGCTGATTCTATAGCGGATTCTGAGTACATGGTGGCTTTTGATGTAGCCAAGGAATCTGTATGGATTCAGAACTTTGTTCAAGAGCTTGATTTGGTACCTAGCAGTAAAGACCCTATCACATTGTATTGTGATAATACTATAGTGGTGGCTCTTGAAAAAGATCTAAGGTCACATCAACAGACAAAACACATACTCTAGAAGTATCACCTATTGAGGGATTTTTATCAAAGGGGTAAAGTTTTAGTAATCAGAGTATCCACAAAATAGAATGTGGTGGATCCCTTGACTAAAGGATTATCTTAGCATAAGCATGAGTATCATGTGAGAGCTAGAGAACTGAAGGTCCTTAGCAGTTGGCTCTAGTAAAATTGAGATTATGTTAGAGTTGGTGCCCTAGAACCAACTTCTTTTGTACTTTATGATAACTTATATTGATGATTTTAAATATTAATAAATTCCTTATCACATCATGATTGTTCTTCTACCTAACATTGTATGTGATAATGTCCTATGAGAACTATCACACTAAAAGGTCATAGTGGATCCCTGCTATGATGATAACCTGGAAGTACCATGACATTATTCTTGAATATATGTTCTATAGCCAGATGATATCATTTTAGTGATACAAATGATGCATGCTGTCAGGGGTGGAGACTCATAGGACTTTGAGAAACCTTCTCATGGTGTACTCCCTTAGTGATATCTGGTAGGATATTATGAGAATGAGACATGATAGTAGGAAATCCACATTTATATGTGTCATTGGATGTTCCTATCTGCAGACATGTGTATTGGTCATTAGACATTAAGATTATTATTAATGGATATTATGAGTTGTACATTTAGATGTATTGACAAAAACCATGACGACATATATTCGTGACGAGGTAGAATATGTTGGGTCCGTCATGAGTAATATTGTATTAATGAATAATGCGAGAAAGGATTTATCCCTTCTGGTCTTTAATAGATGATAATATCTCATTCCCTTTTATGGAAATGATATAGCCTATATAAATATATGGCCATGATGATTAATATTCTAGTTCTATTTCCAAAAAGTTAAAGAAATAGATATCGAGAATATAGGTTAATGGTACTGGTATTCAACCTGCTCAATAAGAGATATTGTGATAAAAGAATTATATTACATGGTAAATGTTCGTATGAGGTGACATGTCATTGTGGAATTAATTTCATTCTCTATGAGTGTCTTGGTGTGTTGTTAGATGCTAACCATGGACTTTATGCTTCTCCACCTAATGTCACTGAGAAATAGGCCTAGAGGGTCACACACTAAGTGTATCTAGTATCTTAGTTAGATAATTTATTATTTTACAAGTTGAATAAATATTATTCCCAGTCATGGTTTAATAATTATTTATGTATGCATGATTACACTTATTCTATCACTAGTTATTCGAGATAATATATTGTCAGTGAAATAATTAAAAAATACTGAGGATTGGAAGACCGAATTTAATGGTCCAGTGAGAAATAATAATATTGAATATTATTTGATTAAATAATATTTAATTATAACTTAAAAGTTAAGCACATGTCAGAAAATAATAATATTGCTGTTATTATTTGACATGGAGGTTTCACTAGGATTAATGAAATAAATAAAGGAGTTTGTGCAGATTATTTATTATTACCCTAGTAAAATAAATGTCCGGTTATATTATTCTCTTAATTATACAAGGGAAAGATAAGTGACACCGATGGTGTTGTGAAAAACAAATTAGATAAAATCGCTCAATCCTAGAGAGTTTATCCCTATATAAGAACGCTCTCATGAATGAGAGAGATCCTCCTCCACCGGATCAAGGAGAATGATTTGTAAGCGGTTCTCAAGGCGATCAAAAGCAAACATCGCAAGCGCATGTATCTTCCATGCTAAAACTCAAAGACTCATTCGACGATATCTGGAGATATGTAGAACATGTGTGGATCACCGCTATAGGATATCTACCCTTGATATCTACAACGCAACAATGGTACACCTACGAATCTATGGTCGAATGAATCAATGAAGAAAGAATCACCTTGGAGGTAATTTTTATTTAATTCAATTAATTATAAATAAATTATGTTGATCCTCTCTCTTGGTTCTGGGTTTCTATTCCTTGGTCCTATTTCTTTAATTTTAATTCTATGCATCATAGTGTTCATCGTTTCATAGATCCCAGATTGTTCATCGAATATGGAAAAAATTAAAGTTGGGCACTATCCCTCCCATGCTTCTGTTGCGCCCGGAACCTACAAATACAATAAAAGTATCAAAAGAGACAAAAAGACCAAAATTTTCCCAGTAGCATCTTAGGGCTCATCTTGATCCCATGCTCCCTTTCTCCAAAGGAACGATCAACAACCTGAGTTATGGAACATTCCCCTATCCGCACATCCAACCATATAATCTATTTGGGTCCCTGAGTTGGCCCAAATACAGTGTGAAATAAATATCCCAGTAGGTAACCACCCAACATATATACAATTCTATGGTGTTCTATATAAAACGTTATGCAGGTAAACAATAAGTAGGTAAGCAATACAAAAAAACAAATTGTCCATGGCATGTTCAACACCAAGCCAGTGATGCTAACTAGCCTCTCAAGGCTCCCTACAAAACAAGTGTCAGCTCCTGTATCCAAGAAACTATAACAGTAGAAGTAAACCACATGGCCTCAGCATACATCCATACCTATCAAATCACCAAGCCCTTGACGTATAATCTGAGTGAATCACATTCCAATGACCATGCTATATTAACTAAAGTATGAGACCACATAGGGTCATATCCAAGGTGTCAAGACCAAGGAATCCTCATTGAGTCCTAGGAGAATCTCAATGGAAACTTGGTATAGACACTGGTTGGAGTCCTAAGAGAATGTCATACCAGAAAAGTCCTATGAGAGTCCAAGAAAGCCGGATCTGAGGGGTAGAAAGGCCCAAGGCATCCAAAAAAATCAAGACCCAAGGGGCATAATCAACTCAAGGCATCCCATACCGCATTCATAATCCATGGAGATTCATCCATGACATCCATAAAAACATCCATCCATCCATACATTACACATGAGTCTACCCACTCATGTAATCCATTCACATTCCATCATATAACATGGGTATACCCACCCATTTATCACCATTCACAATTAAACATTTAACATGGGTATACGAACCCATTCATCACAATTCACTACAAGAAATTTAATGTGTATACACACTCATTAATCAATAACCAAACAAACCAATTAAGTAATGCCAAGTGAAAAGTTAACCATTTGATAAATTCAACTATTAACCACTTAAATAACCTATGAGTCTACCCACTCATTTAATATATTTTAACCAATAACATCCCATGAGTATTCCCACTCATGTATTCTATTCCCACTTAGTCAAGTCACATGTGTATACTCACCCATTCAACTAATTACATTCAATCCATTGATCCAATTAAGCTTAGCATAACATAATGACACAAGGAAATAAGGCAGTACATATCCTAATCATGTAATTCAATTCCATGTAATTCCAATTGAGCTTCCAATATCTAGGAAAACTCAAGAACACACCCCTTGGTTGGTTCATCAAAGATCAAAATCAAGGAAAATGCATGAAACACCCCATGGGTGGACTTGGGTAGGGAAACAACCACCAACACATCTCAAAGGAACCTATGGACATCTCTAATGGGTCATATTCCATTTATATCTATTTAATATTTCAATTTTGGGGTCATGATAGAAAGTATGGTGGACGACTTAACGACTGATATCTCTATATGGAACCAAAACTTGAAGGAAAATTATAGAGCACCTACCTTAGCTTGGTTTTAGAGACCCGAAGCCTGAAGTACATGGAAATTACATTACATTTGCGGAATATGTAATACATAACAAAAACAGACACACAAGGACCACAATAGTTTAGTGTCTTTGGAAACTTGGAACGTAATCTTCTAATCGTGGTGAAAGATCTTCACCATCTCCCATAAAGATCTTCCCCTTTTTTTATTACCTAAAACCTTTCTTTATATCCTGGGGAAAATAAAACATAAAAAAGGTGAGCTCAAATTCTTAGTAAGGGTAATCATAGAGAACATAAAACAATCCATAAACATTTGAAATCAAAAACTTGAACATGAAATTTAAACATCAAAATCTTGAGCAAAGAAAGAAATCATGGAAGTACGTAAGGCATATATCAAAATGGAAAATCAACCATGATAAAATATAATGGGAATAAAACATGTAATTGTGGCAACCATTCAGAACATGTTATGATTTCCATAGTAGCCGAGGCATTGCTTCCAAGACCATCTTAATGGACAAAGTCCCTTTCTGACTCGAGTTCACTCCTCGTTTCAGTCCTGTAACACTGAACTGGATTAACATGTCATTCCAGCCATGTCTATCTCATGAGATATAAATCTTTACCCAATTCATTGGAGGGAGATATAGGTCCCACCTATCTCATAATGAAATCATTCTTACTTGTGCCACAAAATAAACATACATCATTCATAATAACCCAACGAATAAAATGGGTTTCATAAACATAATCCCATCATCACATAATCCATATAAAATAAATGGATATCATTTCATAATAATAAAAGTGAAACCATGAAAATAATATAGACATTATACTTGAAACATACACATTTGAAATAATTTCATCTTAGATAGAAAATGGTTTTGATAAAACACTTAAAATGAATTCTTGAGGAAAATATCTTTTCTTCTTCAAAATCATTTTCTTTTCACAAAATTTCAAGCAATTTTAAAAGAAAAGGATTTTGTTGAAAATATTCAAGAAATATTTTGGAGTAAGATTCATGAAAATAAGGCTTTATAATACCGTAAAAATACTTTCATGCTGTATAAGTTAAAAAAACATTCTTCTCATACTTTTGCCGGAAAAGTCAAAAAGTACCTCATAACATAAACAAAAGAAGGATTCCTTACATACCATGTAGTAAAAGTCAAAAATGGGTAAAAATGACTTTAAAAATACATGAAAACACTTTTATAAAACATAGACATGGATGATATAAATAACCCCAGTAAATACTTACGAATAAGCAATGTCGGATAAAAATGAGATTTGCAAAATTATCCCTTACCTTAGGTATGATATGCTTCGTATGGATCCAAAACTCCTGTATAATGATTTAAATAATGTCATTGACTTATTACATAATAATATTCATTGTTATGATATCATATATGTTTCACTTATGACTTTATATTACCCGTTCTTTTGTAAATTCAATGTTAAAGCAACGTTTTGGGTAAAATCATTTCATTTATCGTATGTATTTCGACTTTTCATTCTTGATATTATTACTTATATCCTGATTTACATAATTCCAGAATGTAAAACATGATTTATATATAATATATATTCATCATATACATATATATTATAGATCGATAAAAGGAATGAAATACACTGTTCATGGAGACGGTAGGCCGTACGTACGCATGAACGTTGTTTTCGTTTCCTTATTGAATTGAATGAAACTAAATAGATGACATAAATATATATATAAATAAATACAGTAGTATTATTATTTCATATATTTCATTATTATTCATTATATAAACTTTATGATCATTCATGTATGGTTAACATGGAGAATGAATCTCATCGCGTCGTGGAGACGGTAGTCCGTACGTACGCACGAGCGATGATATCGTTACCATAATTATTGAATAGAATAGGAATCAGTATGATGTTATAATAACCATATATAGTTATTATTTACACCATTATACCCATCCATGTAAGGTGTTGGTGGAAAAACAGATTTCACCACGGCGTGGAGACGGTATTCCGTACGTACGCACACGCAGTGATTTTGTTTTCCGTAGGATGGATAGATGGTGAAATAGAGTTGTTTTATAATTATAATAACATATCAGTATATGAGTGATACTTATGTTATTACTTCATAATGAAAAAACTAAATAAGAATAAGTGGAAGAAGAAATAAAGTTGAAAGAATCGGTAATGGACATTACCTCTTCTTTGAAGCGCTTCTTTGAGACCTCCTATTAGGGCACTAAAATTGGTCTTTGAAGAAGACCAGAACCTCTAGGATGTTTCTATGGAAGTGGAGAAGAGAATTTGGCAGGAGTTGGCCGAGCTTGAAGGCTAAAAGTGGTGTGAGGAAGAGAGGGAGTAGGTTCCCTTTTATAAGGGAGGAGAGGGGCACCTTTGGAAAAAAAATATTATTTTATTATAAAGTCATATTTGGTTTTTAATAGCTAAAAATTGATTTGTTTCGAAGTTAATGTGTGGATGGGTCTAAATCCTCTCATCCAATATAATTTATACAAGTTTAGGTTTCTATTTTAACCTTATAATTTAGATTTAACTTTAAGTTAAATAATTTTTTTTTACCGTGTCTTCTTGTTTTCTTACACTATAAGGTTAATAAACTTACTATAACAAGACAAAAGAACCCCAAGTTGTTTATTATTAATATATATAACTTTATATAAGTCATTTGGCCAAACCTTATATTTTTACGAATAAAATAACAATTAATAATATAATATTTATTTTAAAAAACTATTTTATGTCAATTTTGACACTATTTGGTAAGTGATTTTTGTGAAAATCATAACAGAATTATTAGTTCTAAAAACATTAATTAAATCAATACTAACATGTAATATTAATCTAGAAAATTAGTTTAATTCATAAAAAGTCTCAAATTACATTTATTTGGGTATTTATAATATCAATTATGTCAATATTTCATTAATAAGATAATTAATGCATCATCATTGTGTCATAAATAAATTAACTTATTTAATGTCTAAAAAATATAAATAAAACACTATTATGTAGAAAATCATTTTATCTTTCTAAGTAATATTTATAGTCGAATTTATCTTGTGTATTACCTTATATTAAAAATGATTTAGTTATTGAAGTTTGATTTTAACTATTTTAACCCTTCTTTAAATAAATTAATAATAAATTTCCTAGTCTAATCCAAGTGGGCCTAAATGGTCATATTTTATTCCTAAGGTTGTTTTTGGTCGAATTAAACTTATCCAATAGAATTAGGACATGTGTTAGGGTAATAATAATATCATTTTTACCCTTAATTACCCTATTTACTTTTAACCGTGGTAAAAAAAAGTAAAAAGTTACTATTCACCAAAAATTATTTTCATCTCATTGAACCACATTTTAGTCCTTGAAATTAACCATGTCTATCGTATTTTCTAAATTCCACTCACAGAAGCGGTAAAATTAAGTTTTATGTGAATTTGCAAATTCTCCTAGGAGGTGGGTAAAAGACGGTGAAAAGTTCAATAAATTTTTTATGTATCTAAAATTATTATAAAATGACTCCAATGAATTAAATTGAACTTATATAGGTATTATGTATCAATTTTGACCTAAAATAAATTTAAATACAATAAATAATTATTTAAATAAAAAGTCGGTTTTTGAATAGTAACCCAGTGTTTTCACTATTCATCAAAAATTGAAAGTTTTCAGAAAAATACCAAAATTTCACCCTAGGATAATTTTGATATTCCGAATCCAAAAATGAAGTCCATTTCGAAAGATAAAATTTATAAAATTTTAAAAAGTGGGTATTACTATTCATAATGGCTAGTTTATATAACATATCGTTGTTTAGCGAAACTCGGTATTGTGTACAACACACGCTATCGTGGAAGGTCAAGATTGTGTGTAATGAAATCCAAGTTAGGGATGTGTGTTGTGCAAGATCCTTTTTGTGTAGAGTACAACACAAGACATTAATGAAATTAAAAAGAATATTTTTCATAAAATCTCGGGGTGTTACATTCTACCCCCCTTAAAATGAATTTCACCCTCGAAATTCATCGGGGTTATAAATGGTTTACTACTCGAAAGTTTCTTTAATAGAAACCCACATCGTAAAAATGAATACCAAAACTTGACTTTAAAAACTGAATTATGAAATGTAATTGTTACCCAAAGTAACTCATCACTGGGTTTCCATATAGGAGAACATAGGTGAAAATATGGATATGGAAGAAAAATCTAACCATCAAGTTCTAATGGAGAGTGGTAGAGAACATGGCTATGAAAAATCCATCAATCACAAAGCCATAGATTTGTGATGATCTAAGGTACCATCTGATTCATCAGATATAAGGGCACTAGGACAACATTTTTGGTTTTCAATATCATTTCCCTAAAGTTAATGAAATTGGAATTAGAAGAAATACTTTCGTGATTTTGGTACAGTCTCACCATTGGTCGTTCTTTGGACAATTTACACTTCATCTCTTAAAGAAATGAAGTTGAATTTGTCATTCGTGAAGTGTTAGCAGATCATGTGATAGAATGATGAGTCATTCCATCTGTCCCAAACAAAATGTTATAAAAGTTATCAAAAATACATAAGTCCATCTATAGTGAGATTAATCATATATGGTTCCTAAAATGGACTTATATTTCATATATCATACTGCTTAATATAATAAAACTAGTTTCTACTAAATAGGGACCTCCTGTAGGCCAGTGGTAGGTGATAAAGGCCAGTCGCACTTCGGTTGTGGGTTCGATTCCCATAGCCTTGTCTGACGCGATGGGCTTTCGCCCATCTTGTAGGTTGTCCTTTTTCTAAAACTACATTACTATAACATCCCATAAATAATATCGAAAAAAACTTCTATCCTTAAACAATACTAACTTATGTCCAACATAATCCATTCCAATCTTTAGGCTTATCCATAATACTACAGTCCACTCTCATATTATAGTGAAAACAATTACCAGAGATTTCATATAACAAGCATGTTAATACCATCTTTGATCCCCATATATCATAAGATATGTCTTGCTGGTCACATTCCAAACATTCGAAGGCCTTAATCATGTATTCTCTTGAAAAATGAATACCCATTGAATCTTAGTGAAAACATGAGTGCTGTCAAAAGTTAACTCTTTCCACATACCAAAACCCCAAAATTCTATATACTCAAACCATGATATAACTATTTCCTTATATCAGTAATGAGCTCATGAATACTTTCAAACATTTCATTTTCTCCTTATCCCTTCATTATGCGCATATCATCGTTTTTCCAAAAATATCACAATCACTTTACATGGTTACCAGTACCATAAAATTAATGAAAACCACAATAGACCAATACATAAATATTCCAATATTCCACGATACTATATACAAAATTATTTTGGAATCCCATTACATAAACACTTAATCATTCCACCACATCGTTGTCATATTCAAAATCTCCAATAGTGATCGCATGTGACTTCCCTTTGTCCTTTGCCTTAAGTGTTTGCTCATGTCGATCATCACTAACCCTTGGATTAGGGCATTTATTATCATAATGCCCCATTTCCTTACACTTGAAGCATTGAAGTGTTGGTGGTGAGTTCTCTGTAGTCTTTTCTTTATTCACATCATTTGCAACCCTTTTTCCATTACTTCGAAACTCAGCTGCTCGGTGACCTTATTTTCCACACTTAAAACATTTTCTAGTCCCTTTAAGACAATCTCCACCATGCTTCTTTCCACACTTTGAGCATAAGGAAACATTCATCTTCTTTTCACCATTATTCTGAGATTTCTCCTTGAACTCCATCTTTTGTTTCTTGTCAAAACCATGATATGGATATGTAACACCAACTTCCATTTCTACCTTGATAGCACAACACACAATTTCTTCATAGCTACTGGAGTATCTTATAGCTAATTCCCTTCTAAGACTTGGTTTTAAGCCACTAAATAATCGATTGATCTTACTCTCAGGTTGGATAATAATACCAGAAGCGTACCTTGCAATTCTTGTAAAATTTTCTTCATAGGTACCAAAAGATTCATCATCCTTTTTCTTCAGTTCAAGAAAATATTTCCCCATATTTGTTCGAAGAATACGAGGGAAGTACTTATTTAAAAATAAGTTCTTGAAATCGTCCCATTCCATGGACTCAATTTCATCTCTTGGCCTCGTATTCTTGATTAGATTCCACCATTGATCTGCTTCACCTTCCAAACAATATAATGCTAAGATGACTTTATCATGTTCCGAACATTGAAGAACTGAAAATATCTTTTCAGTGGTATTGATCCATTGTTCAGCAACAAGTGGATCAGAAGACCCACTGAATGAAGGTGGACGTTGCCTCATGAAGGACTCAACAGAATATTGTTCCCTTCTCTGCTCATTTGGAAGTCCATAATGATTCATAGCTTGTGTAAGTATAGCAATAAGATTTTGAACTCCATCTCCCATAACATTGGTTTTTTCAAGAGGACAATCATTGCATTGTCTATTACATTGATCAACACGGTACCTTCGGGTTCCAGCCATCATCTAAAACCCAAAAAGAATAGTGTGAGAGGCAAAAATCATGCTAGGGAAAACAACATTATAAAGGGGGAGTACCTTCAATATCTAACATCTTAGGTTTAATTATAAGATCGTTACCGTAATTCTAGGACTATAACCTATACTTATACTTAACCTTAGGGACATCCCTAGACATACCATAGAAATATCTCTAGGGATCTCACTAAAGTTTTCACATCCTAGTTTCCAAAGGTTGACTAAACCTTTACTCTGATACCAACAGTAGAGACCTGAAGCCTGACGTACATGGACATTACATTACATTTGTGTAATACTTAATACATAACAAAAACAGACACACAAGGACCGTAATAGTTTAGTGTCTTTGGAAACTTGGAACGTAATCTTCTAATCATGGTGAAAGATCTTCAACATCTCCCATAAAGATCTTCCCCTTTTTTTCTTACCTAAAACCTTTCTTTATATCCTGGGGAAAAGAAAACATAAAAAGGGTGATCTCAAATGCTCAATAATGGTAATCATAGAGAACATTAAACAATCCATAAACTTTTGAAAGCAAAAACTTGAACATAAAATTTAAACATCAAAATCTTGAGAAAAGGCATAAATCGTGGAAGTGCGTAAGGAATATATCAAAATGGAACACCAACCATGATAAAATATAATGGGAATAAAACATGTAATTATGGCAGACCTTCATCACATGTTATGATTTCCATAGTACCCGAGGCATTACTTCCAAGACCATCTTAGTGGACAAAGTCCCTTTCTGAATCGAGTTCACTCCTCATTTCAGTCTTGTAACACTGAACTAGATTAACATGTCATTCCAGCCATGTCTATCTCATGAGATATAAATATTTACCCAATTCATTGGAGGGAGATATAGGTCCCACCCATCTCATAATGAAATCATTCTTACTTGTTCCATAAAATAAACATACATCATTCATAATAACCCAACGAATAAAATGGGTTTTATAAACATAATATCATCATCACATAATCCATATAAAAGAAATGGATATCATTTCATAATAAGAAAAGTGAAACCATGTAAATCATAGAGACATTATACTTGAAACATACACATATGGAATAATGTCATCTTATATGGAAAATGGTTTTGATAAAACACTTGAAATGAATTCTTGAGGAAAATATCCTTTCTTCTTCAAAATCATTTTCTTTTTACAAAATGTCATGAAATTTTAAAAGAAAAGGGTTTTGTTGAAAATATTCATGAAATATTTTGGAGTAAGCTTCATGAAAATAAGGCTTTATAATACCATAAAAATCCTTTCATGCCGTATAAGTTAAAAAAACATTCTTCTCGTACTTTTTCCGAAAAAGTCAAAAAGCACCTCGTAACGTAAAAAAAAGAAATATTCCCTACATACCATGTAGTAAAAGTCAAAAATAGGTAAAAAGGACTTTAAAAATACATGAAAACACTTTTATAAAACATGGACATGGATGATAGAAATAACCCCAGTAAATACTTACGAATAAGAAATCTCAGATAAAAATGAGATTTGCAAAATTATCCCTTACCTTAGGTCCAATATGCTTCATATGGATCCAAAACTCATGTATAATGATTTAAATAATGTCATTGACTTATTACATGATCATATTCATTGTTATGATATCATATATGTTTCACTTATGACTTTATATTACCTGTTATTTTGTAAATTCCATTTTAAAGTAACGTTTTGGGTAAAATCATTTCATTTATCGTATGTATTTTGACTTGTCATTCTTGATATTATTACTTATATCCTGATTTACATAATTGCATAATGTAAAACATGATTTATATATAATATATATTCATCATATACATATATATTACAGATCGATAAAAGGAATGAAATACACCGTTCATGGAGATGGTAGGTCGTACGTACGCATGAACGCTGTTTTCGTTTCCTTATTGAATTGAATGAAACTAAATATATGACATAAATATATATATACATAAATCCAGTAGCATTATTATTTCATATATTTCATTATTATTCATTATATAAACTTTATGATCATTCATGTATGGTTAACATGGAGAATGAATCTCATCGCGTCGTCGAGACGGTCGTCCGTACGTACGCACGAGCGATGATATCTTTCCCATAATTATTGAATAGAATAGGAATAATTATGATGTTATAATAACCATATATAGTTATTCTTTACACCATTATACCCATCCATGTAAGGTGTTGGTGGAAAAACAGATTTCACCACGGTGTGGAGACGGTATTCCGTACGTACGCACGCGCGGTGATTTCATTTTCCGTAGGATGGATAAATGGTGAAATAGGGTTGTTTAATACTTATAATATCATATAATTATATGAGTGATACTGATGTTATTACTTAATAATAAAAAAAACTAAATAAGAAGAAGTGGAAGAAGAAATAAAGTTGAAAGAATCGGTAACGGACATTACCTCTTCTTTGAAGCGCCTCTT
The DNA here is from genome assembly GCA_963277665.1 of Viscum album. Taxonomy (NCBI): domain Eukaryota; kingdom Viridiplantae; phylum Streptophyta; class Magnoliopsida; order Santalales; family Viscaceae; genus Viscum; species Viscum album. The sequence goes on along the minus strand of OY728146.1, from coordinate 2,002,916,661 downwards.
TGAGACCTCCTCTTAGGGAACTAAAATTGGTCTTTGAAGAAGACCAGAACCTCTATGATGTTTCTATGGAAGTGTAGAAGAGAATTTTTCATGGTTTGGCCGATCTTGAAGGCTCAAATTGGTGTGAGGAAGAGAGGGATAAGGTGCCCTTTTTTTAAGGGAGGAGAGGGGCACCTTTGGAAAAACTAAAAATATTATTTTATTATAAAGTCATATTTGATTTTTAATAGCTCCAAATTGATTAATTTTGAAGATAATGTGGGGATGGGCTTAAATCCTCTCATCCAATAGAATTTAGACAAGTTTAGGTTTCTATTTTAACCTTATCATTTAGATTTAACTTTAAGTTAAATAATTTGTCTTTCACCGTGTCTTTTTGTTTTCTTACACTATATGGTTAATAAACTTACTATAACAAGCCAAACGAACTCCAAGTTGTTTATTATTAATATATATAACCTTATCTAAGTAATTTGTCCTAACCTTATATTTTTAGTAATAAAATAACAATTAATAATATAATATTTGTTTTAAAAAACTATTTTATGTCAATTTTGACACTATTTGGTAATTGATTTTTGTGAAAATCATCACAGAATGATTAGTTCTAAAAACATTAATTACATCAATACTCACATGTCATATTAACCTATAAAATTAGTTGAATTCAAAAAAAATCTCAAATTACATTTATTTGGGTATTTATAATATCAATTATATCAATATTTCATTAATAAGATAATTACTGCATCATCATTGTGTCATAAATAAATTAAATTATTTAATGTCTAAAAATTATAAATAAAACACCATTATGTAGGAAATATTTTTATCTTTCTAAGTAATATTTATAGTCGAATTTATCTTATTTATTACCCAATATTAAAAATTATTTAGTTATTAAACTTTGATTTTAACTATTTTAACCATTCTTTAAATAAATTAATAATAAATGTCCTAATCTAATCCAAGTGGGCCTAAATGGTCATATTTTATTCCTAAGGTTTTTTTGGTCGAATTACACTTTTCCAATAGAATTAGGACATGTGTTAGGGTAATAATAAAATCATTTCTACCCTTAATTACCCTATTTACTTTTAACCGTGGTAAAAAAAGTAAAAAGTTACTATTCACCAAAAATTATTTTCATCTCATTGAACCACATTTTAGTCCTTGATATTAACTGTGTCTATCGGATTTTTGAAATTCCACTCATAGAAGCGGTAAAATTAAGTTTTATGTGAATTTGCAAATTCTCCTAGGAGGTGGGTAAAAGATGGTGAAAAGTTCAATAAAATTTTTATATATCTAAAATTATTATAAAATGACTCCAAAATACAGTGGTTTCTTTGTTTAGGCACACAGTTTGATAAACAGTGTGCCAAATCGCACGGATTCCTATATTCCAAGGGGCACCTGCATGGTTTCCACTCACATTTTCACTAACCATGCGAAAATCATGAACTAACCCTCCGTCCAAGTCTACAAATATTGCATACGTGGCCATATGGTTTGGCCAAACCTTGAGGATTGTCTCTTCTCACTACCCACCACTCGCATGGTGTGGTAAACTATGCAGCCTGCCCCAAACGGTTTACACTAACCATGAGCCAGGCCAAAATCACCCCAAAACTGGGTTCCAGGCTCCAAATACACCCCAGATACCCCAAAACCTCAGTGATCTCAAAGGGTATTCATATTAGACCATTATTAAGCAATTAAACTAAAATAGAAGGGATTCGTACCTGATACGAAAACCTAGATTCTTACAATCTTCTCCCCTTATAGAAATTTGTCCCTGAATTGCTCTCTGAAGGGTGACCAAGATTTATCTGAGAACAACTCCGGCCACTGAGCATGTACGTCGGCCTCCTACTCCCAAGTCTCACCCTGTAAATGTATGTTATTCCATAGAACCTGTACCAGAGGAAATGACCGGTCTTAGAGAACCTTTGTGCTTCTTTTAATGATACGAATCAGATGCTTCTCAAAGGATTCATAAACTAGTAGCTCAACCTCCTCGGGTTGAAAATCATGAGATGAGTCCGAATGATAACGGAGTAACTAGGATACATGGAAGACATTGTGCATGGATCGCTATCTCTGAGGTAACTGCAACCGATAGACTACCAGACCAATTATCTCCATAATCTTGAATGACATGACTATCGTGGTGAAAACATACCATGTCTCCTGATTCTCCTGTGTCCCAGCCTCAGTGAAACACATAATAAAACCCAATCCCCGACCTCGAACTCCAGAGGTCATTTTCAGTGATCGACGTATGATTTCCCTTAAGATTGTGTAATAGCCATCCGTTTCTGAATCAAATGGACATTCTTAGAAATCTCCTGTATGAAATGTGATCCTAATAAAGCCATCTCACCTACCTTTATCTAGAACAAGGGTGTTCGGTATGACATATCATATAAAACCTTGTAAGGTTCCATCTGTATAGTCGCCTAGTAACTATTATTGTAGGTGAACTCAACCAGGGGTATATGTTTCTCCCAAGAGCCCCCAAAATCCAGGACGCATGCTCACAACATTTCCTTTATCACCTATATTGTACACTCTAACTAGACATTGGTCTTAGGGTGGTATGTTGTGCTCAGAACCACCTGTGTACCCAACACCCTTTAAAAACATTTCCAGAAATAAGACATAAAGCGAGTGTCCCTATCTGAAATGATAGCGCGTGGGACCCAGTGAAGTTTTACTATCTCAAGAATGTACAATATTACCAAATCATTAACACTGAAGGTTTCCTTGATCATAAATAAATGATCAACCTTTATGAGTCTTTCAACAACAACACACACAACATAGTTACCTCGAGGCGACCACGGTAAACCGATCACGAAATCCATCACGACATCATCACAATTCCAATCGGGAATAGGTAAACATTGTAAAAACCCATCCAATCTCCGATGTTCCTCTTTCACCTACTAACACGTGGAACACCTCATAACAAAACTAGCTACTTCCCTTTTCATACCCGACAACCAATACTGACAGTGCAAGTCACAGTACATCCTAGTGGCTCTGGGATGCACTGCCTATGCTAAGGCATGAAACTCCTACACCATATCCTCATGTATGTCCCCTGGAACCCAAACGTAATCAGGGATACGTAGGATATCATCCTCACCTACCATCAAACTAGGAGGTATAGGTGGATCCTCACCAACCACACTCTCATGTAGTACTAGGCCCTATGAATCCGATAACTACCTCATCCTTACTCTATTCCATAGGGTAGAGGTTACAACTAAGGATGATAGATAAATCTGCCCTTGACCGTCGTGCACCTCTAAGTGCATCTAAGAGAAAAATGCCACAAGCCGCCACTCGTTACTGTCATGTTGCACTGTATGTATCTGATTCCTCCTACTCAATGCATCATCTACTACATTACCTTTACTAGGCATGTAGGAAAGCTCAAAGTCAAAATACTAAAGGTACTCCACCCACTTTCACTACCTCATATTTAGATCATGCTATATAAATATGTACTTGAGCCTTTTTTGGTCTGTGTACACCAAAAAACACTCTCCTAGTAAGTAATGTATCCAACAATGTAAAGCATGAACAACTGCATCTAACTCGATATTGTGCATCGGCTAATTCTTCTTGTGTGACCTCAGCTACTGAGACCCGTACACCACAACTCTATCCCCCTACATCAGCAATAATCCCAACCCGATACCTGATGCATCACCATACATAGTGTATCTCCTGCCCTTCTCTGGAAGTATCAGGACTGGTGCTGATGTCAACCTTCCTTTGAGCCTTTGAAAGTCTGTTTCACAATAATCTGACCAAACATACTCACACCCTTCTTAGTCAAGCCTGTTAACGGTGCTTCTAAGCATGATAAGTCCTTTATGAAACATCTGTAGTAACCAGATCACCCCAAGAAACTCTATATGTCAAAAAATTTCAAGGGTTGTTCCCACAAAACTACAATTCTTACCTTTTCTGAGTCCACTAATACTCCGGTCTTTGAGATAATGTGATCAAGGAAGTGCATCTGATCCATCTAGAAGTGACACTTTGTGAGCATATTATATATCTAATTCTCTCTCAGTGTATTCAAAAATGATCTCAAGATGGTTTGCATGGTTGTGTCGATTATTAAAATACACCAAAATATCAACCATGAAAACCACTATAAAAGAATTCAATTTAGGATGGAACACTTGGTTCATTAGCGCCCTAAAAATCGTTGGCGTGTCCATGGGACCGAACAACATAACCAGATACCCATAAAGACCATACATACTATGAAAGGCTATACGAGGTATGTATATAGTTTGAACATGTACCTGGTGATATACTGACCTCAAATATATCTTTGAGAACACTCAGGCTCCTCAAAGTTGATCAAACAAGTCATCTATCAATGACAAGGGATGTCAGTTCTTAACCGTCATCTTGTTCAACTTTCGATAATCTACACATAGCCTAAGGGTTCCATCTTCCTTTTTCACAAAAGGACCAGTGAACCCCATAGATAAGTACTGGGTCAAATAAACCCCTTTGCCTCCAAATCCTCTAGCTACCTCTTGAGCTCATGTAACTCCATCGTAGCCATCCTATAAGGAGTAATGGGTACCAGTGAAACTCCTGACACTAGCTCGATAGAGAATTCCACCTATCTCTCAAAAGGTAAACCAAAAAATTGGTCTGGGAAGACATCCTTGAAGCGATCAACCACTGGAGGAATGTCCATCTGACTCACTCCCTAATCAACCAGATACAGACCAGCAATTTGGGTCATCATCCCACATAGCCCACGATGTTGTGGTCTAGCTTGGATCACCTGGACTTCCCATTCACCCTTGTTTGTAAACATTGCCCCCTTTGGTGATGTGAAAGTCACCCTACAATGATAGTAGTCAACATAATCTTAACAAGCTACTAGCTAATCCATCTCATGTATGAAATTAGACCCAGTCATCTCAAGGACATACAGATTCCAGATGAAGTGGCACCCACTAACCTCAAGGCACACTCCTTACACTGGCGTACATCTTCCAATTTGATTCTTAATGGTGTTTCTAGAATCATAATTCCCTCATAAGATAACCCAATAATCCCAAAACTTTTTACTATCGGTGTATATATAAAACTATGTGATGCACCTGTATAAAAAAAGAGCAGACCCAGTAGTAGAGACTACTACGATCGTACTTATCACTGTAGATGGTCCAGAACCCTGCTCCTTGGTGGTAGGTTGTACAGAATAGATCTGGAATGTACCACGACCCTGTGATACGACCTCACTTCTTGGAGTAGGCTCAATCTGATGTCTCAGTGTAACTAGTGTCTGGATACCTCGGCCACGAACACCAATGTCTCAGCCTGATCAGCTAGCACTGCTCCAGCTCCCTGTCTGACGCGGAGTTGAGGAACTTTCTCCTGTACTTGGTGTTGGAGATGACCCCTACCACTCACAGCTGGAGGGAAGGTCCTGCAGAAACACTGCATGTGACCCATCTCTCCCTAAGCTCGGCACTTGAGTGGGTCACGATTGCATTAACTCTTTGAGTGGCCTTGCCTGCCACACTGATAATAGAACACATAGCTACTAGTACTCACAGCCTGATTGGTTCTAATATCATGGGAATACTCAAAATGACACTTCCTACATGAATATGTTGAACCATTGGGCTGAGGAACAATAGTACCCTACTCTACACCCCCAACTTCCATCAGGTTCCACTTTTCAATCAGCATCTGATTCACAATCCCAATGATAAAGGTCAATCTGAACACGTTGACTTGAGATTTGATAGCATGTCAGAGACCTTCCTCAAAGAATATCTCTCTATATAGCTCATCTTTAAAGTACGTTGGTAGAAAAAGTTGTAACTCTATAAAGCGTGTCGAATACTCCATAACTGTCATCGCACACTGCTCCATATACATAAACTCACTAGTCCACTCTGCCCATAGAGTCTCGAGGTAAAAATAGTCATAGAAACATGTTTGTAAATCATCCCAACCCATATCTCACAGCCTATCATCCTGGTTTAGAACACCCCACCAATTCTTTGCTGCTCCACATAGCATATATGTGGCGAGCTAGCATATATGTGGTGATCTTGACCCTCCTCTCAGGAGGCATCTCAAGATGCTTGAAAATGGCCAACATAGTCTCTACCCACATCTCAGTAGCCAATGGACCACCATCCCCAAAAAATGTAGAATAATACTGCTACCGGAACACATGCTTCAGCTCATCCATAGACAAGGTAGCTTGTGATGCTCCTTGAAAAGTTTGTATGTAACAGAACAAACCCTCACAAAACTATGCCCTAACACCTATGTTCGAAATATCCTCTAGTTCCACAGCTGGCACTAAAGGAGGATCAATCGGTAGCCCATGGATCACCACCTCTGGATTTTGGTCTTCACCTCCCTCCTGATGTACGACTAGAGGTTGTTGTGGTGACATCTCTATATAATGCCAAACACACACCTAAAAAAGGAGCAATTTCAATATTTAGAGTTCAAAAGAATAGGAAAGGTCAAAACCCACCTAAAACAAGTCATACCCCACAGCCCACTCCTAAATCTAGGAATGTAAAAAGGAAAAATCATAACACAATTAGAAACACTACCTCTTTCCCACTCAGAAGATGGGTTTAGGTCAAGTCTCAGTTCCTCATTTCAAGTTTCCATTTCATTCTCATTTTAATTCACATTTATTTTACATTTCATTTTCTATAATTCAATTATTCAAGAGGTTCAACCAATATTTCACCAAATCCAAATCCACGAGGGGCCATAACACCTCATAAACCCAAAATTCGGTTCCCATTCTATCCATACATATCAAATTTACTTTAACAATTGAATTCAAAATGTGTGTCACTTCCCAGTCCATAAGGGACCATACACCTTATGAACTGAAAGATGATGTCACTTCTCTATCCACTGTACAAAATATATCAAAATAGAAGATATATCTATCACAACACCAATCACAACAACATGAAATGAGTAATTCGTCCTAAATGACATGACACAATGCATGACATGTGATTTCTAACAAGTGTCTATATGATTCATGAGATGACATACCATCATCTCACCAAGTTGAAACAGAAATAAAACCCACAATTATATCAATAGTAACAACATATATCAAGTGTATTTCCCAATGGTGAAATCAAAACATCTATAATATTCAAAATCCAAAATAGAAAAATTATATTCAAGAGAATTTGGTTCTTCCCTATACACGGGTTAGCTACGCACGAGCACAACTCATTACCAAACTCAATTTCCTTCATATCTCTATCAATTATTTCCAAACAGTAAAGAAAACCAAGAAATAAATGTTTTGATACTACTTTGTAATGTCTCAGACCCAAATGTCACTCAACAGTGCCCCGAGCCCGGTGGGTCATAAGGCCTCAAGTGCATCTCCCCAAACGCCAGAGGTTTCCGACTAGTAGGGAGGACTTATGTGTGTTAGTGGGGAGACTATACCCTAATTATCAGAGTATATCACAATGGAAGTCGATAACATACAGATAGCAGACGCAGATTAACAAGTAGAAAAATGGTAACTAAACAAGACAATAATATATAACAAAGCTAGAAGTGTCTCATATACAATGATGCAGATGAAACATGTATCTAAAAAATAGCCAAAACTGGTACATGACAGTACAATACAATACAAGTACCAAAAAAGACAAAAAGATAAAAAGGGTCTCAGTAGAATCACAAGACTCAACTTGGTCTCATGCTCCCCTGCTCTAAAATAATGATCAACAACCTGAGTTAGGGTGCTTTCCACTATCCACACCTGCAATCATATTATCTTTTTGGGTCCCCAAGTTGGCCCAAACATAGTGTGAGATAAACATCCTAGTAGGAAACCACCCAAGATTTATAAAATTCTATGATGTGCTATATAACAAGCTAAGCAAGTAAACAGTAAGCAGGTAGGAAATAAAGAAAAGGAAAGTACCCATGGCATGTCCAACACCAAGTCGGTGATGCTAACTAGCCCCTACAGGCTCCCTGCAAAACAAGTGTTAGCTCCTATTTCCATGAAACTATAACAACAAAAGTAAACCACATAACCTTTCCATACATCCATACTTGTCAAATCACCATGACCTTGCCCTATACTCCGAGTGAATCAAATTCCCATGACCATTCCATATTAACTAATGTATCAGACCTCACAAGGGCCAGATCCATGGTGTCAAGAGCAAGACATCCTCATCGAATCCCAGGATCATCTTGATGGAAAATCAGTATAAGCACTGGTTGGAGTCCTAGGAGAATATCATACCAGAAAAGTCCTATGCGAGTCCAAGCAAGCCGGATCCAAGGTGTAGCAAGGCCCAAGGAATCCTATGGAATCAAGACCCAAGTGCCATAATCAACCCAAGGCATCCAGTTCTGCATTCATTATCCATGTATAGCCTTCCATGACATCCATACAAACATCCATCCATCCATACCATTTCCATACATTACACCTGATTCTAACCACTCATGTAATCCATTCGTGCTCGTGCACTGTTGCTTGAGACTGCTTGCCAAAGGGTCTTGCTTTAGTGAATTCTAGACATCATGGATCAGATTCTGGGGTGGGGCAGATCCTGTGGTGGTCTGGGTTTTTTTGTGAGGGTTTTTATGGGTTTTTTATCTGAATATCGCAATTTATCACTTTTTCCTTAAAAGTGTTTTGATGATAAAAAAATTAATTTTCAGTCATATAACATGGGTATACCCACCCATTTATCACCATTCACAATTAAACATTTAACATGGGAATATCCACCCATTAATCACAATTCACTACAAGGAATTTAATGTGTATACACACTCATTAATCAAACTACCAAACAAACCAATTAAGTCATGCCAAGTGAAAATTTAACCATTTGATCGATTCAACAATTAACTACTTCAATACCATATTAGTCTACCCACTCAATTAATACATTTCTATCAATCACATCCCATGAGTATACCCACTCATATATTTCATTCCCACTTAGTCAAGTCACAAGTGAATACCCACCCATTCAACTAATTCAATTCAATCCATTGATCCAATTAAGCTTATCATAACATAATGACACAAGGAAAGGATACAATACATCTCTTAAGCCTATAATTCAATTCCATGTAATTCCAATTGATCTTCCTATATCTAGGAAAACTCAATAACACACCCCTTGGGTGGTTAATCAAAGGTCAAAATCAAGATAAAGGCACGGAACACCCCATGGGTGGCCTTGGGTTGGGCTACAACCACCAATGCATCTCAAAGAAACTTATGAACATCCTTAATAGGTCATATTTCATTTATACCAATTTAACATTTCAAATTCAGGGTCGTGCCAGAAATTTTGGTGGGTGGAATAACAGATGATAGCTCTATTTAGCACCAAAACTCGAAGGGAAAGTATATACCACACACCTTAGCTCGATAGTGGAGTGATCGTCTAGTATCAAGGCATGATTAGACTTGGTTTAGGAGAAATATGAAGAATAGATGAAGAAATAGAAATTAGGGAATATGATTATAAATTCAAATAGCGTAATCGATAGCTAGAATAATCGAGAATGGATAACAAGGAATTTAGATCTTATAGATGTAGATCCAATGAGACAAACTGCGCACAAATCAGAGGTCAGACAAAGAAGAATCCTCAAAACCAAGCTTAAAACTTCAAAGTATCTCTCAAAATTTTGAGCAACTATCCATGGAATGAAAAACTAAAATATGTTATAAAAATAATTAATTTTAAACTTAAAATAATTAAATCCTCAAAATATAGGGGTTACATGATTTAGGCACACAAATTGATAAATTATGCGCCAAATCGTATGACTTTCTGTAAGACAAGGGGCACCTACACAGTTTCCTTGCATAGTTTCACTAACCATGTAGAAATCATGAACTAGACCTCTGTCCAAGTCTGCAATAATTTTAGACATGGTCACACGAACTTGCAGCCAATTCCGCATAGTTTTGACAAAACATACGGTTTATCTCTTCTCATCTCCCACCAATCACATGGTTTGTTAAAATGTACAGCCCGCCCCGCGCAGTTTATACTAATCGTGTGCCAAGCCAAAATCACCCCAAAACTGGTTTCTAGGATTCGAATAAGCCTCAAACACCCCGAAACCTCCATGACATCAAAGTGTATTCATATTAGGCCATAATTAATCAATTAAACTAAAAATTAAGGGATCTTCACTCGATAAGAAAACCCAGGTTACTATAAAAAAAACTTGATTTATGAAATTGTTTACCCTATGTTATCCATGACCCAGATGAGGGATGATTGAAGGTAGTGATAGTGCCTCAGTTATGACAATGTGATAGGGCATGTGCGATGACTTGTTATGGCCTTATGTAAACCCCTCTTATTAAAATGTGTTAATAAAGTGTTATGTGTCCTAAGACGTGTGTTAGACACTATAGAGATATGCCACCACAATGACGCTTGTTGATAGGATGATAAGAGGACATGGCTGGAAATGTGCCTCCAATAGTGGAACCTAAGGCATTGATAGTTCTGTAGGAGGGAGCTGGAGAGCAGTTCCGTGATAATTTTTCTTGCTTTATGCAGTTTATGGAGAGAGACCCAGGGTAGGTTGTGTGGAATATGTATGACTTGACACACAAGTTCTAGTTTTAGTACCCTCTGGCATTCATCAAAGAGGGTGGACCTGAGGCAGCTAAGTTTTGGATTGAGTTTATCCAAACTATCCTTGACTATTTGGAGACTTCTGATGAGAAGAGAGTCAAGATGTCAACTTATATGTTACGTGGTCAAGAGAAGTGTTGGTGGGACATCCAGAATCAGGATGGACAGTTGGAGAACATGTTATGGAAGGACTTCTAGGATAAGTTCTTGGAGCACTTTTACCCTAAGATGCTCTAGAATGAGAGGGAATCTGGGATTATGTGGTTCACTCATGGGAGTATGTCTTTGATGTACTACGCTGATCACTTCACTGATTTGCATCGCTTTGTCCCAACATTGGTAGGATAGGAGGTTACTACGGTTAAAAGTTCTCAAGATGGGTTTAAGTGTGAGATTAAGTCCTAGACTAACATATTTAGACTGAAGAAGTTTTCTGAAGTTGTTAATCGAGTTCTCATTTTTGAGGGGAACCTGAAAGAGGCTTCCAATGGGATACAGGTGGTTTATGTTAGGTGATTAGGAGGTATTTTTTTTGAGAGTATGAAGTGTTGCTATAAAAATGTTAACTTGGGAAATAGAAATCAGAGTGGCTAGGGAGAAGAATCAGTTACTCAGAGTGGTAACCATATATACCTCCACTAGTGTGATAGGTTGGGGCACATTCATAGCCAGTGTCCCTGACCTCCAGTGGAGTGCCGAGATTGCGGCATGATGGTTCACTTTAGAGGTATTGTAGGAACCCACAACCGATGGGAAATTATGAAGGATACATAAAAAGTCAAAGTGGTGGAAGGGGGTCTTCTACCCTGTATTAGTTTGGTAGATGGAGTTCTTCTGGCTGTGGAGATTGAGACAGTGGACATGGTACATTGGGGCAAGAGTGGTTGTATCATCATAGTTGTGCAGCTCTGGGAAACTAGACTGAAACATAGGGAAGATGAGTAGGACAGTTTCATGCAGTTCAACATGTACTTGTGGATAAAAATGCTAGACCATCGATAGTAAGGGGTACTATTCATGTACCTTCTATGCTTACTAGTGCCTTATTTTATATAGGATCCTCTCATTCTTTTATAAATTCACAACTTGTGAATGAGTTGAGTCTGAAGGTGGAGTTTGTGAGTGAGGTTATGATGATCGACACACTGTTGAGAGTGTAGTTGGAAGACATATGTTTATGCAAGAGGTGTTATCTCAAGGTTGGAGAGTATCGTTTTATTTGGTATCTTTACATCCTTGAAATGTCAATATTTGAATTGATTTTGGGTATGGACTCGTTAGAAACATATCGATCCCACATAGATTGTTACCACAGGAGAGTGACTTTTACGTCTCTTGAAGGTGACAGTTATGTTCATCATGGAGAGTGACATATTCAGGCAGGCCATGCAGGGCTAGTTCATCAGAAAAAGGGGGATCTCACCACTCAAGTTGCAAGTCTTTTATTGGATGAAGGGGGTGTAAATTATGATGCCTCTCCACCCATATTGAACCAGTTTCAAGATGTTTTTCATGAGGACTTCTCAGGGCTTCCACCTAAGAGGGATGTTGAGTTTACAATCGAGCTCATGTCTGGAGTTGAACTAGTCTCTATTAAACCTTATAAAATGACACTAACAAAGATTTAGGAACTTAATACTCAATTAGAGGAATTGATGTATAAGAGACTTATCCATTCGAGTACATCACATTGGGGTTCACTAGTCTTGTTTACTACGAAGGCTGATGAGACCTCATATATATGTGTTGATTACTAGAAGTTGAATAGGATGATAGTGGAGAACCAATATCCTCTTCCACGTATCAACGATCACTTTGACCAGTTGAGGGAAGATTGCATTTTCTCCAATATTGAATTGATATCGGGGTATCATCATTTTAATGTTATACCTTCTAATATACCACAAATAACTTTCAAAAGCAGGTATGACCTACATGAGTTCATTGTTAAGCCATTCGGGCTGACGAACGCACCGACTATATTTATGGTCTTGTTGAACTGAATCTTCCACCCATACCTGGATCAGTTTGTGGTAGTTTTTGTGGATGATACCTTGGAATACTCCAAGACTCATGACGATCATGCCCAATATCTTGGTATCATCCATAGTACACTAAGAGAGCATCAGATACATGCCAATCTATCTAAGTTTCAATTATGGATCGACTAGGTACATTTTTTGGGTCATATCATCATAGAAGAAGGTGTGTCAGTCGACCCATATAAAGTTCAGGTAGTGGTTTCTTGGGAACAGCATAAGAATGTTTTGATATCCAAAGCTTTCTAGGGTTAGCAGAATACTATCAAAGGTTCATCCAAGACTTTTCCCACTTGATAGAACCACTTTAGGGCTTGAACAAGAAGGAAATTAAGTTTGAATGGTATGGAGCATGTGAGAATGTTTTCTAGGAGTTGAAGAAGCATTTGAATACCACATCGATTTTGATCCTACCCGAGCCAGGTGAGGAGTATATCATGTTTTTTGATGCGTTCGGAGTTGGAAATGTATTAGTATTGATGCAGGGAGATCGAGTTGCGGTGTATGGGTCACGACAGTTGATGCCACATTAACGGAATTACCCTACACATGACCTCGAGTTAGTTGCGGTGGTTTATGCTTCGTAGTGTTGGTGAAATTATCTGTTAGGTGATAATTTTACTGTGTATACTGACCAAAATAGATTATGGTATATTTTCATAGTGATATTTGAATCTCCGGTAGTGAAGGTGAGTTGAGTATATGTAGTCAGTTGATTTTGAGCTAGCATATACGCCTGAGAAGAGAAATAGTGTTGCTAACACTTTGAGTAGGGAGACATTGACTCAGGTAGTTCAGGAGTCTAGTTCTGAGTGGAAGATGACGACCTTTCTGGATGAGATGCATATTATGGTGTGGGAGGGCTAGGATAGACTACCCCCATAAGAGCATTAGTAGAGTCTACACTTTTGAGATAGATTAGGGAGAGGAAGTATGAAGATCTAGAGTTCTTGGACTTAAGGGAAAACCTTGAAGGTGGGGAGTCAACTTTCGATTGGACTATAGAGGAAGATGAGATCATCTATGGCTGAAATCGTGTTTTTGTGCTTACGTGTATGCGAGAGGAGATTATGTGTCAGTTTCATGCCTCGAATTGGGTGGTGCATCTTAGTTTGACCAAAATGTACCATGATCTATGTTGGAAATATTGGTGTCTAGACACGGAAGGGAGATTGCAGGTTTCGTAACACGATGATACACCTATCAATAGGTGAAGGCTGGGCATCAATGACCCGGTGGTTTGATACATCCATTTCCCATTCCACAATGTAAGTTATATGACGTTACTATGGACTTCGTGATAGAGCTTCTGAGGAAGCCCTAGAATAATGTCGCTATATGGGTAATTGTGGACCAATTGACGAAAGTAGCACATTTTTTACAAATCCGGGAGACTTTCTTAGTGGATCAGTTGAGAGAATTTTACGTTCGTGAGATAGTCCATCTGCATAGAGTGTCATGGAGTATAGTTTTAGACTGTGGCCCATGTTTCACTTCATGCTTCTAGAAAGACTTACTGAAGGCACTTGGTATGCGGGTATTTATGAACATGAATTTCCACCCACAAATAGATGGGCAGTCAGAATATACTATATAGGCATTGGAGGATATGTTACGATCCTGCATCCTAGAATTTGGTGGGTCTTGGGAGAATCACATAGCACTCCTTGAGTTCTCCAATAACAATAGTTATCAGGTGACTATTCAGATGAAACCATATGAATCTCTTTATGGTAGGCCATGAAGATCAACCCTATGTTGGATGGAGGCAGGCAATTCAGAGTTGTTGGGATCAAGACTCATGTAGAAGACATTAGAGAAGGTTCAATTGATTTGGAAATGTATAAATATGGTTCAGAGTAGACATAAGTTGTATGTTAATCGACGTCGATGACCCCTTGAGTTTACAGTGGGTGATTGTGTGTTCTTTCCGGTGTCACCTAAATTGGGTCACTATAGGATTCAGAGACATGGTAAGTTGATTACCAGGCTTATCAGACCTTTTTAGGTTGTGGGGAGAATCAGACAAATGATGTACCAATTGGTTATTCCACATAGGCATAGTTCTATGCATGAGTTTTTTTCATGTGTCATAACTTCAATAATATCACTTTGACCCTTCTCATGTGATCGATGTTGATGATGTTGATCTTGATGTTGATGCGTCCTTTGAGGAGCATCTGATTCGTGTTATGGATCATAGTGAGAAAGTGGTGCGGGGAAAGATCATGTCGATAGTCTGAGTTTTATGGAAGCATGGAAGAGTTCAGGAGGAAACATGAGAGAGAAGAGTAGATATACAGGCTCAGTGGCCCAACCTTTTTACCTCTGAATCTTAAAGATGCTTGGGAGTACAACTCGAGGAAGAGATATTATAAGGTGGGAAGATTGTAAGATCCTGACCTTTTTGAAGATGTATGGTTGCGCCCAAATTTACCCTACGGGTAAAAGCGATCGATGTAGTACATGTAGGGGTCGAGTCCACAGGGACCGAAGAAGTAACCTTGAGACGCTATGATTTGGTGAAGGATGGGCTATGAAGTAGCCAACTTTGGTTTTGATTTTGGATGGTTTTAAATAACACTAAGAAACCTACGTGAATTCAATTCAATAAAAATGGGTTGATCTAGGATTATTCTCGGGGTGGATTGAATGAATTTTACTTCTTTAAACAATTTTGGTTTTATTAATTCTTGATGAATCCATTCTTCAAAAATAACACTACCTTCATCATTTTCTGGTTTGGTGCTTACTAAACACAATTACTAATCCCCTATACACTTAGAGAACCAAATTCATGATCTCTCCGAGGTATATGGTCATTTAGTAATTGAATTTATTTTTCTCAAACACAGTAAAGATGAAGAGTAGAAATAACTGAAGAATGGATGTCTTAAATTAATTATCCAATTAACAACAATTCGTTCATAAAATAACATTCAATCCAGCCTTCGCATCCTCCTAAGATCAACCCATTAAGGGTTTAGCCCTCCATTGATGATATAATCTCAATTGTGGGCGGAAGATGGCTAACAAGAATTGGATTGAAGAAATTAAAACCGCGGAAATAACGAGCACTCCTCCGTGTGTGTGAATGAAATTCACACCTATGTGTGAACTAATTCACAAAAACACAGAGATATCACTGTGCTTTGTGATTACAAAGTTTTAATAAATGAAATGGAAAATATATAAGAGAAAGAAGTTGATTAAGAACATAAAGATACAAAAAAGAAACTTACATGGAAATGGAAAACATTACAAAGGAAATTTGGAAGCAAAACATTACAATGAAACAAAGCATCCAAGATGATAAGAAAAATTTTCACCCCCATTAACTTCACCTCTAGATCCTTATATAGGAATATTAGGAGCCTTAGGTACATCCCCCAACAATTAATTCACCCCCCAACAATTAATAGAGTCAAATGGAGGGTGAATAATCAAAAGGAAATTGATGTTTCGAATTTGACCCGGAAAACTGTCCAGATTCGTCCACCACATTGACGTGTGAATTAGAAATTGAAGAATGCCTAATACGGAGGGGATGTAGAAGAGAAATATCTTCATCCATCTGTCCTATATGAGCTGTAAAAATTTCAGGAAAGTTTGCTCAGCCGTTTGGATTTTATAGTCTAAATGGTGGGACGGATTTTTGAGCATTAATGTCATGTCCACCATTTAAATCTCAACTTCAAATCCCTTTATCATCATGATAATATCAGAATTAGCTCCAGACACAGTTGAATAAAATGATCTTAATATTTTTAGCTTTCTAATGTATAAATTTGAGCTTCATTGGGCTTGGTTTCTGGGCCCCACATTTGTTTGATGGGCCTTAGGCCCATTATGCTTTTTCCAGCAAGTTTCTGCCTTCAGGCACAAAAGTCTCCATCTTCCTTTGGGATTCATCCATCGGACCTAAAAGACAAAATGTTCCAAACAAAGTGATCAATCATATCCCAAAATTTCAAATTAAAATGATGAATATTGTAATTTCCACAAGAAAATTATTGAGTGGGCCCAAATTGACATTTTAAGCATGAATTGCACAATGATGGGAAATGAAGTTCAATTTCTGAATTGGACTAAAATTGATGTTTATGAACTTTTAAACACATTAATATTAAGAACTTAACAATTAATATTAGCCACTTTAAGTGACTAATCACACCCCCCAACTTGAGTTTTGCTAGTCCCGAGAAAAATAAATTACAAATATGAAATCCAAATCCCCTTTTCCAAAAACATTTAAATACACATTGCTCACTCAAAAGACCTCATACCAAAAAAATTATGGAAACCATAAAAATCATTTAAAACAAGCTAGGTCCATAAGAATATCCCAAGCCCAAGCCCATTCCTTTGTTCAAATTCATTACCACATTTCATCCAATTCCAATTAAGCATGATAAAGTGTTGTGCATCATAAAAGATATGGGGACCATTTTATTGTTCAAGGGGAAAAAATGGAAGCGCTAGGTGGGAATCACATTAAACCTTAATATGAGTATCCATTTTTTTTGATTTTTTTTTGATGATTTTTTTATCCACAATAGATATGAAAAGACTAACTCTGGGCAAGACAACTATGGAGTCACGATCCCCAAGTGCCGGACGCCACACATATTGTCAATTTCATGCTCTACAATAGAGATATAAAGCCTAACTCTGGGAAAGACAACTATGGAGTCACTATCCCCAAGTGCCGGACACCACGCATTTGGACAAAACATTCCTCTATGTGGTCATTATTATTTTTTTCAATTTTTTTTTGTTTTTTTTTTGTTTTGTTTTTTTTTGGATACTCAAATTAAACTAAAAGTGACCCCAAAACCCTATTCTATAATGAAAGGGACCCAAGAACTCAAATTTACACCCACGATCCAGTATACGTGCATTGTGGCATTTTTATTAAGAGGATGAAAATGTAAACATTGAAAAATCACATCGGACAACCGCACTTTCCAAAAACTATGCTCATGAACTTAAACTTGCATTAAAATCAGAATCAAGGCATTCAAAATTTATTTGATATCCAATTTTATAGTTTGCAATGTGTGTTATCATGTTTATGGTTAATGGAATTTTTCTTTTCATGCATGTTTTTATTCAAAAAAATCATTTTTTTATCCCCCCCAAAACTTAGAATAACACTGTCCCCAGTGTTTAAATAAAAGAAAAGTTAGAAGGGGGTAGGAGAGGAGTTCAATGAAGAAATTTAAAATGAAAATCATGGAATGAAGTCACCTGGTGGTTGATGATGATAGCGCATTCCAATGTCTCCCTTCAATCCTGGGTTCGAGTCTCAGCAACTTTGATGGTGGTGAATGGATTTTTCTTATGGCTTACGACATGTCCGTTTATTTTTTTAAACCTATAAAAACATAAAAATAAAAACAAAACAAAATAAACTGATGATACATTGTCTTCTTTATATTTTCTGGGTAAGGTATTACTCAGAGATTACACCACGTGACACGGATGAATATGGCGCTCCCCTTTCATACCCATCCTTACTCATAAAAGAATAACAGGTCAACAGTTTATGGTAATTTATTATATGAAAAAAATGATTCAAAATGATTAGAAACATGAAAACCATGAGTTGCCTCTCATGCAACGCTTTTGTTTAACGTCGTTAGCTCGACTTGTACCCCCCAACTTATCCAATTCCAACTTTCAAAATTTTAATTAACCCATCTTTCTCCACTTCAACAAGATTGAGATTGATTTTTTTTTTGAAATTTGTTTCGTATGAAATCCTATTTTCTAAAATGATTGGTAAAATCCAAGGAATATCTAAAATGGTTGATCGTGTTTTATCAGGATTATTTCCTATGATTTCAAGGTTCATTCCTACATGGTGAGATTCTTGATGAAAATTGATGATAATTTAATGGTCTTGGTTATCATAAATAGAGGGATTATTGAGTGGGGAAGGAAGGATTATAATGTTGAGTTCAGTTTCATTTAATTTTCCTAAAGAAGAATGATAATTTGTATAAAAAATGGTTTCTTCTTTAAAAACATTTGAAAGAATTGGTTCCTTTTGAAAAGATGATTCATCCCCAAAATTTTCCATTTGAATTTCATGAGTGGGTATAGACAAAAAATTCGTTATATCTCCCAATGGTTCAATGATCGGTGATTCTAAAAAATTGTTATTGGAGCAATATTCCGAACACTCAATCCATGAAGACAAATTTTACCCTTGTAAATCCATAAAATTAATTTCCTCTTGATTTAATCACCCATCAATAATTCCTTCATTATCTTCAACTATCCCAAATCCAATGGTTGGTTCTTCAATAAATTCTTGAGGGATTTGTTTGTTACAAGATTCTTCTATCAATATTGAGTAAGGGATGGTTTGAGTGAGAATGGGGTCCACACAAGTTTTAATGCTTTGAAGTTCTTGTCTAAAACTTGATACTTCTGAATTCATTTTTTCCATTTGTTCACACAATTTTTGAAGAATTGTTTCAGGATTAGGACTGATAGATGTTTTGACATCATGGACTTTCTCTTTATTCATCTTTTGAATCATTCTTGATAGGTATGGAAATTGATCTTTTAAACCTTCATCATTACAAATTTTGTTCATGTTATCAGGGGTGGGGTATTCATTCAAAGGTTGATTAAAAAAGGTTGGTTATTCCCAATGTGAATTTTCAAACTGATTCCATCCTGAGTTTGTGAATAGATATTGTTGATTATACTCCATTGGATTTATTTGAAAATTTGTGATTTTCGGGGGTCAAAAAAAAGAAAGGGGAAAAGAGAAGAGAAATGGGGATGAGAAAATAGAAATGAGGTAGAATAGAAAGATGTTCTAAGGTGACTTACTTGGTCCCTGGCAATGGTGCCAAAATTTGGTTGCACCCAAATTTACCCTATGGGTAAAAGCGATCGATGTAGTACATGTAGGGGTCGAGTCCACAGGGACCGAAGAAGTAACCTTGAGACGCTATGATTTGGTGAAGGATGGGCTATGAAGTAGCCAACTTTGGTTTTGATTTTGGATGGTTTTAAATAACACTAAGAAACCTACGTGAATTCAATTCAATGAAAATGGGTTGATCTAGGATTATGCTTGGGGTGGATTGAATGAATTTTACTTCTTTAAACAATTTTGGTTTTATTAATTCTTGATGAATCCATTCTTCAAAAATAACACTACCTTCATCATTTTCTGGTTTGGTGCTTACTAAACACAATTACTAATCCCCTATACACTTAGAGAACCAAATTCATGATCTCTCCGAGGTATATGGTCATTTAGTAATTGAATTTATTTTTCTCAAACACAGTAAAGATGAAGAGTATAAATAACTGAAGAATGGATGTCTTAAATTAATTATCCAATTAACAACAATTCGTTCATAAAATAACATTCAATCCAGCCTTCGCATCCTCCTAAGATCAACCCATTAAGGGTTTATCCCTCCATTGATGATATGATCTCAATGTTGGGTGGAAGATGGCTAACAAAAATTTGATTGAAGAAATTAAAACCGCGGAAATAACGAGCACTCCTCCGTGTGTGTGAATGAAATTCACACCTATGTGTGAACTAATTCACAACAACACAGAGATATCACTGTGCTTTGTGATTATAAAGTTTTAATAAATGAAATGGAAAATATATAAGAGAAAGAAGTTGATTAAGAACATAAAGATATAAAAAAGAAACTTACATGGAAATGGAAAACATTACAAAGGAAATTTGGAAGCAAAACATTACAATGAAACAAAACATCCAAGATGATAAGAAACATTTTCACCCCCATTCACTTAACCTCTAGCTCCTTATATAGGCATATTAGGAGCCTTAGGTACATCCCCCAACAATTAATTCACCCCCCAACAATTAATAGAGTCAAATGGAGGGTGAATAATCAAAAGGAAATTGATGTTTCGAATTTGACCCGGAAAACTGTCCAGATTCGTCCACCACATTGACGTGTGCATTAGAAATTGAAGAAAGCCGAATCCGGAGGGTCTGTAGAAGAGAAATATCTTCATCCATCTGTCCTCTATTCTATGTAAAAATTTCAGGATATTTCGCTCATCCTTTTGGAAGTTATAGTCGAAATCTTGGGACGGATTTTTGAGCATTAATGTCATGTCCACCATTTAAATCTCAACTTCAGATCCCTTTATCATCATGATAACATCAGAATTAGCTCTGTCCACAGTTGAATAAAATTATCCTCATAATTTTAGATTTCTACCGTATAAATTTGAGCTTCATTGGGCTTGGTTTCTGGGCCCCACATTTGTTTGATGGGCCTTAGGCCCATTATGCTTTTTCCAGCAAGTTTCTGCCTTCAGGCGCAAAATTATCCATCTTTCTTTGGGATTCATCCATCGGACCTAAAAGATAAAATGTTCCAAACAAAGTGATAAATCATATACCAAAATTTCAAATTAAAATGATGAATATTGTAATTTCCACAAGCAAATTATTGAGTGGGCCCAAATTGACATTTTAAGCATGAATTGCACAATGATGGGAAATGAAGTTCAATTTCTGAATTGGACTAAAATTGATGTTTATGAACTTTTAAGCACATTAATATTAAGAACTTAACAATGAATATTATCCACTTTAAGTGACTAATAAATGTATCATTCTCATTTTCAAGTACTCTTTCACCCTTGATTTGGTTGTACCTTGGTTGGGTTTTTACTTTTGGTAGTTTTAGGTGAAATTAGAGAAGTTTGGAAGCCCGTGAGGATGTGAATGGTTGGCACAAGGTTAGAGAAAATTGTGTGGCTTTCCCCATAAAATTGTGTGCCCTATTTTGGTTAGACAGGAGGTAGCACATAGTTGACACACGGTTTGGGTAAACTGTGTGACCTCTCTCCCAAACCCTGCATCTTCAAACACAGAGGATCTACACGGTTAACGCATGGTTTGTCAAACTATGCCCCACATAGGAAAAACCATGCACCCCCTAAGAATAGGTGCATAGTTTGGAAAAATGTGCATCTTTTCCCTACAAACCGTGTGCGAGGGATTTAATTATTATATTTTTTTTAAATTCCCTAACCCCTTAGTTTTAACACCTATTTGTCATGGCTCATCCCTAAACACTTTCCTTTGTTTTTGGAAGATCTTTGGAGGATTATGAGTCTCCTTGAAACCCTTTTTTGATGAATTGAAGATCCGATTAAAGGATCGTCTCCTCTACAGTATGTGTGTTCTTCCGTTTTTAGATTCCTATCTCCCCCATCTCTCTTTCCTGACGAAGAGGGATGATTTTTTCTCCATCGATGATGGTTTAGGTCTAAGTTTTTTCATATCTTAATTCTTTGTTTATTGATCTTAGGTATTGATCTTAGATCTTTTGTGCCGTTGTGATTTCGGTTTTTCTACATTAATTTGGGTATTTTAGTTTTGTGAGTGCCTGTCAATGACCTTGAGGTAGGTGGTCTAATTTTCAATTCACATAGTCCTAATTATAATTGTGTGTTTGTAATTGTAAAATTACAATGACCATGTTGGGAAATTGAATTCTAAATTGTATTAATTAATTTATTATCTTTCCCATTTGATAATAAAATTGGTTGAATTTGTGATAATGAAATTAGTTGAATTTGTGATAATGAAATTGGTGAATAATGGGATTATGAAATTGATTGATTAATCATTTATGAATTTGATAGCAACCCATAGGGTGTTCCAATACGATTAAAATGATGAATTTATGAAATGGGTTGAATAATGATTTATGGTAATGGTTAAAAAATGGTTGGAAATGTGGAACCATGAGATGTGATATTTGTGACTAAGCTATGGGACAAATATTGCTACTCCAAATACCCACAGGGTGATAGACTACCACCCTAGGCCCCCATTATATATGTGTATTGTATGCAACCACTGAGTTTTGGGAAAGAGGCTGCTACTCCAAATACCCATGAGATTCCAGACTGCCTCTCTATCCCCCCATTGTTTGAAAGTTAAATTAATATTAAATTAATAATGGAAACCCATGATGAAATGAAATTTGATATTGTGGGTAGTTCAGACTCTGATATGGGCCGAAGCAAGTATTGTTGGTACGAGTGTCATAGTGAACCTGAGATTTTATGCAGTTAATTAAAGAATAATTTAATGTGAAAACTATTTATTTATCTCTGTACTTTATTCTTTATACAATTTCATAGACTGTAATAGACTTGATATTTTTTAGATGTCGTTGGTGGTGACCTATTGATTTGTACTCACATCTTACTTGGGTTGCCTGATCGGTATACGAATAGACTTCATGTTTGTAGGACATGACATGGTCAATATCCCTATGTTATATTGCTGAGTTGGTATAAATCATGGATGAAGGAACCAAACATGATGTCGGGACCCTCTTGGGAGATGTCATCATGTCTTTATTTTGGGTTTTATTTAGACACTTGACACATATTTGGCATGACATATTTACTATTTTGGTTTGTGGTCATTTACCCTATTTTTGGATTATTATGTGATATTGGTCTTTATTGGTTATGGGAATTATTTTGGTTATCATTAATTATCATTTTGTTATTTTTTATTTATTTATGTTGTTGTGATGCTTTGATAAAGAGGGTATAGTATCCTCACAGTATATATTAGATCCTCGCTACTAGTTGGCAGCCTCTGGCATATGGGGTGGCGTGTCTGAGGTCATGTATCCAATCGGTTCGGGGCACCGACATGTGGCACCTGGGTTAGGATGTTACACGGGGGATGACTGTGCTGGTGCTAAAAACTACAACAGCCACTGGTTAGCTGATGGGAGTATTTTGAGAAAAAATCCCCATTCCCTCATGAGTTTAAGAGGGATAGTCCCTCACATTTTTTTCCTTTTTTTTCTCATGTGAGTCAACTGACCTCCACCCTTTTCCTCCTCACCCTTTTTTAGGGGGATTTTGGATGTGTTTGTCAGTGTTTTTATGGTGACCTGCCTTTTTATTACATAAATATTTCATTTCATGATACAACATTTAACAATTAAGAAGATCTTTTGGGGTTTAGTGTCTTGAAAATATGAACATAATACATAAAAAATACATAAACATAAACATAAACATATACATTCTTCTAATACACTAGATAGACTTCTTCATAGGTTCTTCCTAGGTTACTCTTACTGCATCTCATATTCTGGGGATATACATCAAAGGATGGGGTAAGCATAAATCCCAACAAGATAATAAACAATGGAAACACTTAGCATGTGAGCAAGAAACATGTAAATAAGGCATGATAAAATGAATATGAGGCGTATAATAATAGAATTAACATGAATTATAATATGGAAATGTGACTACATGTAACACCCCAAGCTTCCATGGTACGCTCTTCTTTGAATAATAGAGCAGCGTGTGTTGTACGCAACCTCGAGTTCTAACACACCGCGACCAATAAAAGTAGCAGTTATGAATAGTTATAACCAATTTTTGAAATTAAATATATTTTACATTTCAAAATGGACTTCATTTTTGGATTTCTAATATCGGAATTAGCCTATGTTGAATTTTTGGTATTTTTCTGAGAACTTCCAATTTTTTATGAATAGTGAAAAATACTTAAAAACAACTTTTTTAATCAAAATAATTTATAGTTATAACTTATAATATTGAGTGGTTTTAAAGTATAATTAGAATATATTTTTACTATTTTATCCAATGGTGGTCATTAGAATTAATTTAACATTGAAATTGGACATAAACAATTGTCAATCTTTTGATATATATTGTTTCTTAAAAACACGCTATTTGTTGTGACAGTGGGAATTAATTATAAAATTAATTAATGAAACTTATATGTTTGTAATTTTGTAAAATAGAAATAATTTTTGAATTTGTAATATCAATTATAGCTTAGGGTGAAATTTTGGCATTGTTCTGAAAAACTTCAATTTTTGATGAATAGTGAAACCACTAAGTGGTAGTTAAATAACTGATTTTTTAATTTAAATGAAATATTACCACTTCTGTGATTTTATTTTCAAAAATCCGACATACATGGTTGTCATTAGTAAGTAAAATGTTGTTCAATGGGATTAAAATAATATTTGGTGAATAGTAACTTTTAAGTTTAATTAATCGTGATTAAAGGTAATTAGTGAAATTTAAGGTAAAAATGATATTATAAAAATACGAAATGACCTTGACACCTGTCCTAAACCTATTGGATGAGTCATGGCCGACCAAGAAAATACATGGGTCAACTTGGGGACCCCATGGAGCCACTTTGGTAGGAAAATGACATAAATAACTTTTATTTAAAGTTAAAATAAAAATGTCACAAACATAAGTTGTTTTACTATAACAATTTTTAAATGGGGTTATACAAGTCATATTTTTGACTATAAATATTCATTAAAAATATAAAAAGATTTCCTACATCATGATAATTTTTTTATAATTTTTAAACATTAAATAAATTAAATTATTTATGACACCATGATGATGTAATGGGGTTATACAAGTCATATTTTAGAATCCGAAAGGCATTTCTTAATAAAGTAATATTTCATGACATTCCAAGAGTGCCCCTCCTCTCCTCTTATAAAAGGCCCCCACCTCTACCACATTATTCACACTTTCAAGCCATTTGGCTCAGCCAACCTCTGATCAAATACTCTCCCAACTTCCCTCCATTACTCCTAGAAGCCTCACTTTGGGAATAATTCTTCCCAAAGAAGCCTTTGGCTCAAATCAAAAGAGTTACCCGATTTTAAGGTAATGTCTTCGCTTATGTTATTTTGTTTTATTTTGCTTATCCAAACCCCTAAACTCTTTTTATTAATTTCTTTTGTAACAAAACCAGTATCCTCAATATACTAGGATGTTTTTATAATAACTATTAGAGCTACACTTACACACACCTACATCTAATGGTTAAAGAACATACTGTTTCTGTGGATGGTGAATTTCTGCCTCACGAAACGATGATTGTTCAATACTCATATAACACCTTAAAAGGTGGCCATTAAGATGTCACATAATTTATAAATAATATATAATATGTTTATGTTTTACTTAAGGTTCTGTATTTTTAATTTATGGCATACCTTTATTGTTTCCATTATGGGTAAACGCGATATTTTCATTTTAGGAAGTGCGGACTACCGCCCCCTCAAAGTGATTTGAATTGTTAATGCCATATGTGGGATGTATAAAGGATGGAGTAAATGATATTATATATGATATTATACTGGAATTATAATATACCTTTATATCATTATGATTTCATTAAATAAGAAATAGAAATGAAAGTAGCGTTCATGCGTACGTACGGCTTACTGTCTCCATGAATGGTGCATTTCATTTCTTACCTCTAAACGTTATGGAATATTATAAATACATGTATATACTGGATATATATGATATATATGATATCTATATCATGAATATAATTCTGGATATAATGGATATTTCACCACATGAACAACTTGTAATTATAAGATGTCTATTTTTGACTCAAGTACCAAAGATCGACAAAACGACCGTTATTAACTTAAATAATTACATAATGTTCATAACATGGTAATAAGTGATATAAAAAGAATAATAAACTTGAAAAAGGTTCTTAATCAATTATAAATTAACTCTAGTTTATTATTAAGGTGGTTAAAGAACGGTCAAGTCAAGACGGATGCAAGGTAAGGGAACTTCTTAACCCAATTTCCATTCTTTGGGTTAATCTCCTACTTTCAAATTATGTCATTATATTATTATGTCCTATCTTGTATTTGTACTTTCTTTAGGTGTACCTATAGTGAATACACATAATAGATCTATTTTATTTAAAAAATGATCTTTGTAAAGGACTTCATCTCAATATCCTTTCATTGAGGCATATTTGGTTTTATACACAACTTTCCTTTATACGGTGTATAAACCCCTTTGACTTTTATGTTTATTCAAAAGGAATCTTTTTATATGAAGCATTTTTACTAAATGACAAAAGGAATGTTTTTTGTACGTATGTGGCGACAACGACTTCTCCGCCGCCGTGACCATTATTTGAGTTTTGGCTTCCTCTACAAGCCATAATTTTTTTTTAAATGAAAAATAAATACAAAGTTTTAATTTTATTTTATTTTGGTATTGAAAATGGTTTTGAAAGTGTTTTTTTTTTAATTATATCAATGTGTTGTATTGATATCTTGTGATTGAAATGTGGAAATGCTATTTTTCCTTTATGCATGTTTTATGTGATACGATTATGTTATGGTTTATGATATGTTTAAACCTGTTTATATGAGGAATGCATTGGACTTAATAAGTGACGGGTGGAGCCTGCTATAGCTCCTCGATGCATCGGCAGGTCGCATGAGATAAACTAGTGTCTTGGCACGAGGCCTTGACAAAATCTTATTTGTGGTCTTAGCACGAGGCCTTGGCTATGTGGTTATGATAGTCCGGAATTATGCATTACATCATTATGAAAGTGGTTAATGATATTTAATGTGATTATTCGACTAGTAGAATATCCATGTAAGTAAGTAAATAGAATTATTTCATTTTACTTTTTCCATATTTTTCTAAAGTTCAAGTTTAAAAGGCTTTTGTTTTAGTTATACATTTCCTTAAATGTTAATGTTTATTTATGAAATCTTCCGCAATATTTTTATCCTTACTGAGCATCTGAGCTCACCCCTTTCAATGTTTTAATATTTTCCAGGATGTGAAGAAGTATTTTATGAATGACCTGCAGGGATAGTCAGAAGAGGATATCAGTGTGGACTATAAAGACTTTGTTATTAGTTTTTCTCTTTATGATGTAATGTAACATTTATGAATGTATCTAGTGTTTCCAAGGCTACTAAACTAATCGGTCTTTCGAGACTTGATCTTTTGTGAACATGCCAATGCTACTCAATAATGCACCGACTCTGGGTAACTGGGGTTGGGGAATTACAGTTGGTATCAAAGGCAGTTTAGTACTAACCTTGGAAGCTAGATTTAGATAAACTATGATTAGAGCACATATCCCAAAGATAGACTTTGAGGATTAGTATATAAGAACTTCCTAGAATTTTGGTATTATAGAGATTTTGTGAGTTTTCCGAGCAATACATCATTGTCTGGATACGAGCAGGTAGAGGTGGCTCTGGAACAGATGTACCTAAGGGTAAAACCCAAAAACACCGCTTTGAGCTAGACTCGAATGGGAACTGGTGCACGACAACAGGCCTTGCTGCACTCTTGGTTACGACACTCCTGGGGGATATGCTTAGGATAATTCTCATTTTCTTTACAAACCACTATGAAGGGTTATGAGTATATACTTCCTCAAAGAAATTTTTTTTATGATTATGGATTATACCCATAAATAGTTCAATTTATGTTAAGTATTTTACAATTATGGAATTATGTATTTTGATTCGTAAACTAATCTATTTTATGCCATTATTTAGAAATGGAACCTGGTGGAAGGAATGGAAACTGTATCAATGCACGCACTCCGTGTAGGGATTGCCCTCCTACTCAAGATAATTATTGTGGAGCTGGAGATACAACTGGTGGTGATCAACTTATTACCATACTGGGACAACTCACTCAGGTTATGAATAATAACATTACTCGTATGGATCACCCTGATCCGCAACGTGGAGGATCAATGTTAGACCACTTCATGAGGCAACAACTGCCAACATTTAATGGGGGTACAAATCCATTAGTAGCTGAGAAATGGATAAAATCCTTATAGAAAATATTCCACGCCATGGGGAGTAGCGAAAGGGAGAAGGTTATCATGGCAGTTTACCGCCTCACTGGAGATGCCGACCAATGGTGGTCATTGATTCAAAATACAAAGGAATATGAAGAAGTATCAAGTATGGAATGGAGAGAGTTCAAAGATCTTTTCTTAGAAAAATAATTTCCACATGACCATCGAGCAGATATGGAAAGGAAATTTCTGAGTCTGAGACAAAAGGAGGATGATAATGTCGCAAAGTATGAGGCTAACTTTACAAGGTTAGCGAGGCATGCAGCAGATTATATACGTAACCCAAGAAGTAAGATTGATTGTTTCTTTGATGGGTTAAAACCATTTCTCCGTCAATCTTTAGTATCACAATCCTTCTCATCGTACGAAGATATTGTCTCATGTGCTATCAAGACAGAAAAGGAATTATCTAAGTCTTATGACAACAAAGTAAAGCAAGAGAAGAAAAGAATGGTGGAACAAGATACGGATAAATGGAAAAAGGGAAAGAAGGATTTTCCATTATGTGATAATTGTGGGAAGAATCACCCTGGTGCTTGCCTAAAAGGAATGGGAGTTTGTTATAAATGTGGAGAAAAAGGTCACCAGGCTCGTGATTGTAAGGGAAAGAAAGAGGATATCAATGTTGAATTCTACAATTGTAGGGAAATGGGGAATTATGCAAATGAATGTCCTAAGCGTCAAGGAAACATACCTCAGAAAAGGCCAAGGGATCAAGGAAAATCTTATGTTGTTACTACAATTGAAGTAGAATAATTAATGTATTGGTGCTTTTGGACTCAAGGATTATATTCTGGTTATAAGAATAATGTGATATATATAAGGATTGTACTGCAGTACTTATTCTTTTCATTAAGGTTTTAATATGATGAAGGTAATCATATTTTTAATATGTGACAATAAGAGAAACTTTACTTTGTTTGGGGAATCTGATGTTACAATTGATTTTGGAATTTAGAGACCTTTTAGAAAAAGTTTGGACAGAGGTATTTTGGATAACTATATAGGTTGGAATGGATTAAGTTGAACCTTGGATAGTATTTTTTTAAGGTTAAAACATTTATGAAGATTATTTTTGGAATATTATAATACTATAGTTTTAGGAAAAGGACAATCTGCAGGGTGGGGCATAACCCGTCGTGTCGGAAAAAGCTGCAGGAATCGAACTCACAACCATAGTGAGACAGGCCTTTATTACCTACCACTAGCCTATAGGAAGTCCCTGGTTATTACAAAATAGTTTTACTAATCTAAATGATATGTGTTAATATTTTGAACCTTATACAATTAGGATAAATAGAATATTTTTGAGTTCTATTACCTTTTAGAGTGAAAGATGGGTTTGTGGTAAAAAATTATTAAAGAATGAAAGTCTACATGACAAGTATGTATATTCCCTTACGTTCTTAGTAAATATCCTAAATAAATTCCTCAACATTATAAAAGGTAACTTAAAACAAAAACATTGCCAGTTAACTTTTCCAACTGGGGATTCAATGACCGTTTAACCAATCACAAGTTTGTGATTTTCTTATGGTTAACTTTCTCCTAATCCAGTTTTCTACAACTCTCCATCAGACCTTGATGGTTTGTTTTTCTTCCATATCCATATTTTCATAGAATCCTATTATGGGTTATCTCAGGTGACCTTTGTACTTATCTTTCTTTCTTTTAAAGTTATATTTTATTAACCTTATTTCCGATGTGGGTTTTCCAAAAAGGTATTTTCTATCTTAAACCTTTTATTTTCAAAGAAAAATTTCAAATTGCGAGGATGCAATTTATTGAAGGAGGGGAGAATGTAACACCCCAAGCTTCCATGGTACGCTCCTCTTTGTATAATAGAGCAGCGTGTGTTGTACGCAACCTCGAGTTCTAACACACCGCGACCAATAAAAGTAGCAGTTATGAATAGTTATAACCACTTTTTGAAATTATATTTATTTTACATTTCAAAATGGACTTCATTTTTGGATTCGTAATATCGAAATTATCCTATGTTGAATTTTTGGTATTTTTCTGAGAACTTCCAATTTTTTATGAATAGTGAAAAATACTTAAAAACAACTTTTTAATCAAAATAATTTATAGTGATAACTTATACTATTGATTGGTTTTAAATTATAATTAGAATATATTTTTACTATTTTATCTAATGGTGGTCATTAGAATTAATTTAACATTGAAATTGGACATAAACAATTGTCAATCTTTTGATATATATTGTTTCTTAAAAACACGTTATTTGTTGTGACAGCGGGAATTAATTATAAAATTAATTAATGCAACTTATATGTTTGTAATTTTTTAAAATATACATC
Source organism: Viscum album (assembly GCA_963277665.1). Taxonomy (NCBI): domain Eukaryota; kingdom Viridiplantae; phylum Streptophyta; class Magnoliopsida; order Santalales; family Viscaceae; genus Viscum; species Viscum album. Next base: position 2,002,885,862 of record OY728146.1, on the reverse strand, counting down.
ATTTTTGAATTTGTAATATCAATTATATCTTAGGGTGAAATTTTGGCATTGTTCTGAAAAACATCAATTTTTTATGAATAGTGAAACCACTAAGTGGTAGTTAAATAACTGATTTTTCTCATTTAAATAAAATATTACCACTTCTGTGATTTGATTTTCAAAAATATGACATACATGGTTTTCATTAGGAAGTAAAATGTGGTTCAATGGGATTAAAATAATTTTTGTTGAATAGTAACTTTTAAGTTTAATTAATCGCGATTAAAGGTAATTAGTGAAATTTAAGGTAAAAATGATATTATAAAAATATGAAATGACCTTGAAACTTGTCCTAAACCTATTGTATGAGTCATGGAAGACCAAGAAAATACATGGGTCAACTTGGGGACCCCATGGATCCACTTTGGTAGGAAAATGACATAAATAACTTTTATTTAAAGTTAAAATAAAAATGTCACAAACATAAGTTGTTTTAATAAAACAATTTTTAAATGGGGTTATACAAGTCATATTTTTGACTATAAATATTCATTTGAAAGATAAAAATATTTCCTACATCATGATTATTATTTTATAATTTTTAGACATTAAATAAATGAAATTATTTATGACACGATGATGATTCTGCGATTACCTCATTAATTAACGATTTAAATAAAATGAAAGGATAATGTAAAATATAAGGCTTACACTTGTCAAAAACCTATTGGATGAGGATATTTCAAACCCTTATCACCTTATCCTCAAAATATATCATTTTGGGACCTTTAGAATCCGAAAATCATTTCTTAATAAAGTAACATTTCATGACATTCCAAGAGTGCCCCTCCTCTCCTCTTATAAAAGGCCCCCACCTCTACCACCTTATTCACACTTTCAAGCCATTTGGCTCAGACAAACTCTGCTCAAATACTCTCCCAAATCCCCCCCCCCCCCCCCTTACTCCTATAAGCCTCACTTTGGGCAGAATTCTTCCCAAGCAAGCCTTTGGCTCAAATCAAAAGAGTTACCCGATTTTAAGGTAATGTCTTCGCTTATGTTATTTTGTTTTATTTTGCTTATCCAACCCCCTAAACTCTTTTTATTAATTTCTTTTGTAACAACACAAGTATAATAAATATACTAGGATGTTTTTATAAGAATTATTCGAGCTACACTTACACACACCTACATCTAATGGTTAAATAACATACTGTTTCTGTGGATGGTGAATTTCTGCCTCACGAAAGGATGATTGTTCAACACTCATATAACACCTTCAAAGGTGTCCATTAAGATGTCACTATATTTATAAATAATATATAATATTTTTATGTTTTACTTAAGTTTCTGTATTTTTCATTTATAGCATATCTTTATTGTTTCCATTATGGGTAAACGCAATATTTTTCATTTTAGGAAGTGAGGACTTCCGCCCCCTCAAAGTGATTTGAATTTTTAATGCCATATGTGGGATGTATAAAGGATGGATTAAATGATATTATATATGATATTATACTGGAATTATAATATACCTTTATATAATTATGATTTCATTAAATACAAAATAGAAATGAAAGTAGCGTTCATGCGTACGTACGGCTTACCGTCTCCATGAACGGTGCATTTCATTTCTTACCTCTAAACGTTATGGAATATTATAAATACATGTATATACTGGATATATATGATATATATGATATCTATATCATGAATATAATTCTGGATATAATGGATATTTCACCACATGAACAACTTGTAATTATAAGAAGTCTATTTTTGACTCAAGTACCAAAGATTGACAAAACGACCGTTATTAACTTAAATAATTACATAATGTTCATAACATGGTAATAAGTGATATAAAAAGAATAATAAACATGAAAAAGGTTCTTACGCAATTATAAATTAACTCTAGTTTATTATTCAGGAGGTTAAAGAACGGTCGACTCAAGACGGATGCAAGGTAAGGGAACTTCTTAACCCAATTTCCATTCTTTGGGTTAATCTCCTACTTTCAAATTATGTCATTATATTATTATGTCCTATCTTTTATTTGTACTTTATTTAGGTGTACCTATAGTTAATACACATAATAGATCTATTTTATTTAAAAAATGATCTTTGTAAGGGACTTCGTCTCAATATCCTTTCATTGAGGCATATTTGGTTTTATACACAACTTTCCTTTATACGGTGTATAAACCCCTTTGACTTTTACGTTTATTCAAAAGGAATCTTTTTATACGAAACGTTTTTACTAAACGACAAAAGGAATGTTTTTTGTACGTATGCGGCGACAACGAATTCTCCACCGTCATGACCATTATTTGATTTTTGGCTTCCTCTACAAGCCATAATTTTTTTTAAATGAAAAATAAATACAAAGTTTTAATTTTATTTTATTTTGGAATTGAAAATTTTTTTGAAAGTGTTTTTTTAATTATATCAATGTGTTGTATTGATATCTTGTGATTGAAATGTGGAAATTCTATGTTTCCTTTATGCATGTTTTATGTGATACGATTATGTTATGGTTTATGATATGTTTAAACCTGTTCATATGAGGAATGCATTGGACTTAATAAGTGATGGGTGGAGCCCACTATAGCTCCTCAATGCATCGGTAGGTATCATGAGACAAACTAGTGTCTTGGCACGAGGACTTGACAAAATCTTATTTATGTTCTTGGCACGAGGCCTTGGCTACGTGGTTATAATAGTCTGGCATTATGCATTCCATCATTATGAAAGTGGTTAATGATATTTCATGTGATTATTCGACTAGTAGAATATCCATGTGAGTAAGTAAATGGAATTATTTCATTTTACTTTTGCCATATTATGCTAAAGTTCAAGTTTAAAAGGCTTTTGTTTTAGTTATACATTGCCTTAAATGTTAATGTTTATTTATGAAAGCTTCCGCAATATTGTTATCCTTACTGAGCATCTGATCTCACCCCTTTAAATGTTTTAATATTTTCCAGGATGTGAAGAAGTATTTTATGAATGACCTGTAGGGATAGTCAGAAGAGGATATGAGTGTGGACTATAAATACTTTGTTATTAGTTTTTCGCTTTATGATGTAATGTAACATTTATGAATGTATCTAGTGTTTCTAAGGCTACTAAACTAATCGGTCTTTCGAGACTTGATCTTTTGTGATCATGCCAATGTTGCACAATAATGCACCGACTCTGGGTAACTGGGGTCAGGTCATTACACTACAACATAAAAATGAGACATTCATAAACATATCATGACGGTTTATCACCAGTGTCATAAATCATAATTACCACGGTTGTTCACCAAGGTATCGTAAAACATGTCATTTCTAGAGATTAATTATTTAACCAATGTATTAGAGTGCTATCAGGACACACCCTTCATATGTATTAAATCATTCAAGCCACATTGAATATAATGAAAATCATTTCATTTCTAACCCGTGGAAATAAATAATGAGTTTCATATCAAAATCATTGTGTACAAAGTGCTTAAAGTTTTGTACATAACATCATTTTTAACCCACGAAAAGGAAATATAGATTTAATATATATAAATCCCAAAATAAATATGATAGTATCACATTTAGGTGAATACCTATAGAAATGTAAGAGGCTTGAGTATTTAAAAGGTGATAATATTTCATAAAAAAGAGAAAAATTCATGAAATGATTTTGACAGCATAACAATATATAAAATGGATTATGAGAAAAGAATAATGAGAGAGAATAAAGGTATACCATTAATAAAACATCATTTTATAAGTAAAGGGAATATTAAAATATAATGAATAAAAAAATCAGTTGGACACTTAGAAGATACATAATAAGGATGTACTTGAATGAAAAAGGAGAGGAGGAGAATTCTCTTACCTTGAAGAGTTGATTCCTAAATCGTGGAGGGGGAAACCATAGGACCTTGGAGACACCTTGGGGAACCCTTAAAATATATTTAGAGAGGGAAAATGGGCATAAATTCAGGACTTATTAATTTAGAGTGGAGAGGAAAGGAGAATGGGTGGTATTTATACTTGAGGAGGGGTGAGTTTTAAAGGATTAAATATAAGTATTTTATTATATAAGCTAACCACATGTGATTATAATCAATTTGAACTATTTTTTTGGACCATTAAATAGTGAGTGAGTTTGGTTGGACGTTCAAGTCCCTCCAAAACTAAACGATAGCATCTAGCTAAGCCAACTAATGTAGAGAAATCAAAAATAATTTTTATTTTTAAAATTCCATTTTTTGGTTCAAAAATGAATTGTATAAATTTCTAAATTAAAATTATTATTTTTAAATTCATTTTTATACGTATTGAATGATATTTTTATTAAATAAAAAGTTCTATAAATTTTTAGTTGTGCGGGCATAATAAAAATGTCATAAAATCATAGTGCTCGTAAAGCTACAATTTTCACTTTTTCGCAAAAAAAAATATACTTTGTCATAAAATTTCCAAAAAATCACTCTAAGTTAATTTTGATGTCCTGAGTCCAAAAATTAATTTTCTTTCTTTCAAATCATTCTCTAATAATTAGAATTTTAATTCTTAAATAAATCGTTATTTTAATGAAAATTAACTATTTAATATAATTATCAACATTTGAATCATTATAAAAATTAATTTGGGATTAATTAAAATATTTTATCATTTACAAATCATTTTCTAAGATTATTTCATGAAATAACTATTTATTTAATACTTTCACAGAAAAAATATTTTAATAGAATGTGTTTAGTCTCTGAAAATAATATAATTTGATTATATCATTAAATAATTCCAACGATCATTTAAATGTATCTATGTAACTATCAATAACAATAAACAGCTGTTTTATTGAATAATGGTCATAGTGTCGATCAACTATTTTAGTTGAAAAACATAAATGATGATAATAAAATTTCTATATGAATACATTATCATTATTTCCCACTATCATTCACTTAGATTCTATCAAGGTTCCATATCATTTCCAGAATGAATATTAAATTATTAACTCTCTATTTCTTTACTATAGTGTTGTTCGTGGCTGGGATGATTATATGAGATCGAGACAACCCAAATTTTTAAATTTTACTTTATTTTTTCTCTATTATACTTGTCATTGTAATATTTGGATTAATAATAGGAATTATTATAGATTTAATGTAACATTATTAAATAAAGAAATAAAATGTTGTTAGTTTTCTAGTCAATGTTTTTTATCCTTTTAATATTATTGGTTGTAAAATTTCAACTCAACCTATGATGTAAAAAGTTATCCTGAAATATAAAATATGTTCTATGTGCTTATATTATAAAACATAATAAAAAATTATTGGGTGAAAAAAGATTAATTAATAAAAGAAGAACATTTTTTGAGTCATTACATTCTTCCCACTTTAAATAAATCGCATCCTCATAATTTTCTCTTATTGATCGATAACTTTAATTCAAAATATTAGGGTCTTCTTTAATGTTGTGGATATTTAATTCATCCTTCAGTATGGATTCCTCAAGTCCAATATAGAAATGGTCAATCCCTTGGTAGTGTTTCCTTTGTCGAAAGAGATTATATAATTGAGCTTTTGAAATCTTCTTGTAAAGACACCATGATCCACAGAAATTCTGGAGAAATAAAAATGAGTCAGATAAATCAAATAGTTTCTTATAGGTGAGTTGAATATTTGAAAAACTTTTGAAATCATTAAAACTAGCCCTTGTAAAAATATTGATGATTAAATCATTTGTAAGGGATAAGAATTTTGTACATGATTTCTTTCCTTTAATCTTATAAATGATCTATTGAAAAGGATAAGTTAAAACATAAAATTAATTATTTGTAAATAAATTATAACATGTTTAATTGCCTTATATTTCTATCCATTGACTAAAAATAGAAACATAAATATAAAGGAGGATACTTTTAATAATAAAAAATACCACTAAAGAATATATATTATGATATGTAAGAAGTATATTCCCATAAAATTTAACATGTGATACAATAATAATAAATAGTTCCCCCTGATGAAAACAACTCATTTCTGGTCATGACATGATAATTTTAGAAAACATCCCAATGTAGTTCTAATGTATATTAGTGGATCATAATCATCATAATGTAGTCCCAATGTATTTTCCTTGGTTTAGATATTACATGTTCTTATCATCCTTATTATCCATTGGAATAGGGCATTGACTTAGATAATTCCCAAGTTCTCCACATCTATGATAGAGAACTGTTAATGATTCCTTATGTTGAATCTTTTTCTCCTTCATTATATTTTGATTTGTACATTGGTTAGAAAAATTCCTAATTTCCCTGCACACAAATAATTTCATGATAGGTTGTGCGTGCACCATCTTCCATTTGTAATTGGAATTCAGATATTAAGGCTTTACATCTCCATGAAAATTTTGATTTATATGACTTTATCTTCAAAAGTTGTAGCACTATTCTATTCCTTAAAAAAAATCCCTAAATTATTCTTCCCACATTTGTTTCACATGATAGAATTTTACTTTCTTCTTGTTCAGATTCTTCCCAAAATTTTGTTCCAACATTCTCTTTTGTGTTATGTTTTCAAACTCATTTATATTCTAGTTGCTAATTGCAATACATAATAACTAGTTTGGCATAAACATGAGATTCCTTACTTCATCCCCCCCCCCCAAATTGGTATGTTTGTCATCACTTTTTTCATTGCACCCGTTGTTTTCATACGTCCTTCTATTTCCTGCAATTTTTTTTATAAAAAGAGAAAACCTAAGTGAGAAATTTTTTACTATTGGGAATCTTATAATAAAAATTCTAAAGGAAATATTAATCTTCAAATTTTCTAATATCATGATTCTAGGATAATACACTTAAATCTTAATGAATTTTTTACATTATCTTTGTATCATTCATAATGGTTTGTATGAGCTTATCATTAACCAAAGCACATCCTTCAGGAGTATCAAACTAGGTGTGCAGCAAGACCCATTTTCATGCACTAGTTCCTGATCAAGTCTAAATAAATATGGTGTTTTTGGGTGTTACCCATAGGTACATCTATGTGATATCCACATCCACTTATATAATCTAGACAAAGAAGCATTTTCTTGGAAACCATTTACTTAATACTCACCAAAATACTAGGATGTTTTCCTATATTTAGATTTATTCTTATAGTTTTTACTATTGTTTTATAATCCTAATTTCTAAAAATAACAAAACCATTATTTGATACCAACTATGATGATCCTCCTTTTTATTACATAAATATTTCCTTTAATGATGCAGTATTTAACAATTATTAAGATATTTTAGGGTTTAGTGGCTTGAAAATAGGATCATAATAAATGGGAAAAATTAAAAATGAACATAAAAATTCTTATAATCCACTTTCTAGACTTCTTCATAGGTTCTTCCTATGTTACTCTTATTTCATATCATATTCATGGGACATAGATCAAAGAAATGTGCGAGCATAAATCCAATCAAGGGAATAAACAAAGGGAACACATAACATATGAGCAAGAGACATATAAATAAGGCATGATCAAATTAATATGAGGCATATCATAATATAATGAACATTAATCATAATATGTAAATTTAGATACAATATAAAAATGATATATTCATGAACATATCATTAAGGTTTATCACCAAGCTGTCATAAATCATAATTACCATGGTGGATCACTAAGGTATCGTAAAACATATCATCTATAAAGTTTAATTCTTTAACCAATGCATTAGAGAAATATAGGGTATCACCATTCACATGTCCTAAATCATGTGATACACATTGAACATAAATAAAATCATTTCATCAATAACACATGTAAATAAATAATGGGTTCTATATCAAAATCTTTGAATACAAAGTGCTTAAAGTCTTGAACATAACATCATTTTTAACCAACAAAAAGGGAATATGAGTTTCATACATGTAAATACTATAATAAATAATATATATTTGCATCTAGGTGAATACCTATAGAAATGGAAGAGGCTTTGGAATTCACAAGGTGAAAATATTTCATGAAAATGAGAAAAATTCATGAAATGATTTCTGCAGCATAACGGTATACAACATGGATTATGGGAAAATAACTATGAGAGAAAATGGAGGTATCTAATTTTTAAGACTCCATTTTTTTCATTATATGTAATATCAGAAGATAAATAATAAAAATAAAGTATATGGACAATTATAATACACATATAAGTATGTACTTGAATGAAAAAGGAGAAGAGGATAATTCCCTTACCTTGAAGAGTTTCTTCCTAAATCATGGAGTGGGAACCTTAGGACCTCAGAGACACATTGGGGAAACCTTAAAGGATTTTTAAATAAGGTACATGGGAATAAATTCATGGATTATTAATTTTTAGTGGAGGTGAAAGGGGGGTGAGTGGTATTTATACTTGAGGAGGGGTGAGTTTTAAAGGATTAAATATAGGTATCTTATTATATAAGCTAACCACTTGTGAGTATAATAAATTTCAACCATTTTATAGACTATTAAAGACTTTGAGAGTGTGGTTTGAAATTTAAGGCCTTCCAAAATCTACTCATATCCTCTATCCAACCCAATCAATGCACAAAAATCAAAAATAATTTTTATCTTTAAAATTCGAATTTTTAGTTCCAAAATGCAATGTATAAATTTATAAATTCTAATTAATATTTTAAATTAATTTTTATACTTATTAAATTCTATTTTGATTAAATAAAATGTTTTATGAATTTTTAGTCATGATTACATAATAAAGATGTCATAAAATCAAAGTGCTCGTAAAGCTGCGATTTTCACCTTCTCACAAAAAAATTCAATATCGTCAAAAAAGTTTCCAAAAATTAATCTAATATAATTTTTATGTGATGAATTAAAAAATGAATTTTATTTAATAAAAATAATTCTTTATGTATTATAATTTTAATTTTTAAATGAATCATTATTTAAATGAAAATTAAAATCTTAATATAATAATCAACATTCATACCATTATAAAAATTACTTTGAGATTCATTAAAATATATTATCATTTAAAAATCACTTTATACAATTTTTTCATGAAATAATTTTTTATTTAATAGTCCCACATAAAAAATATTTTTATATATTGTGTTTATAGTCTCCTAAAATAATACAATTTGATTATATCCTTAAATAATCTCGATGATCATTTAAATGCATCCACATAACCATCAATAATAAGGACCAACTATTTTATTGAATAATGATCATAATATCGATCAACTGTATTAGTTGATAAACATAAATGATGATGATCATATTTACCTATAAATATACCATCATTCTTAATCATTATCATTCTATTCGATTCTATCATGGTTCTATATCGTTTCCAGAATGAATATTGTATTACTAACTCTTGTTTCTTTATGATAGCACTGTTTGTGGGTGGGATGATTCTAGGGGATTGAGTAAAATAAAATTTTTAAATTTTACTTTATTTATTATTTTTTATTATTCCCATATTCATATTTGGATTAATAATAGGAATTTTTTTATACTGAATGTAACGTTCTTAAATAAAGCAATAAAGCGTTTTTTGTTTTCTAGTAAGTATTTTCTATCCTTTTATTATTCTTAGTTGTAAGAGTTCATCTCGACCTATGATGTAAAAAGTTATCATGAAATATAAAAGTTTTTCTATTTGTTTATATTTAAAAACATAAAAAAAAGTTATTGGGAGGAAATATATCCATTAATAAAAGAACATTTTTCAGGTCGTTACAGTTTTTCGGTATGTTTCACTATCATGTCACCCTCCCTCCAAAGATACCGCAATAAAGGAAGAGAGACAATGAACCTCTGATTCCTGCCTCCAGTAGGTCTCAGGTTTTCGAAAAGTGACGATGGTATAAAAATATCACATATATGGGAGGCATTACCTTCTATAATAAAATAGGATCGGGAGATAGGATAAACAAACACAAAAAAAATGTGAAAAATAATATAAAAGTAAACCCAAAATCATCCTGAAATGCATGAATAAAGTAAAATAATACATATAAAATAGCCAATATATATTAAAAGTCAAGTCCACGACATCGACTCAATAACAACTCCAACCTAGCTAGTAATGTCTAGTTTGGTCCCCAAATTCCTCTTGAAAACCTGAAAAAAAAAAGGTTTATATACATTGGGTGAGCATAATAGGTATACTCATTAGGAGAATTACCAAGGTATCAAGTGTACACGTGAAAATAGCATGCTAATACACCATTGAACAATTAGTTGAACCAAAAGGCACCTAAATAGGATAACTAACCAATCTCATCCTCACCATGACTTACCCACCACTTCACTATCCAAATTAATAATATAGCATTGAGATCATAGAAAATAAAGGTGTTCCACTACTGCTTCCCCATTGATTTATCGATCTCATGCCCCAAAATCAAACTTACTGTGATCTCATACATTTCATAAATACCACATCACATCATATCACATCACATCATGCCCGAAGACATTTGTTCCATCTATGATGTTGGTCAGGACACATCCTTACCTACCCCACCCTCTCAAGGTTTAACATATAGTTCTTGCATCAAGTACCGACACATCACATCTCGGTCGCAAACACACGGGTCTACACATCACTTCTCATCACAACAACAACAACCATATCTTGTCCGAAGACACCTAGGTCATCACTACACATCTCAGCCATAGAAAATTGGGCCATCACTACCAGTGGAAGAGTGGGGAAGAGGGGGTAGTTAGCCATCCACATCACCATCATCCTAGATTTTGGGGAAAACAACCAAAACCATGAACCTTTGAGCATTGGTAAGGTTATATAACCCAGGTGGGGTTTATATAGAAATAGAATAAACATACATGTAATATAGATAACACACCTTACCCAACCTATAAGTTTAAAACAACTGCACCAATGCACACCACATCACCACTACCACACCACACATCAACCATCATAACCACTACTACCATTGTATGAAACACATCACACCACCACACATAACCACACAACATTTCTCACTTTAAATTACACACTCCACCACTTTTATTCTTTAATACGTTCACCACACATCAACTCACATCCCATTATATTTAATTAAAAATTCATTCATTTTATTCAACATCCTAATTTATTCCATTACTAACTGAGCGACTAACACAACCATGCCATTCCACAACTGGCCCATCTCACATCAACCTACATCGCCACACTAGAACAACCAAACCATCATACCACAAAAACCACAACCATATCACACCACACTACCACAAGAAACAATGCCACCACACATTACAACCACCATGCACCAAAACCATCACACACCACAAACCCACATCACAAGCACTACACACCACAACCTCACATTACAACCACTACACACCACATCGTACAACTACCCACAATGCATCCATGCCAACCAACCACCACATCACAACCCCACACATTACACATCCCAGTCGGTCATCTCCATCACCGCACAATAGCCCAAACCGCACAATACAACACAAAAAACAAAAACTCACACCACAACAACACACATCGGATTCCACAATTTATTTAAGGGATTTTATCACATTACATATTTATTTAGTATGATTATTATCATAGAAAAATGATTCCATGAGAAAAAAATTTATTATCCAAATATACGTTCATTAGCCTTTTATCCAAGATGTGATCAAACAACAACATAGAAAGGGTCCCAAGGAATATCAACTGCTGCACAAGAAAGGCTCCCAAAAAATGTTATTTTTAGTATTGGCAACAAGCATGATCAATATCATCAATAACATATATCAAATCATTAAAACATGCGATATCTCCCCCCATAACTATCAATTTTAGTTATTCCAATTAATTACCTTTATTTTTCTAAACCTTACTATCTACCTAATGGAAACAAAAATCATGAAATCCCCATACATAGAATGTAAATAGGTGAGAACTAGGATCCCCTTACTAGAAGAATATTTCTAATCCCACTACACAACATAGGGTGAAGAAGAAACAAACTGAAACCCACAACTACAAAAGAGAGCTCTAGATCAATCTATATCGCATCAAGGTTTATCAAAAACATTTCCCAAAACACATTCCAAATGAAACACCACCACCATAGTGGATCCTCATAAGAAGAATAGATGGAAACACATGTATACAGAAGGAAATAACCACTGATCACCAATAAGAAACCATCAGAACCAAAGGATCAAGGAGATAGAAGATGGGTTTGAAATCCTCCCAAAAATTATCTAGGATTTATCCACACTGGGGGAGATACAATCGAATGAATGAGATATGAATAAGATGAAATAGGTTTATAAACAAATTTTAATTCACCTGATTTAAAACCTAAATTACAGGTTTTCACCATAAATTCTATGGGCCTGCAAACATACATTTTAAATCCAACCTTTAGGTGGTAAACTCCCTTTTCACTGAAAACATGGTGGTTCAGGCTGGAATTAACTTACACCGCAAGTTCCACTTTTATACCATAAACCCATTTTAAAATCTTCACCTTAGCCACACACAAGTTGTAATCTAGTTTTCCACACAAGATGTAAACAATCATCTTATGCCATAAACCCGTATTTTATGTTTTTAAAATCCTACTACAACTCCAACTCCACTGAACCTCCTCTATCCTCATCTGAACACCTCTGACTGCCTCAAATTGGAAAAGTAATGGGACAAAAAGACACATATAATTACACTAGATACCTCTCAAATGATTATCATTCTCAAGAATCAAAAAAACTTGTAAAATAAAGGGTTTCAAGAAACTACCCCATGAGATACCTCTCAATGTCATCATTGCATCTCAACACTGCCACCTTCCAAACAAGCCAAACCAAAATTCACACAAAACATCTTACACAACCGCATCACTTCCCAACCACACCAAAACCTCTCACTGGGAACAACACCACACATCCCGTAATAGCCACAAGACACTACTTTCCTCATATATATCTTTACAACAATCTAAACCACCACACAACCAAAACCAACCACTTTAACAACCAAAACACAACACTAACCTAAGAACACAAATCAAAGAACTCCATCTTCCATGTCAAGATATTATCTTCTTTGGGTGGTACTGACTAGACCACATAATTTTAATCGTGTCAATGTATATCACATCTTGATTGTGAATCAGGTCCTCCCCTATTCATGTGTCAGAGTCTTTATCACACAACACGCATCAAATAAAAAAACATCTCATATCACAAAAATATCCAAACATTACATCATAAGAAAAATAGAACATAGAAAAGAAAAAATCGAAGAAGATTTGGTTATTGGGAACACATTTGTGTCTCTCACTCCCAAGTACTCCCCTCTAGGACACCATGCCTCCATAATTCAAGAACCAAGGCAATGGTTCATCCATGTATCACCCTCTCTTGATAATCTGAGATCTCAACTAGCCACTATATGAACATAGTTCATCCTTGATATCAAAATCTCCCTAGTCCTTAACATTAGATTCACTATAAATATACTAATGAAGATAGGACAAATGGAAGACATCATGGATCCTCTCTATCCATGTTGGTAATTCCAACAAATACTCCACCTCAAAAACATGCCCCAAAACCTCAAAGTTCCGAAAAAAAATTGGGGAGAAATCTTACTCCCATTGCCAAACCTCGGCTGCCCTTGTCGAGTGGAGATTATCAAGAACACATGGCCTCCAACCTTAAAATACAAGGGCCTTTTACTATGATCATCATAAGTCTTATAACAGTCCTATTTCACACTAATTCTCTATTGAACCAATTGCATATTATCTAACATTCTCTATAAAACATCAAGAAAAAGAAGTGTTAACCTCCCAACCTCCACCCAACACAACAGAGAAGGACACGATCACCAATACAATGCCTCGGATGGAGCCATGCTAATAAATGAATGATAACTATTATAAAAAAAACTCAAACAAATGAAATTTCCTTACCCATGATCCAATAAGGTCCAATATGTAAACTTTCCACATATCCTCTAGTGTCTGGATGGTCTGCTATATCTACCCATCTGTTTGAGGGTGTAAAGTAGTGATGAGGCTTAACTGGGAATCAAAAGCATGTTTTAATCCCCAATAGACTCACAAGGTAAAATTAGGGTCCTGATTTCATATTATGGTCCTCATTACCCTATGAATCCCAACCACGTCATCCACATATCTCCATACTAAAAAAATCATGGTACTCGACTCATCGATCTCCAGAAAGTGATCTGACTACATCAACTGATCCAACACTACCCAAACTATATGACAACCTCCCTGAGCTCAGGGTAACCTAGTAATGAAATCCATAAAGATGTATTCCCATTTCCACTCAAGAATATCCAAGGATTGAAATAAACCTCTAAGAACGTGGTGTTACCCTTTCACTTACTGAAAAACTAGAAACCTCACCAAAAACTCTACCAATGACTATTTCATACCCAAAAACCAAAGATTCCTCCTCAAACCTAGATACATCTTGTTCACACTAGGATACACTGTCAAGGGTGACATATAAAACTCATGAAGAAATTCCTCCTACACTTCCAATAGAATAAACAACCTCTCCTGAAAAAACACCTAGTTCTGACCATCCTCCGACCATCCCTCCAGAGCATCACAATGGCCAACAAGACCAAACATCACCTCTACATCTGAGTCTCCCCATTGATAATCCTCCAAATTCCATAAAAAGTATGAATCCATAGTCCTATGATAAATAATACACTAACCACTCCTATCATTGATGCAAAGATGAATTACTGCAAGATCCTCCATCCATTTCTAAACTTCCACTGACTCCCGAACCACATATCCTCAGGACTTCTAACTTAACACATTGAAAACCACAGTCCCCTTTCCCAAGGTATATGAGATCGAAAATCATAATCTTAAAGAACCTCTATCCACCCATGTTATTTTAGATTTAGATATCATAAAAGAAAACATATTTTGGGATCTTGCGCTCTGTGAAAACCACAAAGTGCTCAGTGATGAGGTAATTCCGCCACAAATTCAATGAAAAAATAACTACTACCAAATCTAGATCATGGGTGGAATAGTTATTCTCATGGATACATAACTTCCTAGACCCATAAGAGATGACCTCCCTCTAATACATTAATACACATCCCAAACTAGACGAGAAACATCACAAAAAACCTCAAACATCACACCCTCATCAGGAAACCAAAACAGTGGATCACTGAACAAATTATTATTCCGAAAAATTAACACTATCTAACACTGATCAGTCCATATAATATCTTGGTCCTTCCATATAAATGTGGTTAACAGGGCTTTAAATTGAGATAAATCAACCTCAAACCTTTGACAATAGCTCACAAGACCAAGGAAACTATGAACCTCCACCACGTTCTTGGGAGATGACTAAGAAATAACAGCCTCAACCTTGGATGGGTCTACTTATACACCCTTTTGATATACCACATGCCCACGGAAATACACTTATCATGTCCAGAACTTTCATTAGAAAATTTTCCATAGAGATGATGGTGTCTAAGGACCTAAAAAACAACTCTGAGATGCTCGGTGTACTCTTACTATTACTTAGACTATATCAAGATATCATTGATGAATATGATGGAAACTCTATCTAGTAACTATCTAAACATAGAGTTCATGAGCCCCATGATCATGAATGGTGAGTTCATGACACCAAATTACATGAACAAAAACTTGAAGTTCCCATACCTGCATCGAAGACAGTCTTCATAATATCCTCATTTATCACCCTCATTTATTGATATCATGACTTCAAGTCAAACTTCAAAAACTAACAAGTTACCCTTAGCTGGTTGAACAAATCAATGATCCTTGGAAGAGGGTAATTATTCTTGATCATTACCCAATTCAACCTCTGGTATTCAACCCACAACATCATACTACCATCCACCTTATTGGTGAAAAACACCAAAGAAACCCAAGGTGGAACACTGGGTTCAATGAAGCCCCTTTGCATCAAATCATCTACCCAAAACCTCAACTCACACAATTTCATAGGCGTCATTCGATAGGGATATATCAAAATCAAAGATTAAATCGACTGTAGATCTATCCCAAACTTGAAATAATGTCAATGGGTTAGTTCCACAACCTTATCATGGAAACCATCCAGGAACTTCATACAACCCTGGGAACATCCTCCACCTAATCTTCTACCAGTATCCTTTCCAACTAAGAAAAAAGAGGTTCTTATTTCCTGCCACCCATATGATAACCTTTATCACCAATGGACACCACCCACTAGACCCCTACATTAGAAAATAAAACCCTCCTTCAAAAATATTTGATGGATGCATGCATGGAATATAGCCAATCCACACCAAAGATAACATTGTATGGATGCATCTCTAATAATAGGAAACTCCCATATATTGGTGCAACCCCATCACTAACCTACATCCTCAACACACATAAAACAAATAAGCCTCAAATACAACTAGTATATATAACACCAGGGAAACTAGAAGTATCTCCACATCCAATCTCAAAGAACAGACTAAAGAAAGAGAAAAAAGGGTAGATGATAAAATGATAATGCCTTGAAAAAGTCCTGTATCTTATGGAGCTGCTATCTATAACGTGTGAATATGACCATGCCTATATCCTCTACCTATTTTCTACTGGCCTCCACAACCATGCTCTGGAATAAATTTCTATGGATGAGAACTATCACAAGGATTGACCCTACCAACTCTATCTTCTCGTGACTATTGAACAAGCGACATCGGTCCCTACCATTGAAACTGCCTCAGAGGCAACTGTTGATGCTGCCAAAAATGGGATGAACATCCATCTAATGCTGAACTACATGAGTATTTGGACATTGATCCTATTGATTCCAATGTCCCATACACTCATAGTATGAAAATATAAGGGTTACAATTGATTCTCGAGAGCCACATACCCCAAAAGAATGAGAAAACACCTACCATAGTCAGTTCCCCACTGTTTGGAACCCTGATTACCTAAGCAACTATAACCCACTGCCCAAAGCATTTCCCCCCAAGAAACCCTACTGTACACTTTTTTTGTGATCAACTCCCATTGAAAATATCTACTTGATAACCTCCTCCCTTTTCTCCACCACCATATATATAGGGAGAGTAAAGGAAGTGGCCATATACTTGTTCATTGGGACTAAAACTTCCTCTAGAGGCTAAGATTTGGACTCCTTATCTGGAGAAAAGTGTAGTAGGTCCTTGAACCTGATCCTAATCCCCCACACACTCAATATCCCATGCTTAAGGGAGAACATATCCTGCCTCTTGGATGCCTTCATCATCAATGACATGAATTTTGAATGGAACTCCTTCTAAAAGTCGGTCCACAGCACATCAACCTCCTCACGATCACTACGGTACAACATCCACCGCTAACTCAAAAATCCCCTCATCTGACTAACATCCAATGGAACCTAAAATTTAGCACATGTCTAGATCAGATCAAAAGTGATCCTGTGATATTCTATCCAGTGATCCATCTCTAGATCAGAGATGATCCCCTCATACTTTCACAAAATATATTGTTGAAAAGCATAAAAATCCCACTACCAAACCTCATCCTCCTCTATCGGGTCAACCCTCCGATGATAAACCAGATCAACCTAATAAAACTAAAATTCTTGAGGCACTCATTTATGATGAACATGATACATTCCTAAAAATTAAGGAGAACATCTTAATCCTAATAGAAAGGAATTTTATCAAATATTATTTATTTATTTTATTTTATTTCCCATAAAAACCCAATTAAAAAATGAACACAGTCAATCATGATACATGCACCTCTCCTCGGTCTCTACCCTACAAACAGGTCCACCTAACTTGGTTGTTCAATAAGATCATAGTCTGTGCATCACAAGGGCCCAAAAATCCCATGTCATAGTTGGTCTCCCTGACCTATGTCACGCACCAAGATCAAATAGAACCATTTCCCTACCAAACCATGAAAACCTCACAATTCCTAACTCAAAAATCCATTCTATATATCAACCAAAACCATTAATACCACTCTATCATGACCCCATCCCTCCAAAGATACCATAATGAAGGAAGAGAGATAATGAACCATGAGTCCCACCTCCAGTAGTCCATGGGTTGGAAACAATCATCGAGGGTATACAAATCTCACATTTATGGGAAGAATTACCCTATATAATTAAATAGGATTAGGAGATAATATAAACAAACACAAAAGAACTCCAACAGGTAATATAAAAGTAAACCCAAAACCATCCCACAATGTAATAATAAATAAAAACAATACATATAAAAGTCTCCAATATATATTGAAAGAAAAGGATATGGTAGTGACTCAATAAAAAATCCGACCGAGATAGTAATGTATAGCTCAGTCCCCAAATTACACCTGGAAACCTAAAAATAGTTTATGTATGTAGGGTGAGAATAACAGGTATACTTTATAGGGGAATGACCAAGTTATGAAGTGCACTTGTAAAAATAGCATGCCAATGCGCTAGTAAACAAATAGCAGAACCAACAAGAACCTAAACAAGTCAACTAACCAATCTGAGCCTCGCCATGGATCACTCACCAAATCATACATCCAATATAACAATATAACATCAATATCATAACAGAGCAAGGTGCCCCACTATCGCTTCCCTGCTGATTTTTGAATCCCATGGCCCAACGTTGAACTTCATGTGCTCCCATCCCTTCCATGCATACCACATCACATCACATTACATATCATCTCACTTGAAGACACTCGGGACATCTCTGATGCGGTTTAGGATGAATCCTTACCTACCCCAACCTTGTAAGGTCTAGAATTCAGTGCTAAAATCAATTTACATCACATCATGTCTCTCCCACAGACACTTGGGCCCACACATCGCGTCTCATCACAACCACAACAACCACATCTCACCCAAAGACACCTAGGTCATCACTGCACATATCTTCCATAGAAACTTATTCCATCATGTCAAAATGAAGAGTTGAGAAGATGGGGTAACCAACCATCCATATCACCATTATCCTGGATGTTGGGGAAAACACCCTAAATAAAGAAACCCTGAGTGTTGGTAAGGTTATCCAACTCGAGTGGGGAACATATAGAAATAACATAAACATATGTGATATATAGATAACAAAACTTACCCAAAATATGGGTTT
Organism: Viscum album; assembly: GCA_963277665.1. Taxonomy (NCBI): domain Eukaryota; kingdom Viridiplantae; phylum Streptophyta; class Magnoliopsida; order Santalales; family Viscaceae; genus Viscum; species Viscum album. The sequence goes on along the minus strand of OY728146.1, from coordinate 2,002,866,695 downwards.
TCAACAACTACATAAGTTCACATCACATCACCACTACCGTACCATACATAAACCATCACAACTACTTCCACCACTATATACAACACATCACACCACCACACATAACAACACAATAATTTCCACATTCAATTACACACTCAACCTCTTTTATTAATTAATCCATTAAAACACATCAAATTCCATCCCATTATATTAAATTACCAAATCATTCATTTATTCATTTCATTTAACATCATAATTTATTCCATTGAAAACTGAATGACTAACGCAACGACTCCATGTTACAGTAGTCCCATATCACATCAACTATCGTTGCCACCCTACACTGTCCAAACCAACCCGCCACAACAACCATAACCACATCATGCCATGTTTCCATAAGACCTACTACAAAACTATCTTTTAGAAATACTATAAATGGCCTTTATCGGCACTAGAAAATACTGACTACATGAGTGAGGTTAAAAGCCTTTTTATTTTATCAGCACTTTAATTTAGTGCTGCTAAAGGAACCATTTATCAACACTTATAAAAGCATTGATAAAGATTCTTTTATTAGATCTTATAAAAGTGATGATAAATTATAACTTTATCCATACTTATAAAATTTTCGATAAATGACCTTTTATCAACACTTTTAAAAGAATTTATAAAGGGCCTTATTGATGTGTGCAGTAACAGCACACTGCAATGTGTTGTAACAGCACACCACAACACCAGAAACACACTAGATATAAATAGAAATAAGTACCAATACATTATTTAAATGAAATGAAATTTACAACACAAACACAAGAAAAAAACACTATATTATAGACATTTTAAACATTGGTTTATACAATTACATAAATACAAATTATTATATACATTCAAAAACATCAATGTTCCTTTATCTTTTAATTCTAAACCGAATCATGAAATTTCTGAACTAACCACCCATGATCGATCAAAATAACACACTTCTATAAGAAAAAAAATCTTATGTTAGTAATAATATAAATAAATTAATTAATAGAAGGTGTTAATTTTACTAAAATTGATCTCAATTTTAAATACAAAATCATAATTGGAGTCATACCGGTCACACCATGCATCAGATTGAGGTAATTATGATTCGAACACGTCTCAAATGACTTGTGGATTATTTTATTAAATCATCAAAATAATATGAATGTGTTTTCTTGGTTTTGTGTACATCATTTTTCTTTTTTACTAAAATTTCATTTTAAACTGGAAACATGCACTTTTGACTCATTTTTATCACATAGTGTATCAGTTTGACGTGAAATAGATTCCTACATGTAATAACTGACATATGAATCATTTTACAAAATTATTAGGAAAATACGACCGTGTTTGATTGATTTTTAGTGAGTGACACTTTTTGAACTAAAATGTAGATTTTAAACTGATAACGGACACTTTGAGTCATACTGGGTACATCATGTATCAGATTCAGATTCAGATGATTCCTACACATAAAAAATGACTTATGGATCATTTTCGTAAAGTATAAAAACAATATAAATGTGTTTTCTTAGTTTTGAGTAGGATAGTTTTCCATTTTACTAAAAATGATGACAATTTTAAATAAAAAGACGCACTTTGAGTCATACTGGTCACACCATACGTCGGATTGAGGTGAGGATGATTCATACATGTACCAAATAACTTATAGATCATTTTAATAAAGTTTAAAAACAATATGAATATTTTTTCACTATTTTGAGTATGACAATTATCTTTTTTACTAAAATTTCACTTTAAAATTGAAACATTCACCTTGACTCATACTGATCACATTTTGTATCAGATTGAGGTGAGACTGATTCCTACACATCACAAATGACTTATGGATCATTTTCCTAAAGCATTTAAACAATTTGAATGTGTTTAATCGATTTTGAGTAGGTCATTTGTCCTTTTTACTAAAATTGATGAAAATTTTAAATAAAAAGATGCACTTTGAGTCATACCTATCACACCGTGCATCGGATTGAGGTGAAACTGATTCCTACATATCCCAAATGAATTATGAATCATTTTCCTAAATTTTAAAAGCAATATGAATTTGTTTTCTACGTTTTGATTATGTCACTTTTCTTTTTAACTAAAATGTCATTTTAAAATTGAAACGTGCACTTTGACTCATACTGATCATATTGTGTATCATATTGAGGTTAGGATGATTCCTACACATCAAAAATGACTTATGTATTATTTTACTAAAGTATTTAAATAATTTGAATGATTTTTATCAGTTTTGAGTGGTTCGGTTTTCATTTTTACTAAAATTGATGTCAATTTTAAATAAAAACATGCACTTGGAGTCATACCGATCACACCGTGCGTCAGATTGAGGTGAGACTGATTCTTACATATCCCAAATGACTTATGAATAGTTTTCCTAAAGTTTCAAAATAGTATAAATGTGTTTTATTAGTTTTTATTATGTCAGTTGTCTTTTTTACTAAAATTAATGTAAATTTTAAATAGAAAGAAGTAAATGGAGTCATACCAGTCACATCGTGTTTCAGATTGAGGTGTAGATGATTTCTATACATCCTAAAGTCTCAAAAAATCCTAAATATAAATGTTACCATGATTTGAATTGACTTTATTTGTTGAACTACCAAAACTTCATGAGAATCTTCGAACAAACCACATAAACTCGAAAAAAAAAAGAATCCACCTGTATAAGAAAATAATTATTATGAGTGATACTAAAAATAAATAAATTAAACATAAATATGAAATAATACATTAATTATATGAGCAATTATTTTACTATGAAAATATCAAGATTAACTCTGTGATTGAGCAGTGGAGGTAACTTGAAGGAAAATGATAAATGCCAACATTATAGGGGTGAAAGTTTTTTAGGGAGAAGAAGTTGGTGGATGTTTTGGTGCATAAAGGCATGAAATATGGACAGAACACCCCAAATCGAACAAATGAATCCACATTTATATGAAAATAATTATTATATGAGTAATACTAAAAGAAATAAATTTAACATAAATATGAAACAATACATTAATTCTATGGGCAATGATTTTACTATGAAAACATCAATATTACCTATGTAATTGAGTAGAGGAAGAATCATTGCTCTTCCTATAAAGGAAGTGAAGGTAACTTGAAAGAAATTGATAAATGAACCACTGTAGGGGTGAAAAGGTTTTAAGGGAGAATAAGTCTATGGAAGTTTTGGTGCAGAAATGCATGGAATATGGACAGAGCACCCCAACTTGAACAAAAGAATACACCTGTATAAGAAAACAATTATTTTGTGAGTAATACTGAAAATAAATAAATTAAACATAAATATGAAAAAAATTATTAATTAAATAGTCAATGATTTTATTGTACAAACATAAAGATTACCTCTATAATTGAGCATATTTATCATCATTTATCTTCCTATAAAGACAGTGGAGGTAACTTGAAAGAAAGTGATAAATACACCACTATAAGGGTGAAAAGGTTTTAAGGTAGAAAAAGTTCGTGAAAGTTTTGGTGTAGAAAGGCATGAAAGATGGAAAAATCACCCCAACTCGAACAAAATAACCCACCTGTATAAGAAAAAAATTATTATGTGAGTAATACTAAAAATAAATAAATTAAAGATAAATATGAAACAATACAATAATTCTATGTACAATGATTTTACTATGCAAACATCAAGATTACCTCTATAATTGAGCATAGGTATCATAATTTATCTTCTTGAAAAGGTAGTGGATTTAACTTGAAAGAAAGTGATAAATGCACCACTTTAGGGGTGAAAATGTTTTTAGAGAGAAGAAGTATGTAAAATTTTTGGTTCAGAAAGGTATGATAGATGGATAGAGTACCCCAACTTGAAAAAAAGAATCCACCTGTATAAGAACACAATTATTATTTTAGTAATACTAAAAAGAAATAAATTAAACATAAATATGAAATAATACATCAATTATATGGACAATGATTTTACTATACAAACATAAAGATTACCTAAGTTATTGAGCAAAGACAATTTCATTTCTCTTCTTGTAAAGGAATGAAACATGGACAGAAATATTCTAACATAAACTAACTCTACAAGTAATAATTAAAATCAAATCAACATTCCATTATGTAAATTTATAGTAAAATATATAAAGTATATCACAACATTACCTTTACATCTTTCCAAATGGTTGCCTTTATTATAGTTTGTTCTTATGAGGGATTGGTAATATCATCATGTACAATAGAAATTTTCTTCACAGTTAGTTAATCATTTAATTTAGATTATGTTAATACAGTAGAGAACATATAATATTATGAGGAAAAACATAATATATTAAAAAAAGATTTTAGCTTCTCATTGAACTCTCTTTATTTTTGTAATGGTTTCAAGGATTTCGTTCCTCTATCAAAAATCCAAATCCATTTTTTGTGGTCCCCTCTAACATAAAATATATTATCTACATTGGGGCCGACATGAACTAATTGTGATATTACAATGAAAGGGTCATCCTCGATTGAATTTTCATCTGAATTAACATTTGTTTTAGCCGCTAGCAAGACAATTGACCGATTATTATTTTTTGGATCAAAGAAATTACTTTCACTACTTGTGATTACATTATGAATGGATTGTCCCTTTTCCCTTCCACGCTGAAATTCACCTTCACAAATCACATTTCATCAAATTCCACTCCATTGATATTGTAAATCCATTTGCAATAGTAAAGTAACACTTGAAATTTTGTATAATCCAACTCATATATCTGTTCAATAATTACAAAATATGAAATATTTTTATAAATTGGATTTCTATACTTGGAACCAGATATTTTCATCGCTTCATACACAAGTATAACACCACTATTTTACATCATACTAAATTCATTGTGTTCTTTTGTATATAATATATAACCATTGATTACAAAACAAGTGCAAGATATAAAATTTTCATTCGGTACTTTGGCTAGACATTGAATTTGTTCAAAAATTGAATTCATATTTTTAGATAACTCCTCATAAATTTGATCTTTGAACCATCTTATAAATTGTTGATTATATGTATTTGATATCCATCCTTTAGCCCTTGATGGATTAAAATCTCCAATAATTTCTTTGTGGGATTCAATGTATGGATAAAAATCTTCACTATTATGTAATATGTAAATATTTGATTGCTCCCACTCTGTCAAGGTAATTGTAACAACATCTCTTCTAGAAATCCCTTTGCCCATAAGGTGTTCGTTGTGAAGTTTCTTTGGGAGACCTATGCTTTTAACATATGATAGGTAATTGATACAAAATTCAATAGCTTCTTGAAAAATATATTATTTTGTAATAAAACCTTCTAGATGACTTCAATTATTGACATACCCTTTCAAAATATTCATATACCATTCAATTGGTTACATCCATATGTAATAGACAAGACCACATAGTTGAAAATCTCTGACCAAGTGAACCATCAGGTGGAACATTATATCAAAGAATAATGGTGGGATTAAAATATATAATTCACATAATAAGACTGAAATCTCCTTACTCATGATGGGAAACTTCATTGGGTCTAAAAATTTACTGCATATGGCTTTGAAAAAGAAGAAGATTCTGGTTAATGTATGTTGTACATTTTGAGGCAGAATGCAACTAAAAGAAACAGGCATTAAATCTTGCATCAAAACATGACATTCATGTGATTTTAGTCCTTGTAACTTCAAATTGGTTATCGACACAACATTATTTATATTTTATTAATATCCTTGTGTAACTTTTACACTAGTAAGGAAAAGGAAAAATTGCAATTTTTCCTATCTGGATAGATTGTAAGATACCAAAGGAAGAAAATTCCTCCTTTTACCCTTCACCGATGCCAAATCTTCCCTTATCCCCAGTTCAATCAAGTCCAACCTAGCCTTGACGCCATATTTAATTTTTATAGGAACATTTAGTAACATGCCAATAGAACTATCATATAAATTTTTTTCCTACATGCATCATATCAAGAAAATGTATGCCATAAAAACAATTTCGATACGGTAATTCAAAAAAAAATTGATCTCTTCTCCCAACCTAATTTTGTAAGGTTTTTCTAAAATGGTTTATAAAAAATAGTGTCAATATTTTTTACTTTTTCGTACTGTTTATCGCCCATTACTGGAGATAGTTTTGTACCTTGTTCAATATTCCCATCGAATGTTATCATCCTAGATCGGTATTTATGTCATCGAGGTAAAAATTTATGAATTCCTAAAAACATAGTCTTTGAGGAATATTTCAACTAAACTGAGTATATACATTTTTCACAAATGGGACACCCCAAAATTTCTTTAATGTTATGGTTTGATAAATTTTCATAAGTAAGAAATTCATTTATTATTCCATACAACATGAACCCCAATGTGAATTCTTCACTTCAATGAGAATCATACATTGTAACACCTATATCCCACCTCAATTTCAGATATTTGATCAATGGAGAAAAATAGACATCAATATCATTACTGGTTTTCTTTGGTCTATATATAAGCAGAGACAACATAATGTATTTTCTCTTCATGCATAACCATGGAAGCAAGTAATAATGTACCAACATAATGAGCCATGTACTATCAGTACTAATAAATACACAAAAATAATTTATTCAAATTATAGATAATGCAAGACGAAAGTTTCTCAACTCATATCCAAATTTAGGAAACTCATAATCAATTTTATTCTATTGAGGAGAATCTACAGGATGACATAGGTTCCCATATTTAATTCTGGTATCTGCATGCCATGTTAATTATATCTTGGTTTCCTGACATCGATATAGTCTTCCAAACCATGTAATGATAGGAAAGTATCATATAGATTTCGAAGTACTTGATTAATTTTTCTTGTATCAATTTGTGCCAAACTTAAGGAATTTTATGAGCAATTCATGGTCCTTGTAAATCAATATGCAATCATTTGGAAAAGAATATATATTTTTAGATATCATTACCATTGAATGTAACATTCATTTAGCATCATATTTTTGGCATGATTATTCATTTTATTATGGTCAAATATCTTTCAGAAGACCAAGTAGTTCTGTAAAATTGGTGTCACTCCATCCACTTCCATATTTCAAATTATATAACTTCAATACAGCTGACAATTTTGTGTATTTAGTAAAACTGGTATACAATGGTTTCTTGGAACAACTATTTAACTCCTCAAACAACTTTGGATAACCACAAAGGCCATCTTCAATTACCATTATCATTTCTTCCATTCAATCTTCATCATATTTACAATGGTATTCATATCAAAGGATTCATAAACTGTAGTATCATACCAATCGATGTCCGCATTCAGTTTTTCCTCATGTTTAGTCCAAATTTTATAGCTTTTATCTTTTCCATGAAAAATAAAATGTTCTAAAAACTCTTCTGGACTAATTTATCTTGAATAACAATAACATAAACATGGACAAAGGATGTTAGAAGGGTCATCTGCATTCTCTCTTGAAAACATGATGAACTCTTTAACTCCATATTCATATTCATTTGTCAAGTGATTAGTGTGCATCCATTTTCGGTTCATATAAATCCTATTGGGTTCATAAAAGATTAATTTTATACAATATATAAATAAATTCGCATAATATATTCATTATCAGAAGTGAAAGTTATAGAAAATTATAATAAGCGAAAATTAACATTTGATTGTTTCAAAGAATTTAAGTATGTTAAAGAAAATGGGTAATTTAATATAAGAAAATAATTAATCCACATAAAATCTTTCTTAAATCCCCTAAAAATGAAAATATAATATTGGAAATTAAGTAGTAATAAGAAACTTAAATTTGATAAAAAAGAATACTAAAGTCTCATTCAATCAACTAGATCAGTGGTTTCATGGATCTAGGAATAACGCTAATGATAAAAGGGAGAGAACTATCATTATTTTTGTAGCATTTTGGGGCATTTGGAAAGAAAGGAATAAATCTTAGTTTGAAGGGATTAATACTTCAATGAAAGGGAAATATGGATCATTTCTACTACAATATATGAGTGCCTAGATATTCCAAATCCAATAATAAGGGCTATTGGGATTTGAAAAAATAGTGGGAGATATAATATAATCATTAATAACATCAAAATCAGTAATCATTAAAATTCAATAAATATTATTTGATTTTTGTAGATAATGGGAAGTTACGTGACTACATCACTTTCCTTATGATCTAAATTGGAGAAAGAGAATCTCATATCTAGTGACATCTTCTAGAATAAGCCTAGATACTAACACATTATATTATACCAAGAATAGAAGTTAAATTTTTTGGAATCCCTTATACACGATTATCAACCACGTAGAGAAAGTGAAGGTGAGAAGGATTTCTATAGAAGGCACATAGGGGATGCATCATATTTCTGATGAAACATGTTATTAGTTATGTCTCGCATATGAGGATACAAGATAAGTACATGGATGGATACACTATGTTGAATCATCTCAAAGAATATGATAATGAGAGGGAGATAAAGGTAGATAATAAATTATATTATCACTAAACTTTATAGGTGTAGACCGAAAGATGGATAGTGTCATGACCCTCGTCTGAATTACAAAAACAACACCAGGTCAGATTATCACATGACCTCTAACACACCTCAAAGTCACTAAAGTATGGTTTAAACTTTGAGTATAAAAAACCATAAATGGGAGGTCCCCCCCCCCCCCAACAGAAAATATTAGTACCATAGGTCGAATGAAATTCTAACATGACCCTTAGGGTCAATGGACATGCATACCCAATATCATCGTTACCCGATATAGGCATACCTATTAGAAAAACAGTTATGGAATGCAATATATATATATACACACATACATGTCACTTATAAAAACTCACTTATAGTCTATATTAAATATAAAATAGATAAAAACTTGGTATTAAAACATAATGTGAACTAACGGCACCATAATGATTCAAAAAGTGAAGGCATGTTGTGATAAAACCACACGTGCTTAACTGGGGATGACCCCTTTGAATCTGCTCTATAAAAAAATTAAGGACCATAATGAATTATAATAGGAACTAGATACTATGATATATATAACCAATAGAGGAACATACTTCGCTCCACTAGCTTGTTTCCTTAAAAATAGCATATGAAGTTGCATGTCTGCTAAGGTGCCCATGAAAGGTGTCAACATATATATAATCATTAGGGAACCAAAAATGTGCCTCAAATAAGTAGTCAATAAATAAGGATATACATGAAATTTTCTATACATTTATATACATATATGAAAAAAAATATTTAGTAAGATCATATAAAACATAGCAGTAAAACAACAATGAATAAATCCAAGGTTTAGTGTCAGATATAACCAAAAACCCCATATATCAAGAGGGTTCATACATCGGTAGTCAACCAAACAACGAATTATAAACAAATAATTCTATTCATAATCAAAAATAAAAATAGTATATAATTACCCAACCATAAATAATGACATCATTGAAGAAGAAATCAAAAACAAAACCAAAAATACACAAAGAAAATCGGAAGGCCTACCTCGCTAGGTTGAAGAAAATCTGAGACCCTCTTCGAAAACCCTAACTGAAATCGAACACTGGATGTCAGACGAGATGTTAGACCATCTAGAGACATTTTAGTGGTGTGATTCAAGCTTCAATTCACCAAGAAGAAGAACCGATGGTAGGTGGATTCCGTGGAAAGCTTCTGATATCACAATGAGTTTGCAAATGATTGGGATTTTTTAAATAGATCGGGACACTTTTATCAACGCTTAAGTAATAAGCATTGATATAAGGACTCTTTATCAGTGCTTTTTTAGCACTGATAAAGTTAGGTCTTTATCAGTGCTAAAAATCACTAATAAAATCAATCTTTATCAGCACTAAAGTTATAACACTGATAAATATTCATTTTATCAGCGCTTTGTTTAGCACTAATAAAGATTATTTTATTAGCATTTATTACTTAAGCACTAATAAAGGATTTATAATTATAATTATAAATAAGAAAATTGTAAATATTTATATATAATTAATAAATATATGTAAAATATAAATATAGTAAATATATTCCTTTTTAAATATATTTATTATAATTTTATATTTATTTATTTATAATTATAGATTTTTTTTAAAATAATATTTATATCATTATATATATTTATATAATTATACATATATATATATATATTTAATAAATATATATAAATATAAATAATGTAAATATATTCATTATTTAAGTAAATTTATTATTAATTTAATAATTATTTAAATATATATAATTATTTATTTATAATTATATAAATAATTAAAAAATATTTATTTATTTATAATTATAAATATATAATTCTATAAATATAGTAAATCTACATTTATAAATATATTTTTTTATAAATATTTTTTTATAAATATTTTTTTATAAATATTTTTTTATAAATATTTTTTTATAAATATTTTTTTAACATTATTAATGAATATCTAATGTAAAGCACATAAATATTTTGTAATATATAAATCATATTTATATACATTAATATATATCTATATATTTAATATATACAATTTAATAACATTAATTATCATAATTATCTAACTAATAAAAATATTTAATATTTAATAATTTATAATCAATTTATTCATTTTTATCAATAATTATTTAATTAATAAAATTTGTAATATTTTTTTAATAAAATAATTTTTTATTTTTTATTTATTTAATTATATCATTTTATTTATTCAAAGCTTTATCAGTGCTAAAAAAGCACTAATGAAATAAATATTTATCAGCACTAAACATAAAGCAATGATAAAGGGTACCCTTTATTAGTGCTAAAAAAAGTGTTGATAAAGGATACCCTTTATCAGTGCTAAAAATAAAGCGCTGATAAAAGGTTAAATTTATCAGTTCTTTCTTTAGTGGTGATAAATACTAGCACTATTAAACCTGAGTTTTGTAGTAGTGAAGGCAAAACTCCACCACACATTACAACCACAACCACCACACACAAAAACATCACATCACAACCACTGTGCATCATAATATCACATCACAACCACTGCGCACCACATCGTACAACTGCGCACAATGCATCCATGCCAACCAACCCCCGAATCACAACCCCACACATCACATAACCCAAATGGTCATCTTCATCACCGCCTAATAGCCTAAACCACACGAGGAAATAGAATAAGAAAAACCTCACACCACAACAGCACACGTGGAATTCCATAATTTATTCAAGTTATTTTATCAAATTACTTTTTTATTTAGCATGATTATTGTCACACAAACTAGATTCCATGGAAAACCATTTTATTATCGAAATATATGTTCATTAGACTTTTATTCAGGGTGAGATAACACAACAACACAATAAGGGTCTCAAGGAATATCAATTACTGTGCAATCAAGGCACCCAATAGCCATTATTTTCAGTATTGGAAATAATCATGATCGATATCATTAACAACATATATCAAAATAGTAGATCATGTGATATCTCCCCCATACCCATCAATTTCAGTTATTCTATTTAATTATATTTATTATTCCAACCCTTACTATCACACAATGGAAATTAAAATCATTCAATCCCCGCACATAACACATAAATAAGTGATAAAGAGGATCCCCTATCTCGATGAAGCAATCTGATCTAACTGTTCACCATATGGTGAAGAAGAAATAGCCCTCAACCCACAATCACCCCATGAAACTCTAGATCCACCTACACCACATCAAGGGTTGTCAAAAACGTCACCCAAAACATACCCCAAATGAAACACCACCACCACAGTGGGTCCCTAGAAGAATAATGATAGGAAACATAGGCATAAAATTGATCTCACCATTGATCTCCAATGATAAACCACTGAAAACCGTGTATTAAGGTGAGGGAAGATGGGATGGAAAGCCTCCCAAAATTGTCTAGGGTTTATCTATCATAAGAGAGAGATGAGCATTCGAATGATAGAATAATTGACTAAACTAGGTTTATAAAAAATTTGTAACTCGCCTAATTTATGACATAAATTATAGGTTTCCACCGTAAATTCCATGGGCCTATAAAACATACACCAAAAAACTAACCTTTAGGCCATAAAATCATTTTTCATTGAAAAACATGGAACTTCAGACTAGAATTAACTTATGTCCTAAGTTCCACTTTTACATCATAAATCCATTTTTTTTCTATTCACCTCATCCACACACAATTCATAAACCAACTAGCCACACAAGCTGTAAACTACCATTTTATATCGTAAACCCTCCTTTATAGTGTAAAAAGCATGTTGTAGTTTTTATATAACTCAAACTCCATTGAACCTCCTCTATCCTCCTATGAACACCTTTGACTGCCTCAATCTACCAAAGTAACAAGCTAGGAAGGCACATACCATTAAATCCACCCTCTTCTAACCTTCGTTAACCTCCCCTTTTCTCTATTCTAATTCCTCTCTTCTCCAGTTAAGTATTCATGGGTGATTCTATAAGAGCAGGGTAGAATCACCTAGTTCGCAATGGGATTTTTTCCTTCTGAGGAAGAGGACTTCTCGAGATAACATCCAGGTGCCATTATTCTTTTTTTAATCAAAGGTGTGTCACTAGATGAATTTATCAAGGGTTTTCCTTTTAAATTATATTATAATTTCAATTTATGTGGTGTCTTTTTTGGTTCATTCACTCAATATAAGTATGGAGATTTGAGATGTGCCCATAGGGTGCTATTGGATCTAGTTTCGGTGTGGTGACAACGTTCAGTGAGTAATTTGGAATTATTCTTAATTTTTTTATTTTGGAAATTATATTATAAGTGGTTTAATTGAAATTGTTATAGTTAATTATTTTGGATTTGTTGGAATGAAGCAGTGATTCTGATTGATGGTTGGGCTTGGGCGGGCCTTGAAAAATCTTCTGACCCTTAGAGATAGATGGAAAGTGTTGAGTTGAGGTAGGTGGTTTGTGTACTTGTATTTATGTTATTTATGCATTTGATTTATGCTCGTAGCATACAGTCGCTCCACTGAGATTATTGACACTTTTAAATTAAATGAACCATGTAACTAAAAAATAATAATTGAATTGTATAAATTAATTAAATTGACTTAATTAATTAAATTTAAATTCCCATGACTAGGATGTACAAAGTTCCAAGGCCATAATGGACCTTGGGAACATGCTTTTTCCCCAGTTTTTAGTGGTTAAGGATTTGTAAATTATTATTTTGGATGTGTGGACCCCTATAGGGGTGTTTCTAATCAGATTAGAATGAATACGACTTAGTGGATCCTTCCTAGGAACTTTAGACACCTCCGAGAAGAGGGTGTGAGTTGAATAGTGATGGGTAGCCCTAGTTGTCCATGTGAGGACCTGGGTAGTACCCCATACCCGATAGGCTTGTTTAACACTGATGGGGAGTGGACTGAATAGAGTAACTAGACCAGGATCGAGGACCTAAGTGGGTGCCTCTTCCCTTATACTTACTTAGAGGTCCTTGAGTAGGGTGCCTCCATCTTAACATGACATGGGGGACTTGAGTAGGAACTAAAATGATAAACCAACCCTAAGAGGGTGTGTATGGATATGGGTAGAGATAGATGTGTGTGCCACCTTAGAACCCAAACTGATGTGTAAGCTCGATTGGGCTAAGATTATGGTGACAGGCATGATATTTTTACCAACCCTTGTATATATTTTTTATTTATGTTTATACATGGTGGCATGTGATTTCATAGGATTCTTGGGAATCAGCCATTGATAATGATATTTATATGATTTTCTAGGATGCCTAAGAATCACTTATTGAGATGGATGAGCCCCTAGGATTCATGACATGTTTGGGATCCAATCTAATGATATATCGGGGGTGTATGAAAAGATTAGTATGAATCCACTATTACAATTGATGAAAAAGTGGATTCATATAGGTGGTACCTAGGATCCATCATCAGAGTATTATGATTGCAATAATATAAGAATTCCCATGATGGAAAATATTCCTTCAATATAGTGACACCATTGAAAATTAATGGGTGTAATGATTCAAATAATGATACTAGTAGACCATTATGAATGTCCATGATTCCCAATATTTGAATGATAGTATGAGGTTTTTAGTGGGAGTATATACCCAATTACGAATGTTTTACATCTAGAGGGTGACTATTGTATCCCCTTGATTGATGTATAGGACACCCCCTAGGATTAGGTGGGCACACCAAAGATGGTTTGGCTGAGGAGATGTGATTCATTAGATTCCTAGGAGATTGACCATGGGATCCAGGGATGGTATTTACCATTTTATTACCTTGTTAACCCATTAATAAAGCATTACTATACATATAGGATCACCTAGGGCCTCCCCCTCATAGAAATTAGATGCTATCTTAACAGTGAAAATGCTCAAGCACTACCGTGGGGTTCAACCCTGGGGCTTGGTGATGAGGGATGCTTGGTGATGCCCTAGGATCCACTACTCATCAATGGATATGTGAGTGTGGGATCCTTAGTGAGTTTATAGAGGTTCCCCTAAGGTGATTCTTATTATCATAGACACTCTAATATTGCTCAAAGTTGGTATAGTCTATTGGGGTCATGGACCTGAGGATCAGTAATAGTTGTTGGGCATTGCCCAAATTATAAGTGTATTTCCATGGGGTGGTGGTGATACAGTTGATGTGCGGTCATTTTGACATTCTTAGAGACACTTCAGTATCAATCCAAAGTAGGTATTATGGTGATTTATTTGTTTGTTTGTTTATCTTTTGAATTTTATTTTTTTATTATTATTGAGCATGACACGTACACATTTCACTAACACATACCAGTTAGTATGAGACCATGTTGGTGGTTCCCTATCGAGTTTTTTAATCACACCCTACTGAGGTCACCGCTGCACTTGGGTACCTGAGCATCTCTCATGTGGTTATTGTAGGAAAATTTAGGATTGAGGCCCAATATTAGGTTTAACATGTTTGAGTAGGACAACTAAAATGAGTACTGAATATTGGGGTGAGGTATGGCTTGGGGATGGAGTAGGACCTTGTGTATTTTATTATTTTATTTATCTTATATATAGGATCACCCTAGTGGGTGATCTATCTTAATGTAATACCATATGATTCAACTTTTATTTTATTTTTGATATTTGTATTTTTTTAATTTTTCATACTCTAATTATTTATTATTATGGATTATGTTTGTTTATTTCTTCATTATTACACACTTTGATATAGGGGGTATAGCTTCCCCATGAAACCTCCATAGACCCCCATTTCTAGTTTGTAACCTCTAGTGTTTGGTAATGCGCACCTAAGGTTACATGGAGGTCTAGTTTGGCTATTGTTTAGAGTGATCTAGGTTGGAAATTTCAATATTTCCTAGAATCTACCATACTATTTTATATACTGTTTAGTCCCTTAAACATTACATCACCCAAATCACTTATGGTCCTTTTTTATAGTCTTATAGTTTTCTTTTGAGGATGTATTTTTTAAATTTGGGGATGAGTTCTCTAATTTTTTAATTCATTTTACAATTTAGTGTCACCATGATAATGTATTATAAGCCATTTCTTTCTTAATAAAGATCTTTTAAAAAATCACAATGATATTATACATCCCTTTAAATTACCTTGTCTTTACCAAAATTATGTTGATAAGATTAGAATTTGGAATTGGATTCTACTTGAAGGAAACAATTTTCTTGTTCCCCTGAAAATTGGTCGAGTAATGTTAATAGAACTAAAATAATGTATTAAATTTTATTGAGAAAAAAATATTTTCTTAACATATTCATACCAAACCTATAATTCATATATAATTAATTTTTTATTAGTGACCCAAAAAAGTCCAAAAACCTTTAAATTTTCATAAACTATGTTGTAGTTTATCCATCACATCTTAAACCACGATTAGATAAGAGGAAAAAAAATTATTCTACAACCATGTGCCCTTTTCTAAATATGTTTTTACATTATTACAAATATCCAGGCCAAAAACCATTTTCCACAACAAATTGACTTTTCTATCACAAGTTAAATAGACACTAAATTAGAAATCCATATTCCTCAATAGTCCATATGAAAGACTTTATATTCCTAGTTTTCATCTATATATTCATCTATAATATTATTCTATATTAAAAAACATTTTTCTTACACACTAACATGAAGTTTCTAAGGATCGTAGAACAACTGAGAAGGGAGGGTGAATCAATTGTTATCTTTTTACAAATTTCCATCTTTATGAAACTTAATCCCTAAAACTTGTTAGAGTTATTTCCTTGTCATCTTTTAGTAAACTGACATGTATGAAAAATAAGGAAAGTAATAAAATGACATAATATTTACAAGGTTAGGCTATAGTATGAGAACATATATTCTTGACATGGCCACTCCTATGGGTCCATAGAAATTCACTATTAGAAGTAAGTGAATACAACTTTTATGTAAACTCCCAGTGGACGCCTTCTATCTCCCAATGGGAAAAATTATATTAACTTCCATTAGTTTACAAATTTTTCTTACTAAAATTGAGCCAAAACACAAATATATAACTTTTTGAAATTTTATCCAAAAAAGGTCCATCAAAAATATCTATCCAATGTACCTATGTATGATGGGACTACATCCAATGACCTTTTTCTGATACACCTTTTCTAAAACTGCACCTTTTATCAAATCTGAATTTTGATCTGTCAATAAAAATCTATTCCTATTAGAAACTATGTTCATTTACTCATTCCAATCTTCCTCAAACTGATACTCTATATTAGGTATTCTAAAATTTTAATATGTCTAATACTATGATAATAAAAATTCTTCTTTCTAGAACTTTTCTTCAACAGGAAACCCAAATTTGGTTGGAAAATCACTCTAACACAAATGTTTTAGCACTTAAACTCTTTTAATGCATGAACAATGTTATGTACAATGTAATTTTCATATCTATTTATAGGTACTGCTGAAATAGAAAAGGTAGGAAACCAATTTTCCTTTCCATCTTAATAAAATTCATAAATTCAAATTTCAAAATCATTTGAATTTTTTTGGGACATTTTCAACTCTTCAACTCTTCCAGAGTCTTCTCAAATATTATTAAAATCAATGTTTAAGAAACTCTTCCAAATTTGTAACTTTAACTTTGTATAACTTGTGAAAATTCAACTTTGTAACTCTATACAAACTTTAACTATGTAACTTTGTGAAACCTCAACTTTTTAACTCGGTACAAACATCAAAATTTTAACTTCATGAAACTTAAACTTCATAACACTGTAAAAACTTCAACTTTGAATCTTTGTGAAACTTCAACTTTGTACAAACTTGAAACAAGGACTTTGTAAAAAAATCACTTCTCATCCACTTTTTCTATTTTATTATATGGTTTACATAGTTTCTCAATCCAATTTTACATTTTCATCTACTTTCTCAGTCAGATCATACTATTCATTTTCTTTCTCAGTCCGATCATACTGTTCATTTACTTTCTCTGTCTGATCATACCGTTCATCTTTTTTCTCAGTCAGATCATACTATTAATTTTCTTTCTCATTACAATCATACTATTCATGTTCTTTATCTATCTGATCATATTATTCGTATACTTTCTCTATATGATCATACAGTTCATCAGCTAATGAAGTACAAACTTTCTAAAAAAAATTCATTTAGAAACTTGAACTTTGGAAACTATAGAAATTTACACTTCTATTTTCATTTATAACCTTCATCTTATATCATGACTTCTTCATGATGTTTTATTAACTTTAAAGAACAATAAAAATCATCTGAATTAGTTAGAAAGTTCTTTAAGGAAACTTTCTAACTTTCTAACTTTCTTCTTTCTTCATCTTCAACAATTTTCAGACTTTCTAACTTTCTCACTTTCTATATCTCTATAAAAAAAATTATTTTATAACTTTTATGAATTTCTTATTCTCAAAAAAATTATTATCTTCTAGAATTTCTAAAAAAAGATCCATCTTATATTTTATCTGATGAATCATCTGATCAAAAACTTTTGAATTCTTCAATCTTCCATTTTTTTGAAAACTACTATGTCTGGTGATTCTCTTTTCAATAAGTTGTGTCTAGAAAACATTTAATTCCATTAGAAAGTTCTTATAGTTATTTATTTTAAATATTTTTGATCTTATTATTGGTTAGAATGAGCATATCAATAGGGGGTGATTGAGTACCCAATAAAAAAATTTATTAAAAAAGTATTAAAATACATTTTCCCAATTAATTTAAAATCATCTCATTTAACCGAAATAGCTAATCGTTATAAATTTCAATCTTCCAAAAGAATTCTTAAAAGAATGGTAAGTTCTTAGATAAAATAATATAAAATATTACTGAATCCTTTGAAATCAATTTACTTAATTAAAATATTATAAAAACACTAATTAAGTTTAACTATCAAAGTATTAATTTTGTTTATAATTTAAAATAATTTCCAATTTTAAGGAATAGATTCAAAATAAAAATAAAATACAAATTTAGTGGAATTTTGAATATAAAAGTTTGAGTCTCAAGTTGAGACTTGGTCTTATCCACTCAGTGATCACCCACCACTAAGAAGTTTATATAAATAAACTATTTTATCCACAAAATGAATCAGGTTTTACAATAATATACCAACTTTCTAGACCACACAGGGCCTCTTCCACAGTTTTCGTGTGAAAAAAATACAACAGGTCACACAGGACCTCTTCCATAGTTTTTTTGGGAGAACATATAAATAATGGTTTAGAATATATCTATCTATCTTCCAATATAATATAGGAGACATTGTGCATATATAAAATAAATTATATCACACACTACTTTTGATGTAAATAATATAAATAGATTGAACAAATATAATTTATAAAGGGATAGAAATGCTTGGTCTATTAGGATTTTCAGCTCATGACTCTTTGAAAGAAATTTAAAATGAATATTGAGTCAAATTTATAAAAAATGGTGTATAATAGTGTATCATAGAATCCTTCTATCATTGAATGTAGGCATATACTAGATGTGTATTTTTCTTTGGCTTTCTCATTCTGGTGTAGTTATTTAAGTTCTTGCAATGACTCGTTGCTCTAGTTTCAAGTATATATTTCAGCGTGTTCCTCTTTTACAACATCGCTTTTGTGTGCATCAATCTCTTGCATGAGGGAGTCTTCTTATCTTTTTATCAGCAGCATGCATGAGTATCCATGTAAGAATCTGAATATTATACATCCTCATACTAATAGATAACATAACCTTTAATTTAATCTACTGATCTATTAATAAAAAATTATTAAAATAACACTCAACATTAAATTCAATAATATATCAGTTAGAGATATTAATTCAAAATAAATTAAAAGAGTAGTAGTGAGTCTAGGAATGGTGAAAATACTCTAACAATGTGTCTTTATAATGGTTTCTCTCTATAGAGGTGTCTAATCCTAGAGGAGATACTTTTGAATGATGTCACATTGCTGGCGGTGACTTATACTAGCAGCATGACATTTTGTACTTAGCCACAATTATAAGATGGTAGTGAGTCATACATCTAGAATTGACTCCTTTGATGGCAGGTCAGGTTGGCGGTGACTCATACTTTACCAATTTTCCGATTCATTGATATGACACAACTGATGGTGAGTCATTCCATACTTTTCCAAATTTACACTATAGAGACATTAAATCCTCGACGGTGTCTCAAGACGATGGTAAGACTTTGTTGGCGGTGTCTTATACTCTTTCAAGATTTGGTCTCATTAGGGACTCATTGCTAATGGTGAGTTATAGGCAACGATGACTCTACCTTGGTGGTGTCTCAACCTCAACGGTGAGTCATACTTAGCCAAATTTTTTAAATCTATGGTATAATATAAAATACTAAAAAAAATATAAAACTCATTAATATCATTAGAAACATGATTTTGTGATCATTAAAACAAGGAGGTCAACAATATCCCCCTTTTATGATAAAAAATTATGGCATCAAAGGTAAGATCAAAAATAAATAAATCATCACATATCATGCACATGATATTAAAGATAAAAAAGGTAAATAATGATAGTGTAGACATGGTATAAAAGAAAATTAAATTTCATTTGTAAAATATAGAAATAAATTCCATACTAGATTTATCCCCCTTTTGGGATTATAAAAAAGGTAAACATAATTAGAATAAAATAGTGAATGCAGTAGGAAAGGAAAATATGAGTAGAAAGAATAAATCATTAAGAAAAATAATTAACAAGGATTGAAAAAGTTAGTAAAAAAAATTCCTTAAAAAACCATCAAAGACAAAAAAATCTAATCCAACAATAATCTCAAGGCTTGGAAGAAGGGTCCATCAGTGATTTTCCTTTATCCTTGGCTTGGCTCTAGTTTGAGGCAGTAGTTTTAGATAAAGGTGGAGTGGTAGGAACACTAGTCAAAGATCGAGGCTCTCTGGTAAATATGGGTATGAGGTGACTAACAATTTCTGTAGGAGATAAAGAAAATGGTTGAAAAGGGGCTGGAATAGGTGCAAGGGGATCTCTAGTTACTCCTGGTCGAAGAGAGAATTCAACATCAACTCCTGGAGTTGTGACTAGAGGATACAAATGGGAATTCATTGGTATGGCCTCATGATCCACAACAATAGTCCCCTAAACATTAAAGAAAGGTTTCATAAGATAGATGAAGTCCATGATTATTTTACCACCATGCTCTATAGCACTAAAAAAGTCTCCTTTATCTTACATAAAATGATTTAGCACTAGAGTCATCTCTTTTAACTGCCTAACGTGTTCCTTAAAATCTTGTGTCACGATAGGTATCTTCATGTTCTCATCCAAGTACTTGAAGTGATAATTAAGCTCGTTCTTAGAGTAGATTCTTGAAAGATAGTATTTGATAGCCTTTATTATAGTTTCCCTACCTGAGTTCATATATTTTTCATACTTTCTTATCATCATGTAATCATGATCAGTGCTTTTATCGAACTTCCTCAAAATTTCCAAAGGAATGGTAGGTTCACCACTGGATGGTGCACTTGAAATAGAATAAATTTCTTCTCTAACAACAATTATGGGAAGGTCATCATGAATAGTAGGAGAAATAGTTAAAGTATATGAGGATTCATCTTCAAGGATCTTAAGAATAGAATCCATAGAAGCCACAAAGAAGGAATTCATTCCTTCCAGCAAGGGCTTCATGGATTCCATATCACCACATATTCTATTATTCTCAACTTTAATATCATGAATATTATGTATCATTTTAGGTTGGATTTGATGGATCAAAAACTCAAATAAACACCCTGTATAATTTTAACTTAGCCTAGTGAGAATGGGTTCTTGGATCTTCAAAACCTTATAAAAATCTAAAACCATATTCTCTCTAAAAACATCCAAGTCCCCCTTGGTGACTATATCAACTATCATAGGTGAAATAATAGGAGTTGAAGTAGCAATTGAAGACACTCTTTCAAAATCAAACCTCTCTAACTGCCCTGAAACATAAATTTGATTAACCAATGATCCCTCAGTATCCATTGCATTTTGAAGATCAGATCCACCATTCTTTGGTGGAATATCAACTTCACTATAGAACTTACCTCGTTCCTCTATCATATGATCAATAAAACTATCAGAAACTGTTAGTACTAAGATAATATTGAAGGTGGTGGTATTCATGTGTTGTATTTTTTTGTCAAATAAGAAGATTTGAAGAAATCAAGTCACATCACTTTTCATTTAAGGAAATAAGATCCTGCTTTGTGGGAAAGAAAGAATCAGAACCTGTGCTATATGAAAGAATTCAGAGTCTATTTTTTGAAGAATTCACAGTCTATTTTTTGAATAATTTAGAGTATTTTTTTTTGAATAATTCAAAGTTTATTTTTCAAAAATTCAAAGTCTATTTTTCAAATAATTAAGAATCCGCTTTTTGAAGAATTTGGAGTCTGATTTTCAAATAACTAAGAGTCTATTTTTTAAAGAATCTGGAGTCTAATTTTTTAAGAAATCAGAGTTTCTTTTTTAGATAAAATAGAGCCTAATTTTTATAGAAAACAGAGTCTATTTTTTCAGAGAAAAAGGAGCCTATTTTTCAGATAAAAATGAACATGATTTTCAGAGATAACAAAGCCTATTTTTTAGAGAAAATAAAACTTGATTTTCAGAGAAAATGGAGTCTATTTTTCAAAAGAATCAGAGCCTGTTTTTTTAGAGGAATCTGGGTCTTTTTGAGAGATTCAAAATTGAATAATTGGTTGTTGTGATGGAGAATTAGAGTCACTATGACTACGATGTGTTAAATGTGATGATGATTTGATGATTTTTACTTATCATAAATTATTATTTAAAGTGGGAACTTGTAATACAAGCCTGATGTAAGAAAGAAAAAATGAAAGAGTGACACCAATAATGTTGGAAAAAGTGTGGTGTTGATAACCACTAAAAATTCGATACTGATGAAAGAAGAGTTAAAAATTGTAGTGTCGATAGCCAATAGAAGGTGGTGCTAAGAGAAAGGTTTTCCAGCATCAGGATGACCATATCCAAAAATATTGGAACCTTAGATGATAATATCTAGAAATAATCTTTCTCGGGTTGGACTAACATATGCATTTATCAATTGGATTAAGAGAAGTGAAGAAATGTGTTGTCTCAATTGGTTCATAAAAGAAGAAAATATATGGGGATTGTTGAATGTATTATCTAGGGTGATCTTAACTCTTTCTTATAATATTTTGATTCAAATCGGTTCTGAAGAGTCAGATTCAAAAAATGACATGAGAGAATCGGAGTCCAATATTTAGATCCTTGTGGTTATACCAAATGTAATAAGACTTAGAAATCAGAGACTAAAGGATAAGTGAAGAATTTTGAAGAAGCTTCAAGAAGAATCGATAAGAGTTGATGAAGTCAAAATTTCTTTGAGATTTTTGGGTAAATGAAGATTAGAGTGAATTTGGGTGAGCGGGAAATATTTTTGGGATTCCCACCTAATCCATTTTGGGTCACCTATAAAAGGTGAGAATGTGCCTTGTACTTCAGTGGATGTCTGACATGGAGTAATGTTCATTGCAGAAGAGAGAGAAGCACCAAGTGTTTAGACAGAGAAATTGATTTGGCTATCTTGTATTGGACAAACTTTGTTGAGAAATATGAAGTGTATGGATGATTGTGGTACATGGCTAAGATAATCAAAATCAAATTACCGTACCTGGATGAACTAATCAGAATGGGATTTCTGTACTGGGTTTCACCATATAGGGATTTGCAGACTAAGAAATAATCATAATGGATTTTTATTATTGGGTTTTACTGTATTGAGAATTTATGGACTGAAGATGGACTATAATGAGTTTCAGCATACTCAGAGTTTGTTGTGGAGCCGATTCAACTATATCAGGAGAATCAGATTCAAGAGGTGCGGACTAAGAAATCAAACTCTAAGTTTCTTAACTTTAGTCCAAGAGGTTCTTACCTTTCTTCTGGGTAAGAAATTGATGAATTTTGTTACACTTGTATAAACTTGTTGAAGTTAAAAGAAGCACAGGTAACATGAGTTGTTACAAAATATGTTGAAGTTACCCTATTGTGCTAAGAGGGTGCACATGCACTAGTGGGATTATTTCATAGTGCTAAACGAGTGTAAGGGTACATCCTACTCATTGTAATCCAAGGATTTTTTTTCTATTGGATTGTATGGTATTGGATTATTTCCAACCATACCAAAGACACAAATATTCTTATTGAATAGTGAACATTATAAATTCTTCTGTTCTTGTGGATGTGTGTTTTACTTTGTTTTCAGTAGGGAATTGAATATTTAACAAGAGGAGAAGGTTGTTACAACTAAAAGGGAACTTAAAACAAAAATTGTGTCACTAATTCACCCTATACCCCTCTCAATAATACCTAACTTTGACTGGGCACTTTCAATTGGTATCAAATCGAAGGTTTCCTTTTCTATTCCTTACTGATGGAGAAATTGAACTGTGTGAACAGTAAAGGTATTCTAGTATTTTATTGAAATAATTATCATATCTTGAAATATAGAATGTTGTCATATCTTATGTCTATTAGTTATGATGTTCTTGAAGCTGCAATAGTTGGGTTTCCCCCCATTAATGATAAAAATACACTTATACCTATTGACAAGAGGTTTCTTGAGAGTGATGGAAGGGATAATAATGCTATATTATCATCCCTCTCTAAAAATTAATTCTCGAGAGTGAAATGTGTTGCCACAACCAAAGGTATATGAGACAAAATGAAAAACATATACTAAGGAAATATGAAATTAAAGAAGGAAAAACTTAAAATATGGAGGTTAAAATATGGAGACTTGAAGATGAGTGAACATGAATCTATTGGGTATTTATTTACTTGGGTGAATGACATTGAAATTACTATTAAATGCCTTGGTGAAGAGCTAGATGACTCTACAGTTTTTTAAAATATCTTGAGAATCCTACCTGAAAAATTCGATGCAAAAGTTTCTTCATTAGAAGACAGAGACCCTGATACATTATCTCCTAATGAAATGGATAACACTATTATTACATATGATATTAGAAGAGATAAATCTATGAAGATAAAGACAAAAATTGATAGAGATATGACTTTCAAGGCTATGAAGATGGATAATTCTAAGAAGATTCTAATCAAAGAAGTAGACATTGATTCCAATTTCAAAAATGAGGTATGAAAAAATATTAATGATATTTTATCCTTGTTTTCTAAGAATTTTAAAAGAGGTAAAGGAAAATACAAATGAAAAATTCCCTCAAAGTGTTTTGAATATGGAGGCATTGGTCACTTCATGAAAAATTATCCTCAAAGAGAGAATGGGGAAGACAGTGATGAAAAATAAAGAGAGACAAGAAGATCATGGATGAAACAGAGTGGTAAAGGAAATACAGGGAAAGAAAAGAAATTCTTCAAATGTAAAAGAATAAGTTTCCTTTTGAAAGATAAATAAGAAGAAGGAAGTAATGTTGATTCCAAAAATTCAGTTGGGTATGGTATTGAAAATACATTCATTGAAATAGTGAATGATAAAGAATATGGAAGTAGCAACTCTGAAGAAGAAGAAGAAACTCAACTTGAAATGCATTTAAAATAATAATTGAAGGAATGTCTCAGAAATATCAGAAGGATTGAAAAGGAAAAAAAATGGAATTTTAATGTTCTTCAGTGTGCAAGAAAAAAGGTTTTGGTAATGAGAAAGATAAACATGTAAAAGATATTTATGATTTGAATAAGTCCCTTTAAGATGAGAAGATTTGTAATGAGCATCTGGAAGTTAAGATGAAGGAAAAAGAAGAAGAGTTGGGGATTGTTCAACAAAAACTCTCAGAAGATGAAGTGAGAAACACAAGCTTTCAAAACCCTATCACTGAGATTGGTGAAATTTCTCGGTAAGAGAATCCTGAGAAGATTCAGAAAAATATAACTTCAAAGGGTGATAAGAAAAAATATGTTGGTTCTATTAAGAAGAATGTTTGGAAAGTTGTTTATGTGGCCAGGACCAACAATCCTAGAAATTTTGAAGTCTTAAGAAAACCTAAGTCCTAAAATGTATTGAAACAATCAGAATCTAAGAATCTTTCAAATATTTTTGATTACTTTAAAGTTGTTGCTAATATAAAGGTTAGTGTCTCATAAATAAATGAAAAGAAAGTGACTGAGAAACATATTCATGATCAGTATAGAGGTTTCAAAGGAAGATACTATTCCTATGGGTATTACTATTGTTTTAGAGGATTTGAGCATATTGAAAGTATGTTTTGGCTTAACCAACAACATTATTATTATCCCACAGGTTATTGAAGGCATATATTGATGGGGATTCAATCTTCTCAAAGAAATAATAATGAAAAGGTTTCTAAAAAGAAGTATGAGAAGAACGGAATGAAGATTGAAAATAGGTTTCAGCCCCTATAAACTATTTGTGAAAGATGTGAAAAACCTGTACATCTTGATAAAGGATGTATTGTTTTTTTACCATCTCAACAAAATATTCTTAATTCTTAGAAGTCAAATGTGAAGAAAGAAATGAAAGATAAAAAAGATCTTGTTGTTAAAACTTCTTTGAAAGATGAAAGAGGAGAACGACCTTGGATACTTGATAGTGGGTGTTCCTTACACAAGATAAGAGACATAAAATTGTTGAAATATGTGAAATAACTTATATAAGGCACTGTAACATTTGGAAATGATGAATCATTGAAAATCAAAGGTTTTGAGTTGACCATAATTGGGAAAGAAAATATGAAATCTAAGAAAACTTAGTATATTGATAGGATGAAGCACAATCTGCCAAGTGTTTCACAATTGTGTGATGAGGTTAAAAAAGTTATCTTCAAGAAATATGGTTTTTCTATAAGAAGTGAATAAGATAAGAAGATTTTTACAATAGTCCAACATACAAAAGGGAACATGTTTTAGGTTGGTCATACACAAAACTCTCGTTACATGAGCATGGTGGAAGAGAATCAGTTGTGGAATAAAAGGCTTGGAAACAAGTTTCATAGAAACATGAACAAGCTATCTAAAAGAGATAGTGTTCAAGATATCCCTAATTTTCCAAGAAGAATAGATTGGTTTTGAAATATCTATCAGAAAGGTAAGATTATGAATGTTGTGCATAATAAAGTTGATATTTTTTCAAAGAAACCCCTAGAGCTGATACATTCTAATATATGTGGGCCAATGAGAAAAAAAAATAAACAAATGGAGATAATTAATTCATCACTTTCATTGATGATTTTACTT
Source organism: Viscum album (assembly GCA_963277665.1). Taxonomy (NCBI): domain Eukaryota; kingdom Viridiplantae; phylum Streptophyta; class Magnoliopsida; order Santalales; family Viscaceae; genus Viscum; species Viscum album. The sequence continues at coordinate 2,002,839,914 of OY728146.1, read as the reverse complement.
GAATTACCTGTTTCATGTATATGGAACAAAAATTAGATGTTTTGAAAATGTTTAAAAGTTTCAAAAGGAAAGTTGAGAATGAATGTGAGTATCCTGTGAGGAAGTTGAGAACTAATAATAGTGGTGAGTACAAAAGTGAATGGTTTGAAGACTATATTGAGAAGCATGGAATTCAGCATAAATATAGTTCCCCACATACACCCTAACAAAATGGGGTTGCTGAAAGAAAGAACATAAGCTTAGTGGAAATGGGAAGAATCGTGTTACTTGAACATGGACTTTCTCATTAATTTTGGAGGCAATCCATGAATACTACTATTTATATTTAGAACTGGTGTTTCTATAGGCCTCAATCAGATATGACTTCATATGAACTATTTTATGGAAAAACTACATTTCTGAATCATGTTAGAGTTTTTGAGAGTCCAAGAATTATAAAAAAGAAAGGTGAAAACTATGGTAAGTTTGAGTAGAAAGGAGAAGATGGAATCTTTCTTGGCTATGCTCTAGAAGGAAGTGGTTACAGATGCTTCACCAAAGAAACAAAGAAAATTTTTTATTCTGTTGATGTGAAAGTTATCAAAAGCAGTGGGAAATAAAAACTTTCTGAATAAAAGAGAGTTGAGGAAGTTAAAAAAATTATGATAAGAAGACAGATGAATATATATCTTATCAGGAAGAAGAATCCAACTCAGATATTTCTAGTGATGAGAAATATAATCATAAATCTTATCCTAAGCTTAGGAAATAGGTGGAAGTTAAGAATATTATTGGTGATCAACATCAGAAGGTTCAAACTAGAAGAACAAAAAAAAGCTATTAAACATACTTCATTATATTCAAAAGTGGAACCAAATGTTGTGAAAGAATGTTTTGAGCATCTGGAATGGGTTCAATCCATGAATAAAGATTTGTATTAGATTGAAACAAATAATATATGGTAATTCATACCCAAACCTGAAAACAAAAACATTATTGGAACAAAATGGGTCTTCTTGAATAAACTGAATGAAGAAGGTGAAGTTATCAGAAAGAAAGCAAGATTGGTATGCGAAGGGTATTCTCAAATTGAAGGCATTGATTTCGATGAAACCTTTTCTCCAGTGGCCAGATTGGAAACTATAAGAATCTTTCTTTTTATTCCTGCACAACGAGGCTATAAGATCTTTCAAATGGATGTCAAATATGTATTCTTTAATGGTGAACTTGAAGAGAAAGTTTATCTTAAATAACCTCGTGGATTTGTTGTTGGGAAAGATGATATTTATATATGAAGATTAAAGAAAGATTTGTATGGTCTAAAACAATCTCCAAGGGCATGTTATTCCAAATTAGATACTTGATTAAGAAAGATGAACTTCAAGAAATAAAGAGTGGATAACAATCTGTATATCAGATAAAGTCAATAGTTTTCCCTCATCATAATAGTTTTTTTGATGATATTATCTTTTTTGGGAATGATGAAAGAAGTTGTGAAAGATTTTATAAATAGATAAAGAAGGTTTTTGAAATGTCCATGTTGTGGGAAATGAAAAACTTTCTTGGGTTACAAATCATGCAAAAGAAAGAATAAATTTTTATTTCCCAAGAAAAGTATTCTAAGTAACTTCTCAAGAAGTTTGGCATGGAAAAATCAAAACTCGTATCTACACTAATTTCAATAGGAATAAAGATGAGTAAAGATAGTGAAGTAAAGGAAGTTGATCAGAAATAGTATCAAAAGATGATTGGAAGTATGTTATATTTGACTGCCTCAATACACGACATTGTTTATGCTCTAACTTTATGTGAAAGATTTTAGAGTGCTCCTAAAAGATCACATCTTATTGTTGGAAAGAGAATTCTTAGATACATCAAAGAAGAAACAAAATTCAGTATCAAGTATTTCAGTTTGAATAGTATTAACTTGTTTGGGTAATCATATGTAGATTGATTAGGAAATGTTGATGATAGAAGATCCACATCTGGTGGAGTGTTCTTTATGAGAAATAATTGTGTTAGCTGAAATTAAAAGAAATAGAATTTGGTAACTCTAATTACAACTGAAGTTGAGTATGTTGTTTCCAATCAAGCTCCTACTCAACTTATGTGGATGAAAACTCATCTATAAGACTTAATTGTTGAATTGAAGTTACCCTTGATCTTAGGGTGTGATAATCAATTTACAATAAATCTCACTAAGAATCCAGTTCAACATTCTCATTCAAAAAATATTGATATCAAATATCATTTCATCAAAGATAATATGGAGAAGAATTAATTGAAACTTGAATATGTCACAACATCAAAGTAAGTTGCTGACATTTTCACAAAACCCTTGTTGAAGGAATCATTCTCAAAATTGTGGTTGAACATGGTTGTCCAACCTATTTCACTTCAAGGATAAGGTATATTGTTATGTCCCTTATCTCTTCTTACCTTTGGGTTGTTTTTTAAGGGGGAGAATTGTATTGTTTCATAAATATATTTCATAAAAGAGAGAGTTATGGGTAATATGTGAATTCAGCATTATTTAATGTGTGAACTATTATAATAGTTTGTTGGAGTGGATGTAGGAAATGTTTTTTTTCATGAAGGTTGAAAAAGATATATGTTTAAGAAAGAGGTTGTTATAATAACTACTTATAGACATCATGGTTTTTCTATCAATGATTCTTATTTCCTATAATGATTTTGATCACGTTAGCTTAGAAATATTGATAAGTAATCCATTTCTTGAGGATAAAAAGTTTGGTGATTTATGAAAACTTGGTTGAAAAAAAAATCCAAAGGGGGAGATTGTTAGGACCAAGATGATGTTGAAGGTGGTTATTTTCATGTGTTGTCTTTTGTTATCAAAGAAGAAGGTTTGAAGAAAGGAAGTCAACTCAATTTGTGTTTAAGGAAATCAGATCCTCCTTTGTGGGAAAGGAAGAATCGGAACCCGTGTTGCATGCAATAATTCAGAGTCGGTTTTTCAATGAATTTGGAGTCTATTTTTTGACGAATTCATAATTTGTTTTTTGAAGAATTCAGAGTCTATTTTTGAAGAATTTGGAGTATGTTTTTCAAATAATTTGGAGTCTAATTTTTGAATAATTCATAGTCTACTTTTCAAAGAAATCTGAGTCTATTTTTTTGAATAATTCAGAGTCTATTTTTGAATAAATAGGAGTATATTTTTTGAGAAAACGAAACCTAATTTTCAGAGAAAACGGAGTATTGTTTAGAAAAAATGGAGCCTGTTTTTCATATAAAACAGCCTGATTTTCAGAGAAAATGAAGCCTATTTTTAGATAAAATGGAACCTAATTTTCAGAGAAAATGGTGTTTGTTTTTCAGAAAAATTGGATCCTATTTTTTAAAGGAATCAGAGTCTATTTTTTGAGAGATTTAGAATTGAAGAATTGGTTATTGTGATGTGGAATAGAAGTCACTATGACTACGATGTGTTAAATGTGATGATGCTTTGCTGATTTGTACTTCTCATAAATCATGAGTTAAAGTGGTAACTCGTGATAAAATCTTGATGGAAGAAAGAAGGAATGGAACAGTGACACTGATGATGTTGGTAAAAGAGTGGTGCCAATAACCACTAAAAATGTGATGTTGATGAAACCGGAGTCGAGAAGAGTGGTGTTGATAGCCAATAAAAGGTGATGTCGAGAGAAAGGTTGTCCAGTATCCAAATGACCGTACCTAAAAAGATTAAAACCTGAGATGATTATATCCAGAAAGACTCTTCCTTTAGTTATACTAACATCTTCCTTCATCAAGTGGATCAAGAGAAGTGAAGAAATGTGTTGTCTCAAGTGGGTCAATAAAGAAGAAAATAGATGGATATTGTTGAATGTATTGTTGAGGGGGAGTTGAACTCTTTATTTCAAGATTTTGATTCAAATTGGTTCTGAATATTCGGATTCAGAAAACGGCATGAGATAATCAGAGTATGATGTTTGGATCCTTGTGGTTCTAACAAACATAATCAGTCTTAGCAATTAGAGTCTTAAATAGAAGAGAAGAAGGTTGAAGAAGCTTCGAGAAGAATTGAGAAGATTTGACGAAGTCAAAATTGTGGTAATATTTCAGGGGAAATGAATATTATAGTGAATTTAAGTGAGCGGGAAATCATTTTGGGATTCCCACCTAACCCTTTTTGGGTCACCTATAAAAGGAGAGAAAGTACCTTGTACTTGGGTGGATGTCTGACATAGAGTACTATTCATGGAAGAAGAGAGAGAAGCTCCAAGTGTTCAAAGAGATAAAGTGATTCCGACTATCCTATATTAAACAAAAAAATTCAGGAAATATGAAGTGTCTAGATGACTATGTGATAGGGATAATATAATCAAAATCTAATTATCATACCAGGATGGACTAATCAAAATGGGATTTCTGTACTGGGTTTCACTGTACAGGGTTTCACAGACTAAGTAAGAATCAGAATGGAGTTTTCCTACTGGTTTTTTCCATACTGAGAATTTTTGGACTGAATAAGATCGGTATTGAGTTTTAGAATACTCAGAGTTTGTTGTGGATTCAATTCAGTTGTATCATTAGAATTGGATTCAAGAGGAGCGGACTGGGAAATTAGACTCTAAGTTTCTTAACTTAAGCCCAGGAGGTTCTTACCTTTATTTTGGGTAATAAATTGAATAATTTTGTTACACTTGTATAAACTTATTGAAGTTAAAATAAGCTCATGTAACATGAGTTGTTACAAAAGAAGTTGAAGTTACCCTATTGTACTAAGAGGGTGAACATGCACTAGTGGGATTCTTTCATAGTGTTTCACAAGTGTAAGGGTACATCCTACTCATTGTAATACAAGGATTTTTTTTCTAGTTGATTATATGGTATTGGATTATTTCCAACCATACCAAGGAGGTAGTTATTATTATTGAATAGTGAACCTTGTAAATTCTTGTGTTCTTGTGGATGTGTGTTTTATTTTTTTGTCAACAGGGAATTGAATCTTTAATTGGAGGTGAAGGTTGTTCCAACTAAAAGGGAATATAAAAACAAAAAGAGTATCACTGATTCACCCCCTCCCCCTCTCAGTGATACATAACTTTGACTGGGACCTTTCAGAAACCTTAACCATAGTGGATTTAGCAACGGTCTGTAAAACTACAGTAGGTACAACAACTAGGATTTCAACATGTCTCTAAGCATCTGCACTCTATACAACAACAGTCAGCTCAACAAAAGCAGTAGGTTCTTCCATCTGAACATTATATTTTTGCACAAAAATAGTTTAATGAACTTTCTTATTCTCATCAACATAAGGCTTATCTGAAACAACAATATTTTATTCACTAGAATCAGGTTCTTATTCTATTTTTACATCAACAACTGGTTATATTTCTACATGTTTATCAACAATAAAATCAACAAGATCATTTCTCATTTTTTTCATCCACATGCTACTCAATAGTATAAATAACTACCAATTGTTCAGCAACATCAATATTTTCAACTTTATAAACAAATTTAAGACCTGGGGATTGCTCCCCCTCAACAAAATCATCATCCTATTCTCTCGCAGCATGGTCCATTTTATCAATAAGACTAGGTATTTCCTTATATCTAGAAAAAGATTCTTTAGTAGAAGAAAACAATCCTTTAGGAGTTCCAACATCCTCTCTTCTTATCTTCCCATTGGAACCATCAGGATCCAAATCTTCATCATCACAATTATTAGCATATCCATTTTTATTTCCATTTCTTTCTCCATTTTTATCACCATTCTCATCATCATAGTATTATTCTTCATATTCATCATCAATATTATCATCATATTTAGAGATAATATTTATCTGTTCTTCTCCAGAAACTTCACTTTATTCTTCATCACTTCACACTAATTTTTCTATTTTAGGAAGTCTCCTGGGGGACTAGGATCTCCATAAGTAATAGGTGGAGAGTCACAAGATAAATTTAGATCACTGACCTCATCAATAGGATAAGTCTCTTCCTTAAATCTGGAGGCAAAAATCTCTTCTTCCACATCTGAATACTCCAATATCTCATCTGGTTCTAAACTAAGATCAATGAGGTCTTTTAGACTTAATAGATGGTCTATAAGGTTGAGGTCAACATAGAGTTTTTCACCATCAGAAACCCACTTCTTTTTCTAAGGGTTCTAGCTGATCTTCATCCTTGAAAAAATTTCTTTCGAGATACAAAAATCAACTATAGTTTATAACTGACTCATCATCATCTAAAACTAACCCTTATTCTTTTAACATAGATAAAATCATCTGGGGATAAATTAGGTAATTATATCATGAAGTAGGATTGATCATTTTAGATAAGTGAACCATAATATACCTACATATATTGATCATATGTCCTCTTTTCACAAGACTTATCAGATAGATATCCTAATACCTTAGAGTAGCTAAATAACCCTTTCTTGGGAAAAGAATATGTTGAATAAATTTAAACAACAACCTACATTCCCCATCCAACTCATAAGCTACTGGTCTTATTGTTATTGCATCACCAATTAGTTTGGAAAAAGAATCTTCATAAATAAACAAGTCATTGTCTTAAGAAATTGTTCCTTGATAGTCATAATATACTCCTTCATGTGGAACACCCAAACAAATTTCCCACTATTTTGAGGAATAATCTATATTGTGACCATTGATTCTTATTCTCATCCAATATTCTTCTTCATCATTAAAACCAAACTCAACATTTTATAAAAACTCATAAAATAGGTTAGGATAAAAGGGTATATTATTTAAATACAACCAATCTAAAAAACCTTGGTTCTGAAGTACATTTAGCACCAATTAATTAATAAAAATAATTCATTCAACTTTAACTTCCTTTTCAGGTACTACAACTCTTTTTGAAAGCTTTAGATTTACAAGTGCTACAACAACTCATCTACTAGATTCTGCTTTCTGATTCTTATCAAGACATGACTTATCTAGAGAATACATTGAGTGTCACTTTACTATATCCATATAGATAGGTTTGTTTTTCTCAGTAGAAGGTGAAGGGAATGTTTCAAGGTTGAGTTTTGGTTGGAAAAGGGTCACAATGGGATTGCGAGGAAAGAAAGTCGTAATAATAATGGGGGAATTAGAATTATACAAACATTTATTTTATATAATTTGGGATTTAGGTATTTGAAAAAATCAAAATAAAAATAATACTTAAAAAATTGAATTTGAAAATTGGGAAACAATGAAATCGGGTTAAAAATAAAATAAATCATAAGAATAAAAAACCAATGGTTCAACAATTTAGAAGAAAAAACTTTCAAAGGAATGAAAAACAATGGTGTGAAGTTCACAATGGTGAGACAAAGGCAACAGTATGTCATACCCAATGGTGTGTCATACACAATGGTGTTTCATACACAATGGTGTTTCATTCACAATAGTATGTCATACCCAATGGTGTTTCCTTAGAAAATTAAACTTAATCAAAATTAATAATACCTAGATCATGTTTGATGTATTTAATTCTCTTATAATTCAATGTATTTGTAAATATATCAGAAAAATGATGTTTTGTACCAATTTATTCAAGAGTGATATCACCTTTTTGAAATTGATCTTTAAAAAAGTGATGTTTTACATCAATATGTTTTATTCTAGAATGTGATATAGGATTATTAGAAATATTTATAACACTTTTATTGTCACAATTTATGGGGACATGTCATAATTGATTTCTATAGTCTAGTAATTTGGGTTTCATCTAAAATAATTGTGAACAATAACTACCTACAACTTTTTATTCAGTTTCAGTAGTTGACAATGCAACAAGATTTTATTTCTTACTACACCAAGAAACTAGAGACTTGCCTAAAAATTGACAAGTTCCAGATGTTCTTTTTTCTATCCAAATTACATTCAGAAAAATATGCATCTGAATAACTAACTAAATACAATTATCGTCCTCTAGAGTAAAACAATCCTAAATTGGTAGTATATTTGAGGTATTTGAAAATTATTTTGACAACAACCAAGTGTGACACTTTTATATTAGCTTGAAAATGAGAACACATACACACATTGAACATAATATAAGTCCAACTAATAGTTAAGTAGAGAATAATTCTAATCATACCTCTATAAATGTTTTTATCTATTGGTTTCCCAACTTCATCAAGATCCAACTTACAGGTGGTACTCATAGAAGTATCCCTAATCTTAGTACTATCAAAGTTAAATCTATTTAAAAGATCCTTGGTATATTTACTTTCATTTAAAATAATTCCTTCATTATTTTGAAAAAAATGAAAACCAATAAAGAACTTGAGTTCACCCATCAAACTCATTTTAAATTCATTTTTCATCATTCTTGAAAAATTTGTATAAAGATAATTTCTTGAAGATTAAAAGATAATATCATCTACATAAATTTTCACAACTAAAATATATTTTGAAATTCGTTTTATAAAAAGGGTAGGATTAACTATACCTTTTGTAAATAATTTTGAAATAAGAAAAGTGATGAGCCTATCAAACCAAGCTCTAGGAGCCTATTTCAGACCATAAAAAGATTTAGTTAATTTAAAAACTTGATTTGGAAAATGAGGATTTTGAAAATCAGGGGGTTGTTATACAAAAACATCCTCAAATATAAAACCATTAAAGAAAGCACTCTAGACAAGAAAAGATTTCTTCATAGTCCATTCCTTATTCTTGACTATAACCTTGTGTAACCAGTCTTGCCTTGTTTCTAACTATTGTGCCCAAATCATCTACCTTGTTCCTAAAAACCCTTTTAATTCCTATAGTTAAGGTTTCCTTGGGTCTATCAATAAGTTCCCATACTTTATTTATTTCAAACTAATTTAACTCTTTTTACATTTCCATTACCCATAATTCATCATTAATGTTATTTGGTTCAATATGAGACAAGAATTCTTTATGTTAAACCTAATTTATAAGATAATATCTTGTATGTGTACCTCTATCGAGATCTCCAATTTAATAATATAAAGGATTTTACTTAAGGGTTCTAACAACTCTAGTAAAAGTAGGTCTAGTCACATCAGCTTGTTCTATAGGTTCAGGTTCTAGAAGTTCTGGAAATTCCTTAGAATTGGATGATTTTTCTGAATGTTTCATAGTAGAATTAGTAGGTTTGGAATTTATGTTCAAAGAAGGAAAATCATCCCCAAGGTTTTCTATAGAAGTCTCTAGATCATGTGGATCTATCTCATCAAAATTGATGTGAACAGACTCTTCCATAGTTTTGGTCATTTTATTTAAAACTCTATTGGATTTACTAAAAAATGAATAACCTAGTAAAATTCCTTCATCACTTTTGGAGGATTTGTTTTCCAAATTATCCTTAGTGTTAAGAATAAAGACTTTGCAACCAAAAAACCTAAAGTAATTAACCTTAGTCTTCCTATTGTTCCGATGATCATAAGGGGTATTCTTCATGATAGGTCTAATTAAAAAATATTTGTTATGTAACAGGATGTATTCATATCCTCTTCCCAAAAATATATAGGCAAGTTATACTCATTTATCATAGTCTGGACAATCTCTTGTAGGGTTCTATTCCTTCTCTCAATAACTGCATTCTAATGAGGGGTCCTAGGAGAAGATAAGTTATGACTATAGACTTTTTGTGAGAAAAAAGATTCAAAGTCTTGATTTTCAAACTCATATCCATGGTCACTTTTTAGAGTCTTAATCATAAGTCCACTTAAGTTATCTACAAATCTATCATACTTGGTGAAATATGAACATGCTTCACTTTTGTGACCAAGAAAGAATACCCAAGTATACCTAACAAATTCATCTAAAAGTACATAGACATAGTGTTTCCCATTAATACTAGAAAATATAGATGGTCCAAATAAATCCATATGAACCAACTCAAGAGTTTGATAATTTGAGACTTCTTTCTTTAATTGAAAATAAATCTTGTGCTCTTTCTCTTTTTGACAGGGGTTACAAAATTTTTCATTTGAGAATTGTACTTTAGGTAGATCCTTAACCAATACTCTCCTAGTAATAATCCTAAGTGAGTGAATATTTTAGTGTCCTAGTATTTTATACCAAATCAAATATTCTTTGTGAAATTCACTCAAGCAGGAAATATTTTGAGAAATTAAATAATTAAGATCAAAAACATAAATATTTTCAATCCTTAAAGCAGTAAAAATTAATGCATTTTTAGAATAAAAAAAATTACATGAATTACTCTAAAATTTAGAATAAAAACCATAATCACATAATTGTGAGATACTAAGAAAGTTATATTTTAAACGATCAACAAACAATAATTTAGAAATTAAAATAGAATTACTTTTTCCAATTTATACAAGGATAATGATTTTCCCTTTAGCATTATCACTAAAGGTGATATGACCAACATAAAACATAATAAGGCTCTTGTATAAAAAATAGTATCCTATCATATGTCTTGAAAATACACTATAAAAATACCATATACTCTTACAGGAGGTATTCAAATATTTTTCTTACAAAGCAGAATTTATACAAGGAATAACTTTGGTACCCAAATCTGTTTCGGTCGAGATATATTATTAATTAAATATTTAGGAACACACATTTGTTTGATTAGTTTCCTATAAATAGACTGAATAATTTTTGAATTAAATACTTTTTTAGGTCCTCTAAAAAAATACGTAGCATTAGAACTTTCATGTTTTGAATTGGGAATAAAAGTACTCTTTACAACTCTCCTATGTCTAGGTTGATATCCTAGACCTATAACATATTTAGGTGAATTTTTTTTTCCAAAAATATGTTTGAGAGTTTCTATACCATTATTAAATTTCTCCAAGTATTTATTTAGTTTTTAATTTGAATGTTTAAGTTCATTATTCTATTTCTATAGTTGATCATTCTCTTCCTTTTCAATAGACAGATTGGATTTAATGTTTATAGATAAAGCATTTTGTCTCGTAAGAACTTTGTAATTATCCTTAAGTTCATTAAAAGTATCTTTCATCATACTAAATTACTTAAACATTTATTCCTTATTCATATCATCATCATTATTTTCATTCTCATAATTATCAGAAATATGTACATATGATATAATAGGTACCTTAGTTACTTTTTTCATAATAATATATTGTCTCTATCAGATTTTTCTTTAGGAGCGTGGTTAGAATCACTGGAGATATCCTCAGAAGAACTCCATATTTCTTTCATTTATTTCTTGAACCTTTTATTATTATCATCATACTTATTATTGTACTTTAACTTTTTACATCCATAATTCACATGTCCTTTCCTTTTTCATTCATAGTAGGTGACTTCATTATCATCCTTCTTCCAATATTTCTTCTCAGTTTCTCTAAAATCAGACTTTCCTTTGTAACTAGGTTCTCTGAAAAATTTATTTTTCCTATAAAACTTCTTAAAATGTCTGGCCAGATGAACTGTCTCCTCATCACTATCCGACGGTGACTCACCATCACTTAAACTAGTAGCTTGAACTTTCTCCTTTTCTTTTTGTTTAGATGCAGTAATATTAAAGGCTGTAGATTTCCTTTATTTTATCTTCATCATCTTATTAGTTTACCTTTAACTCCCCTTTATAAATCACCAGTTTACCAATCAACTCTTTGAAAGGTAGCTTAATTATATCACAAGACTCTCTAATTAACACAAATATGACTCTCTATATTTCAGGTAAACATCTAAGAAGTCTCATGGTCGGGTCATTATCGGATACATGATTCCTAGGGTGGATCATTGTGATAACAATATCATTGAACATAAAGTACATGTAATAAATAGGTTTATTAGGATTCACCATAAAGTTATCATACTTAATAGTATATGTGTTAAGTCTCATCTCTTTAACATTAGTTGTTTCCTCATGTGAAATAGATAAAGTATCCCAAATTTCATATACAGTTTTTCAGGAAAATATTCTATTAATTTATTCATCACCTAAATCACAGTAATAAGAATCCATTTTTTTACAATTATTATTGTAATAAATCATAGTATCATCATCTTAATCATTTGTAATAGTAGTAGGGATAATATATTTATCTTATATAGTAGTCGAAAGTTAGAAACCCATACTCTCAATGTGAATTTTAATTTTAATTTTCAATTTAGAATAATTTTTACCATTGAAAAAGGGAGGTCTATTTTTAATAGAACCCTCTTGAGGATTATCCATTTAAAGAGTTAAATTTAGAAATGATATAAATTTAAGTTCCTTAAAGCTTAACAAAACTCACAATTGAGAAATATTTTGAAAAAAAATTGATACCAAAATTTAAACCTTGGATACTAAATTTTGGTACGAGTGAGTATCTAAAGAGGGGAGTGAATTGAGAACCTAATAAAAATTTCTATTAAAAAAAGATCAAAATATATTCCCACAATTAATTTAACATCGACCTAGTTAACCAAAATGATAGATTGTTATAAATTTCAATCTTTCAAAATATTTCTTAGAAGATTGATTAGGTCTTAGATACAATAATATAAAATATTACTTAATCCTTTGAAACCAATTTACTTAATTAAAATCAAATAAAAAACTAATTAAGTTTATCTATCAAAGTATTAATTTTGTTTACAGTTTAAATTTTTTTTAGTTTTAAAGAGTATATTAAAAAAACATGCATATTAATTTTGAATACAATAGGTTCATTATCAAGATGAGACTTATTCCTCTCCACCCAATGATCACCCAACACCAAGCAGTTTATATAAATAAACATTTTAATCCACAACCTAGATTTGGTTTTACAATGTATACCAATTTTCTATACCACACATGGCCTCTTCCATATTTTTCATGGGAAAAAAATACAGCAGGTCATACAAGACCTATACCATAGTTTTTTGGGGGAAATAGATAAATAAAGGTTGAGAAGATATCTATGTTTATTCCAATTTAATGCAGGAGATGATGTGTGTATATAAAATAGATTATAGAACACACTGATCGTAATGTAAATAATATAAACAGACTGGGCAGCTAAAATTTTTAAGGGGATAAAAATGATCGGTTTGTTAGGATTTGTAGCCCATGACTCTTTGAAATTAATTTGAAATGCAGCATGAGTCGGATTTATAAAAACTAGTGTATAAAAGATTATCGTTGACACATTTTATCCTTGACTGTAGTAAGAAACTAGATGTGTAGTGTTCTTAAGCTTCCTCAGTTAGGTGTAGTCGTGTAATTTCATTCAATGATATACAACTCTAATTTCATGTATAGATTTCATCATGTTCCTATTTTAGTGCATAGACTTTTTGTACATCACTATCTTGCACAAGGGAATTTTCTTCTCTTTTAATCAGAAACATACATGAGTATCCACATGAAATTTCAGATATTTGGCATCCTCGTACTCAAGGCTGACACATCCTTTAATGTATTCGGTCAAACCATTAAGAAAGAGACATTAAAATAACACTTGGAACTAAATTCAATAATATAGTCATTAGTGAAATTAATTAAAAATAAACTAAAATAGCAACAGTGAGTCCTGGAATGGTGACAAGACTCCAACGGTGTGTCTTTTTAATAGTGTCTCTCTGTAGCGGTGTTTAAGTCCGGCAGAGAGACTTTGAAACTGTGTCACATTGCTAGCGGTGACTTAAAATGGAAGTGTGACATTTTATACATAGCCATAATTATAAGCTGGTGGTGACTCTTCTAATGGTAGGTCAGGCTGGCAGTGACTCATACTTTACCAATTTTTTGATTCATTGGTATGACACAACTGATAGTGATTCATTCCACACTTTTTCAATTTTACACTCTGGTGTTATGACATCTTTTATGGCATCTCGAGATGACTATGATACTTTTTTGGCATTGTATCATACTTTTTCAAGATTCGGTATCAGTGGTGACTCGTTTCTAATGGTTAGTCATATGAAACTATGACTCTTCCTTAGTGGTGACTCATCTTGATGGTGTCTCAACCTCAATGGTGAGGCATACTTAGACAAATTTCTTTAATATGTGGTATAATATAAAATTCTAACAAAAAACATAAAACTCATTAATGTTATTAGAAAAATGATTTTTTAATCCTTAAAACAAGGAGTTCAACACTTATAACTTTTTTTATCTTGAGAAGCTTCATAAAAAAATTTTGTTAACATCCAAAAAATCTACTTTTCATGTTTTAAAAAAACATTCTTAAAAAAATTTAGTTGTCAACGAATAAAAAACATTGTTAGAAAAATATAACAAAGAATATTTACCTTTTGAATTTGTTGAAAAAAATTGTTAAAAACTTTTAACACTCATTATTCTTCATCACTTACACTTTTTAACAACACATTTTTATTACAAATCCAAATTTTCAAATTTTATCAAAACACATCCATTCTTAAAATTGATTGTCTTGATACCACACTACTAGATAAAGTAATGTTTTTTAAGGAATTATATCCATCAATGAATTTTTTTTGGTCCATGTTAAGATAAAACCCCCCTCACTTTGATATTCTCTATTTGTAAAATTCAATTTTTTACTCCCCCCTTTTTGTTCTCTCTCCCATTTTATAATAACCATAGATTTAGATTCATTAGAGAAATAATTATTGTAAAAAAAATTTAAAAAGTTGTTTCTTTATCTCCCCCTTTTTCAACATAATACAAATCACAGTGGAGGACTTACTTAAGATGTTTTTGGGAGACTTTATGGGAGAATAAACCTGAAGTTTCATCCTTAATTCTTCAAATATTTCTTTTGGAATTGATTTGGTAAAGATATCAGCAATTTGATACTTCATTGAAATATATTTAGAAAAAAAAACTCCACCAGAAAATTTCTTTTTTATGAAGTGAAACTTAATATCAATTTTATTTGATCTTGAGAGTTAAAAATGATTTTTATAAAGATCAATCACACTCTATTTATCATAAAGTGTCTTCAATGGTATAGAAAATTTCACTTTTAAATATTCTAGCTAAATTTTCATCCATGACATTTGAGTATAAACCTAGGTAGATGTAACATATTTTGATTCCTCTATGTTCAAAGTTACTAAAATATATTTCTTACTATGAAAAATCACACAACATTATCCTAAGAAAAATGTTCCTCCTAAATTTGATTTTCTATCATTGTAATATCCATCCCAATCAGCATCAGTATGACCATGAAAGTTCATATTAAAAATTATTTTTTACATCATCCCATATAAATTTGTTCCTTTAACATATCTCATAATTCTCTTTGCAGCCAATATATGAGATTATTTCAGATCACTCTGATATATGGTATATAAATTCACAGAATAAAAAATATCAATTCTTGAGGATGTAAGGTAAATAAAACATCCTACCAGCTTCCAAAAAACTTTCTAATTTATATAATTTTTTTTCAGTTTCATTTTTACTCAACTTTGTGCTCACTGAAATTGGGGTAGAAGCTTCTTTAGAATCTTACATTCAAAATTTTTTTAACAAATCCCTAACATACTATTCTTGAGATAGGAAAATATATTTTCCTTTTCTTGAACTTGTAAACCTAGGATGAAAGTTAATTCTCCTAGCATTGAAATCTCAAAATTAATCATCATTTTTTCAAAAAATTATTTAAATAAATTTTCTCTATCCCCCAAAAAAATTATATCATTCACATAAAGAATTAAAATTAGGTTGTATGAATCCAATTATTTCACATACAAATTGATGTCAACTTTTCCATTTTAAAAATTCAACTTTTTTAGAAAACTATCAAGTTTGGAGTACCAGGAAAGTGGATCTTATTTTAACCCATATATGGATTTATTAAATTTAAAAATCTTACTTACATCATTATAAAGTAGAAAACCATAAGGTTTTTCAATGTACACTTCCTCATCAATATCCTTATTTAAGAATGCTAAATTTACATCCATCTGATAAACTTTATAACATTGATGTGCAACCACTACTAATGGTTTCTCATCTTTTAACTGGATAAAAAGTTTCTTCAAAGTCCACACCTTCCACCTGTGCATAACTATTACAGACAAGTATTTCTTTATTTCTTGAAACTTCTCCATGTTCATTAAACTTGTTTATATACACCCATTTTGTCTCAATACCATTTTTATCTGTTGTTTTTGGAAAAAGTTCCCATGTTTAATTTTTATCAATTTGATCCAACTCTTTATTCATTGCATTCACCCATTATTTGTATTTTACTTCTTTTGAAACTGATTCTGGTTCAATCTATGAAATGAGTTATGTCTAATTTTATAATATCAACCTTCTTCTAGTCAGAATCAGAGATTTATGATTTACAAGTATATTTTCAGTTTTATCCAATTCCTATAAGGTAAAAAAATCAAATTTTATCTTCCTGCTTCACGTTCCTCATCACATGATTCCACTAAGTCTTAAAATATCTATTTTTAATCACTTTAACTTTCATTCGAAACCATTAGTTTGTATTTAATAACATTTTCAACATCCATTATTAAGGAATTTGTATTTTCAATAAATTTTACATCATAGAAACCCACCAAAATTTTTAAATATTTGTTCCAACATTCTTAACTTCTTATGTTGGTTGAATATCCCATGAAAGTTCCTTCCTCAGATTCTTCATCAAATTTCCCAAGATCTGGATTTTTTATTTTTAGTAAACAGGGTCTTCCAAAATGCTTGAAATATTTTACTAAAGTATTTTTGTTATACCAAATTTCATAGGAATTATTTTTTTATTCCGTCCTTAACAAAATTATTTTTTGTACATGCACGACAATGCTAATGGATTCTCTTCGGTAGAACTTTGAACATTTATACTTTTCCAAAATTCTTCTTCCCATTTTTACCAAATTTTTTTTTTCCTTTTTGAAACTTCATGTTGTTGAGGGGTGTATAGTGAACTATATTGATGTTTGATTCCATTCTTCTTTAGATAATATTCAAAAGTATTTCATATGAATTCTGTACTATTATCAGTTCTGAACTTTTTTATGTAAACCACAAACTCTCTATCAAAATCTATTTAGAAATATTGAGTATTTATAAAACCTCTGGTTTATATTTCATGAACTTGATTTTGGTTATTTGAGTGAAATCATTAATAAAAGTGATAAAGTAAAAATATTATTTTTTTTATTGATGTCTCATTGGTCCATGAATATATGAGTGAATAAGCTCAAGAGGTTTAGTAGACTGAATTTATAATTTATTTTGGTTTTTACTAACCATATTTAATTTATGACAAGTTATACACACATAATCTTTACTTCTTATAAATATTAGAAGATTTCACATAATATTAAATTTAGAATGTTTTTTATACTTTTCTTCCCAAGATGCCCAAGTTTGTGATGCCACATATTATTCTCATCTTAAGTACTCAAGTAACATGTGTTACAAAGTTCGCCCATCTAAAAGAGATTTACATTGATTATTTATCCCCTGGTAACAAATTTACCATCTTCTACACTCTTGATGATACAAAAATATGTCCTGAATATCACTTATTTTTCATCATCACAAAGTTGTGTCACACTAAGTAAGTTATGTTTTCACCCATCAACATATAAAACTTCCTTATAATTTAATTTCTTACCTTCATTCCCAGTAGTTCCAATTCATCTAATTTTTAAGGAACTATCATTTCCAAAAGTTACTACTCCTTTATCATGATTTTTAACATTCCTTAATATCTTCAAATCACTATCATTTACGAGGAACATACACTATAGAGAATCCATGGTTTATTCTATTTTCTTTCTTTTAGATCTATTTCAACAATAAAAAAGATCTTTCCTCAACTTTCTTCTTTCCATCTTCCTTTTCTTTCATTTCATAAGAAACATGAACTGGAAGAGTTATCATACATTCTTTATAAAAGTGACTCAATTGGTCACATCTTCCACATATCTCCTTTATCCAATCAAAATTATTTTATTTGGAAAGTTTCTAACATCTTGAGATTGTGATTTTCCAACTTCTTATGGCTTAGGAAAGTTACTTAATTTTCTTTTTATTTTTATACTCCTTAATTCATGCCTATTTTCAGTTAGAGACATGTCGTGACAATAGTTATATGATTTGTGACAATGAATTCCATATCTTAAATAAAAAACATCGAATATTGGTCTTTTTTTGAAGTAAAATCTTTCTCTGTAGAAAATTTACTGAGGTTTATAATAACTTTATATTTTTGTTACCTCCCAGAATATAGAAAATTTCTTATTGGGTCTATTTTCAACTTTTTTTAATGTGATGGATTTATCACATACTTTCTCAACCCATGATTTCCCAAATTTTTTCTTAAAACCATCATGGTTAGAAAAATATGTTAAACTATCACATTTAGTGGGTGAATATTTCACCTGATTTTTAGTATGAGATTTCTTGATAATATTATAAGTCCAAAATTTTACATTCAAATATTTTTTGAAATTTACATTTATTTTCCTTAAGGTAATATCAACCAAAAGAAGTTTTTATTGAGTTTTTAAAACCTCAACTTCCTTAGAAGAAACTTTCTTACAAATATCTTATACCATCTTTCCCTATTCTATAATTTTTAATTTAAGGTTATTGATCTCATCAATATAAGAATATTCCCTTTTAAGAATATCTTCCTTTTCATCAAACTTCCTTTCACTAACTTTCTTTATTATTCTGATTTCTTTATTGATATTTTTATGTTTCTCAATACATGAAACAAGTTTCAATCCAAGCTAATATTCTCTATAATATTATTCACCTCCTTCTTCTTATTCAATTTTTGAGGAGTCTTCTATTTTCTCAAATTTTTCAATGAATGTTATAAACTTCTATGAACTTTCATCTTATGAAGAATTATTGTTAGTTGAGTCAAATTCAGTTTTCTTACTCAAAATACTTTTTTCTAGTGAACTTATTCTTATATTTGTTAGATGATTTTTCTTTCTTATAAATTTTGTTCTACTTATTTCAATGAGGGTTTTATTCAAAATCATCTCGATATTCTCCAAAATTATTATTGGAGAAATTCATAGAAAATTTTCTAATTCCTTCATACTAGAAACATTTGAGTGGAATTTTTCCTCCATACTTTCCTCGACCTCTTTGAAAATTCTTAGAGATGAGAACCATGATTTGTCACGAACCGACCTTCCTCAGGTCATGAAACTAGTCATATAACCCCATGGGTCTCATGTAACACCTTTTTTTTCTTCCCAGAACAATATAGGTTATTACTCAATGGAGTAGTTTATCATACCAATGAATTTTCCCACAGGACAACACATGTTATTTTAGTGTTTTTTTTCCTCACTCACACACAACCTGGGAAACTTCTTAAGAGGTCACCCATCTTGATCACTACTCCAAGACAAGCATGCTTAACTATAGATTTCCAATTAGGTAGGATTCTAAAAAAAGGTGTACCTTGTTGACATGGTTAGTAACATTTATCCTTTTAGGTCACCCTTTTTCAGGGGTGTTACACCCCCACCCCTTTAAAGCACAACTCCTTTATTGTGGACCCCAAATCTAAAACCTATGTAGTACCAAAGAAATTTCAACCATGTATTGGATCTAGTACCATTTTTCATGTTCCGACCTTCCCTAGTCCATGAACCTAGTCATCTAACCCCATGGGTCTCCTATAATAGCTTCTAGTTGTAACATCCCAGTTTTTAGGTACTCTTTGTCCCTCCTTTTGATCATGATTTGGTTGGGTCTTTCTTAGGGGTGCTTCAGGTGAAATTTGAAAAAATTTGGAGGCTATTTTGGTTGTGTATGGTTGGAACACAGTTTTCCAAAAATATTGCACCCTCTCAGTAAAAATTGTGCAACCATGGACCGTGACGGTTTTCATGGTTGGTGCACAGTTTTATAAAGTGTGCACTCACCTAGTAGAAACTGTGTACCCTAGTATATGGGTTCAAGGTTAAGCCACATGGTTTTTCTAACTATGTGGCCCTTCCTAGCTAACCATGTGTGCAATAATTTTTTATTCTGAAAAATTATAAAAAAAATCATGAACCCTTGTTTAAGCCTTCACTTGACCCTAAATCAACCTAAATCGATTTCTTAGGTCTTGGAGGCTCTCAAGAACCAATTTTTTCTCCTCAAAACCCATTCCTTAGAGGATCAAAGTGTGTTAGATATCATTTGATCTTCTTCAGGTAAGTGAAACTCTTCTCATGTGTTCTATCCTTATCTCTCTTTTTCACCTCATTAGGAAGTGTTAGATCTCTATTTTGTTGATGGATATAAACTCATTTGAATTGAATCTTGAATATAGGTTTTAATTATTGATCTTCATTGATGTTATTATTCATTATAAAATCCCATTGTGGGTGTGTATTGTTATTACATGATTAAAGGTAGGTGGTTTTGTTTGAGATTTTACAAATAAGTAAACCTTTCTTTTATTTATTGTTGAAATATATTTCAATTGTTTTATGAGAACCCAAATTGATATAATTTTCAATTGTGATTTTAATTGGTATAGAATTTTGGGAAAACCCCCAATTCTAATGGAATTATAATTTGGTGCATATTTTAAAATTAGTGGAATTTATGAAATGATTTTATAATTGATTTTTGGAAATGGGATAAATTGAATTTATAAAAACCTATGATTGTTTTTTTAATGCATAAATTGATGAAAAACCCATGTCTTGGTTTTGAAATTGAATTGGCATATTGAAACTAAAAATTTGGAAATTGATGAATTTTCCATTATTGATTGATTGATTGAGTACATGCAAGCATGGGTAGTTAGTGGATTATTTAGGAAAATCAAACTAGGATGATTATTCCCTAGAAATAGATTGACAATGAAAACTATAAAAAATCTAGTTAGGTAGATCTTATCCTTGATTGGATGTTGATGAGTACTATTCATTCTGATCATAAGGTACATGCACACACATATTGCTCTGATCATTAATACAAGATGTGTGAGAATACTATAACTAGAAACTATTAGACCATAGGATAGATGGCCATGGTGCTTGTTATGGCTATTTTAATATATAAATTCCATTTATTATAGAACTATTTTCTTCATGTTAGTTTATTTACATAAACTATTTTTTATAAAATGTTTATTTAAGCCCTGTTTGAAATGATTTCCATCATTTTGAAATGAAAGCATGTTTTATTTTAAATATGAAGATGTATTTCCATGATATATTCTGTTAAAATTTAAATCATTATTTGGATTATTATTATGTAATCTATTATGGAACACTTGGTGAGACCCCATATGGATATATAGCACACACCCTAGCAATGCCTTCAGGTGTTTGTATATTTCCTTATGCTAGGTCCAAGCAAAGGGAAAGATCCACTAATAGGTGGTGTATATTATTGATCCTTTGGGATTGTAGTGATGTATCCTTTGTGATGTTTCGGTTTATCTTTTGATACATTGAGTAATTTTATGATGTACTATTTTGGGTTTTTTACCTATTTAGTTTCTGGTAAATCCTCCATATGGAGTTTTGAGCATATTAACTTATAACTATTGTCTTCCATTGTTTTGTGGAATTTTTTTTCTATATTTTATCTTGTATGATTCCAGGTGATAGTCAAAAACCCATGGGGATTGGGGATACCCTTTTGGACATGTCAGTTCCATTTCGGGTATTAGGGTTCTAGAATATCTGAGCTGGTTCATGAAAAAGTGGTATCAAATATGTAGGTTAAACATATTTTCTTGATGTCAGTATGCAGTTTGGAATATCTTTTCGAGACTTAGGAGGTAGTTGTGAGTGATTTCCTAGACAGATCTCATTGTAATGAGCCTTAAGTCACCATGGGTGGGTTGGGAAAGGCATCTTGATGAAAAATTCGATCTAGTTATAGTCTTTTCATTGATTTTAATTTAGATATGATGAAATAAAAATTCTATTTTATTATCTTATGGATTTAATTTTTCCCATTTTTCTTGTTTGAGTTATTTATCTGAGTAATCTTATGATGTATTTATTTTTTTTTCTGATGTTTTATAGAATCATACCTCTGAAAAGACGTGTGAATAAGCCCTAGGAGGAAGCTGCTGGTGAACAGCATTGATTTAATCCTCCCATGGACAAGAATCTAGTTGAGATTATTGTGTGTGCATTCCAAGATCTAGGAAAATCACCTACATGCATTCCTATTCTAGCTATAGTTGTGGAACCCCAGTGGGATGAATCTTGGAATCATTATCAAGATTTTCTTTTCCATAATCCACTAGTATTCCAAGACTCAAATGATCCTCAAGATGGTGGGGATTGGTAGAGGAAGATAGATATTTTGTTTGATTTCTTGGAAACATATAATTTAATTAAATTAAAATGCCCCACCTCCAATATGGATGAACCTATCAAGAGATGGTGGGGCTCAATGGTGATAGAGAAGAAGAATGAGGGTTTAGAGTGGAAGGACTTCAAAATTACTTTCACTGGCTAGTTATATCTAGATTATATGTTTCTATCTAAGGCTATGAAGTTTTTCAAACTCTAGCAAGCTAATAAGACCATGATAGAGTATGAAAATCACTTAACTCAGATTGTACAATTTTCACCTGGGATAATATCAAATGATAAGATGAATAATTTATGTTTCAAGATTGGTATTCGATATGATATTCGTTCTTAGGTATTTTTTCTGATGCTCTCTTCTTATAATAATGTTCTAGATAGGGAATTGATGGTTGAGATTGACCTAATTGGTAAGTCAGGGTTAGTGGGAGTTTCTTTTTCTCTCAATGGTAGTTCTGTGAGTTCCCATAAATTGTAGAGGAATCGTGATAAGTCTCGTGACAGTCCTCAAAAAAATATGTCTTCCAAACCCCTTTTAGTTCATAGAATAGGTCTTTTTAATTGCTTATAATGTGGAAAGATTGTTAATTTGAAATGGGTTTTATTTGAGGACCCAAGATCTGTAGTTCCTAAAAACACTCAGGTTACTTATAGAAGTTCGGTTGTATCTTTTACACCCTACATAGTGTAATGGTATCATCATCACCTAAAATTACTATAGTGCAATCATATGATTTAATATCTAAGTGTTTTCTACCACATGCTTCCAAAATGAATCTTCTTCATACAGTAGAATAGTCTCCAAAAGAAGCAGATATGGGTCCAGTGATTATGAGAGGTACTATCACTATATCTTCATCTTTAGTGACTAATTTATTTGATACTAGTTCATCTCATTCGTTCATTTCAAATAATATTTTGAACTTGATAAATCTTCATATGGAGATTTTATCTTATGTGATGGATATTACTACACACATCAGAACAAATAGAGATAAGGGTCTTCGTTGGCTTGCTTGTGTGTTCTATTTATCATAGATTGATCTTACTTATAATTTTATAGGCTCTTGATATGAAACCTCTTGATTTCATTTTTGGGATGGATTGGCTCATTGCTAATAAATCCCAAACAGATTGTTTTCTTCGATGAATCTCATTTACTACACCCGATGTGGTGTGCCATAACTTTTAGAGAGAATAGGACCTGGGGATGAGTAGAGATAGTCCTTATTAGGTAGAGTTAGGGAAATTAATATCAGTGTTTTCTTTTGATATGGAGTGGAAATCTTTGAGTGATGATATCCATCTAGTTTTCATTGAGTTTCTTGATGTTTTTGCATCTAATTTATCTAATTTTACACTAGTAATAAAGGCATTGTTTTCTATTTATTTAGTGCTTAGTACTCATTTAGTATCTATAACCTCTTACCATATGAAACCAGATGAAATAAAAGAGTTAAAGAGTTAGTTATATAATCTATTAGATAAAGGTTTTATATGCCCGAGTGTGTCACTTTGGGTGACTCTTGTTCTCTTTTCTAAGAAATATGATGGAACACTTTTCCTTTATGTTGATTACTAAAAACTCAACCGAGTTTGGTAAAGAAAAAGTATTTATTTCCATGAATTGATGATATATTTGACTAGTTGAAAAGCGTAAAGTGGTTTATAAGATTTATCTTTAGTATGGTTACCACCAGTTGAGAATAAATAATCTTACATTCAAAAAACTACCTTCTAGATAAGGTATGACCATTATGAGTACCTTTTCATTCCATTTGGTCTAACCACTACTCCTACAGTCTTTATGTATTTGATGAAAATGATTTTCTATGAGTATATTGATACATTCATGGTGGTATTTTTGTATTAAGTTCTATTTAATCTATGTATAGGGAGGATCATGTGCGTAATTTTTGGTTAGTTCTACAATTGTTGAGAAATCACTAATTTTATGAAAAGCTATCGAAATGTTATTTCTGGATTCAAGAAGTGATGTTTTTGGGACATGTGGTCTCAGAACATGGTATTTCAGTTGATCCTAAGAAGGTGAAAGCTATTATGACATGGGAGAAACTACATAATGTTTTCAAGATTCATATATTCTTGGGTTTAGTAGGGTATTATAACTTGTTCATAAAGGATTTCGTAAATTCATCTTTTTTGATGACTACTCTCACTTAGAAGGGGTAAATTTTATTTGAGATGAGAAATATCAGAGTTATTTCATTGAGTTGAAAAATATTTTGACTTTTTACTTGGTGTTAACTATTCCTAGGGCTATGTGGTATTCTATGATGCATCAGGTCTGGGGTTGGGATGTGTTCTTTTACAGAGTGATCATGTGGTAGCCTGTGGTTCTAGACAGCTTAGGCCACATGAGATGAATTATCTGACCCATGACCTTGAACTTGAAGTTGTGATGTATGTTCTTAAGATTTTATGACATTAACTTTTTTAGAAAGGTTTACCATGTATTCCAATCGAAAGATCTTGAGTTATATATTTTCTCAAAAATACTTGAATCTCTACTAGAGGCATTGGGTGGAGTACCTAAAATCTTCTGATTTCAACATCACATATACCCTAAGTAAAAGGAATATCATTGCTGATTCATTGAGTAGGAAACTTACAACCCAATACATGAATGAATCATCAGAATAGTGGAACTTGATGACTCTTTTTTTACAATTACATATAATATTTCAAGAAATAGTGTATGAAGATGTCTTGGCTAGTGTTCAGTTGACATTTTCTATTCTTGAGAAGATTCTTTAGGAAAAAATTCTTAATTATTAATTCTATAACATTAGGGACTCTATATATAGTGGGGATACAATTTATAAGTGGTCATTCTCAACAGAGGCCATCCTATGGTTCCAGAACCCGTACCTTTTTCCTTTACCTATAAGGAAAGTTGTGATAAGGGATTTCAGTAATTCCCTATGGGATGTGCACCCAAGAACAAAAAAGATGATCTATTTTAAAATATGTGTCCTTATTTTTGGGTATTTTCTCTTCTATTATTATCCTATATTTTTTCCCTAGGCTCCCCTTGAATTTTGGAGAGAAATGAATTTTTTTGGGTGGACAGAATTGGGTACAGTGTTTGGCTGCACAGTTTTCTAAACCGTGTAGACAAACCGTGCACAATAACCAAGTCATAAAAAAAATTATTCCCATTTTCCCATCCAAAATTATACCCAATTTTCCTCTTTCTTACTCTATTTAACCATTACATCCATATAAGGCTTCCAAGATCCCTCCAGATCCCTTGGAACCTATTTTTGAAGGGGTTTTGGTGAGGAAACTTCAAGATTATTTAAGTAAGTGAGTCTTTCATTGTTTTTCTTCCTTTTATATAAGGTTTCTTCCCTACTTCTTGATGTTCTAAAATTAAAATATCTAGTGTTTCATCCCTAGGGTTTAATATTGAGTTTCTTGGTTCAATCTTCTTAATTAGGGTTCGTTTTCACTCGCTTGTGGTTCAGTTGTGGTGCGGGTGAAGTTTCACACAAATTTTTGGGGTTTTTGACATTCAAGGTAGGTGGTTCCATATATAAACATTATTTTATGAATTTATATTGCTTGGTTAACATATTTATCATGTTTCCCATATATTTTTTGTGGTGTGAAAATAATTTATGGTAGTATTGATTAAGTGTTTTATTTTAGAGTTTCATTTTGACATAGAATTGCGTGTTTTTAATGTTTATTCCATGTTGTATCAGGTTATTTTATGATTATTTAAATTGATTTATTAAATGGTTTTAGGGATTCAAATTATGGTTTGTTATGGTATTGTTGGGATTTTTTCCCTAAAAGAATATTTTTAAATGAATTTTGTGTGCAAAGCCTTGTAACACCTCTTGAAGTTGTTTTATAAATTTTTATTGGGTTTAATGAAATATATGAAAAAATGTTTGGGGTACTGTTTTGTGTGTGTATGATTTAGAAATGGAGTTTTTATTTGAAAATGGTATTTTATAACATGTGTAACTTTATTAAGCACAAATGGAAATCCTGGGTATCTAGGTGGGTGGACAAGGACTAGTATGCTAGTGATTCAAAAGTGGTCTTCTCCTGGTTTTACTTAGAAAGATCGATGATGACAATAATAAATAAATAATTATGATTTATTGGTGGAAACTAGGTTATGGGTGTGTTTCCTACTAGTGTCTTGTGCATGAGAATGTACTTCATTGTGGTTCCTATACCACATTTCACTGAGATACGATTTACCTAGTGTCCCATTGTTAGCTAGTGCCTAGGGGTATTTCCCATGACTAGTGATCATTGGTTATATCATAATTACCATTGGAATAAGGTGTGTTTGGTTGGTAATTTCATAATCATGTGTGTTTTCATTAAAATTGTTCACTCTTTAAAGTTTCCCTCTTGGAAACTATTTTTATTTAAAGTTGCACCCCTTTAAAATTGTTACTATCATTTCCTGGTTATGAAAACTTGAAATAATTTTGGCTTATAATGTTTATAGCATGAAATATTTTCTTGGGTGGAATCCTATTGGGATTAGGATTATACCCTACTTACACCTTTGGGTGTAAGTTGATTTGGTAATGTTTGACACAGGTAAGGACAAGGTCTATGGAGATGACAGTTTGGGTTGTTAGATTTCTTCTTCGGGGTGGTTTTGTGGAGATGGATTGAGGGTGATGACCCCTTACTATGTGGTGGTTCTTAGGATAGACTTACTAATCATTTTTATTTTGGTCCCCTTCAAGTTTGGTTTTAAACTATTTAATTTAATTCTTAATTTTTTTAAGACTTATTTGGTGTGAATTTTTAGATTCACTTTATTTATTATTTTTAGTTGTTTTATGTTTATAATCTTATGTAAATCATTCCCAAACCATTATTTATGATACCTGGGCACTTGTGCCAGCCTGTGGGGATAGGGAATGCCCTTCGGGCCTTTCTATAGACCGGGTCAAGCACCGGTTGGATGGAAACCCATCTTGGTTCGTGAAAAAATGGTATCAAAGTATGGTTAATCTCCATGGGTCACACTATTTGGGATGATTCTGGTTGGACAGGAGCTAATTATTGAGGCTTAGAGTTCTAAATGTGGTTAGGGTGCTTGGCCCACACCTCTCATGAAAGACCTCAAGTCACTAGGGGGTGTTAGGATTTTTGTTTGACTTCTCTTCTAGGTGGTATGTGTGGGCTACAGACTACATGTGGACATTAGGTGGGGGTGAAGTAGTTTTTTTATTTCATTGTTTTGATGAGTTTGATTTATTTATATTTTATTTTATTGCTGAAATTTTTCAGAACTATTGTACTAATGATTTCTCTTGTGACTATTGATTTTTGTAGAAACATGCCTCCCCGGAAAGGTCTATGCACTCACGGGAGGAAGCCAGGGAGAGTTATCCCTCACCGTTTGATCAGATTCTGGTAGAATCTATGATCTGAGCTATCTAGAATATAGGGTAGGGAGTGGGTTCTACTCCTACTCCAGTTAGAAAAGATGAACCTAGTTTGTGGAAGGATAAATCCTAGATGTTTCTCAATAACAAGCCTCATACTTTTAGAGGTAGCATGGAGATTGAGGAAGAAGATGAGTGGATTTAGAATATTGAGTGCCTGTTTGGATTCCTTGATACACCTATGGAGGTCGGGGTGAAATGTTCCTCATTTCTTCTAGAATGTCCCAGTCACAGGTGTTGGGAATCAATGCTGCAGGTTGTGATTAATAAGAAGATGAGATGGAAGGATTTCAAGACCATTTTCAATGAGTAGTATTTTCCCAAGGTTCTAGCCTATTCCAGATCCTTAGAGATCAGGGATATTTCCTAGAGAGATCGATCATTGATGTAATATGCTAACTATTTTTCTGATCTAGTGCAGTATGCGCCTGAGATTGTTTCTAATGAATCTATTAAAGCTCGAAAGTTTGAAAAGGGGATGCAACCAAAAATTTACTCCCAACAATTCTTGTTCAAGATGGTAACCTATGATGAGGTATTTGATCATGCTTTCATGGTTGAGATTGATGAGAAAGTAAAGTAAAGGTTTTTTGGAGTGGTGTTTGTTGTTGGCAGTGCCAACTCCTCAGAGAAAAAGAGGAAGTGGGATGAGTTGGGGAAGAAAGGATGTGGTAGTTTAGGCCTTCCTTCTAGGTGGACTTTATATGTATCTTATGATGTAGGATCTATGGTGTGCCATTAGTGTAGGAGGTAAGGGTACATCCAGCCTACATGTACCCCCCCTCATAGTCCTTGTTATCGATGTGGAGTTATGGGGCACGTTTAGTGCTTTTGTAGAGTGGCATGCCCATACCAGAGTGGGTAGAATATTTGGCTTCTAGGGGAGTATCAGTTCAGTAGAAGCTGGCCATGATAGTTAGATCATGGTTTGGTGGCTGTTTTGGTAGGACTGGATTGTCTTTTGGGAAGATCCAGTTCAGGGCAAAGCAACAGGTGAGCATTCATTCTTAGGCAGAGACCAGGTATCTTCAAGTTGTAGACCAGACACTAGCATGATCATATGCAGGGCCTTTTATAGTTTGAGGTACCATTATGATTGTATATTCTATTGTAGCCATTCTCTTTGATACCAGTGCTTATATTTCTTTTATCTCTACCCATCTTGTGAATATTCTGAATTTTCCAACTGATTTTTTGTCTTTGAGATGGAGTTGGTGATGTCGTTTGGTAATAAGAAGGAGCAAGGTCTTAGGTGCTCATCATGTATTTTCTATTTCACTTTCAAGTGCATATCGATTGATATAGGCAGTGGGTGAATTTCATGGCACCTGATGGGAGTCCTCAGGTATTTCTTGGGGAATGGGATCATTGGTCAGGTTGTACAGAACCTACACTCCCATAGTTGGGAAATATTGTCTTTTAGTTATCTTCAATCATTCTAGAGGATGATGTTAGTGATACGGAGGTTGGATTATATCATGTGGTGGATGAGTTCTCGGAGGTATTTCTAGATGTTTTTTTAGGATTTTCCCCAGAGTAGGATGTGGAGTTATTGATTTCTTTGACACTAGGAACACAATAAATATCCCTTCCCTCATATCATATAGACCCCACCAAGTTGAGGGAATTAAATATACAGTTGGATGATTTGGAATCTAAAGGATTTATTCTCCCAATAATCTATCCCAAGGTCGCTCCTGGCCTTTTTCTAAAGAAGGTTGACAGATCCCTCTGGTTGTGCGTTGATTACCGAAACCTAAATAAGGTAAAAATCAAGAACAAGTATCCTTTTTCATGAATTGATGATTTTTTTGATCAGTTGAATGGGGGAAATTGTTTTTCCAAAATAGATTTGCGTTCAGGTTACCTTCAGGTCGGGGTGAGAGAGGCGGATATCCCGAAAATGACATTCCGAAGTAGGTATAGCCACATTGAGTATTTGGACATGCCTTTCAGATTTACCAACACTCTAGAATTTTTTATGGAACTTATGAATAGTTTGTTCCACCAATATATAGATTCCTTTATTGTGGTATTTGTGGATGACATCCTAGTTTACTCGGGATCTGAGGAGAAGCATGATTATCATATGTAGATCATGGTGTGCACTCTGTGGGATCATCTCCTTTATAAAAAGTTGTCCAAATGAAATTTATGGATTATGTAGGTGAAGTTTTTGGGTCATGTCATCTCATATTAGGGGGTTTCAGTGGACCTATAGGAGTTCAGTGCAGTTGTTTAATGGGAGCATCCAAAGAATGTGTTTGAGATCAAGAGTTTCCTCGACCTGGTAGGTTACTATAAGCAGTTTTTTCAAGATTTCTCTCAGATTAATTCACCCATGATTCCACTCACCTGAAAAGGGGTGAAGTTTTAATGGGGCCTAGAATGTTTGGAATCTTTCTATGAGTTGTAGAGGTGGTTTACTACCACCACTGTGTTGATCTAGACATAATTTGAAATGGGCTATGTGATTTATTATGATGCTTCAGGTATGAGTCTCAGGTGTGTGCTTATGAAGGGTGATTACATGGTGGTGTATAGATCTTTCCAACTCCGACCAGATGAAAATAATTACCCGACCCAAGAATTGGAGTTAGCAGTGGTGATGCATGCTTTGAAGACTTGGAATCACTACCTCTTCAGGTAGAAGTTTGTGGTATACTATGATCATAAGAGCTTAGCCTATATATTCTCATAGAAATATCTTAATCTGAGGAAGTTCCATTGGATTGAGTATTTTTAGGGGTTCGAATTTGATATCTTTCATACCCTAGGAAATGGTAATGTGGTGGATGGTATGTTGAGTAGAAAAGTATCAGTGTGGGCTTTTAGGATGTCTAGTGATGAGTGGACTCTGATGGGGCTCTTTGCTCAGATGAACATGGAGACCAAGGAGCACAGTGGAGGTTCATTCTTGGAGATCATTCAATTTAATTCCTCTATTTTTGATTTGATTCAGTAGGATAATCCCAATAATGAGTTGTTTTAGAGGTCTATTTAATTTCTTCATGGTGGGGAGACATCTTTTGATTGGTCAT
Source organism: Viscum album (assembly GCA_963277665.1). NCBI lineage: Eukaryota > Viridiplantae > Streptophyta > Magnoliopsida > Santalales > Viscaceae > Viscum > Viscum album. The sequence continues at coordinate 2,002,809,230 of OY728146.1, read as the reverse complement.
TGTCTCTCGAGGGCACCTTGTGCTTCAAGGGTCGTTCGGTGGTGCTGTTGTCTTTGAGGGAGGTGGTGATGCAGGATAACCACCAATATTAGTGGTCCATTCATCATATAGATACTAAAATATATTATGAAGTACATATGTAGTTTTGGTGTCCAAGTATGAGATGAGAAATAGGTAATTTCACATTGAGATGCTATACATGTTAGTAGGTAAAAGTAGAGCATAAAAAGGCCCTTTGGTTTGCTTCAGCCATTACCCATTCATACCTGGAAGTGGGATGAGGTCACCATGGATTTAATTGTTGGATTACCTTGTATACTTTAGGTTAAGAACTCTATTTGGGTAGTTATTGATCATCTAACCAAATCATACCACTTCATTCCAATCGGAGATACAACTAAAGTGGATGAGTTGGTCTGATTGTATATTCATGAGGTTGTAAGGCTTCATGGTGTGCCATCAGTAGTTGTCTCAGATAGAGACCCCATGTTTTACCTATTTGTTTTTGGAAGTCATCTATAAGGCCTTGGGGTCACATATCAATATTATAATGAAATAACATCCTCAAACAGATGGTCATACAGAGCAGAAAAATTAGATTCTATAAGACATTCTTCATGCATGTGTTTTGAATTTTGGAGGATCATGGGATAGCCAATTGGGACTAGTCAAATTTGATGATAATAAAAATTATCAATCATCTATTCTAACAGATTCTTTTGATGCGCTCTATGGTTTTCCTTATCAGTCCCCCCTGTGTTGGGATGAGGTAGGTGAGTCCTCACTATTGGGGCCAAGCTTGATGCAAGAGACATTTAAGAAGGTCAAGTTGATTAGATAACAATAATTGATGGCTCAGAGTCTCCACAAATCTTATACTAATAAGAGGCATCGATATCTTGAGTTATTTTTGGGTGATCGGGTATTCATGAAGGTGGACCCTCATTTGGGTCATCATCATTTGGGAAAGTAGGGAAAGCTAACGCCAAGGTATGTCAGACCTTTTAAGATCACTAGAAGATTGGAAATTTAGAATTTAGATTTTTCTTTGACTTCTCAGTTGACATATATTCATGATGTATTCCATGTCTCCAAATTCAAGAAGTTCAACCCAAATCCATCCCACGTGTTAAATTGGGAAGAGTTGGAAATAGAGCCTGATTTATTAGTGTTTGAACGACAGGTGTGAATAGTGGATTCCCAAGAGAAGGTGCTTTGGGGAAAGTCTATTATATTAGTCTAGGTCCTTTGGAATCATGTGAATGATGTGAACAAGACTTGTGAGTGGATTTCATGGGTTGATCAAGGGTACCCATTCTTGTTTTCTGATCAAGCTTCGGGTTGAAATTCGAGGGCAGAACGTTTTCATGGTGGGAAGAATTATCACATTTGTTTCCTTATTCTTAGATATTTTATCATCTATTCTTGGCCTATATGTTCCCCCTATCCCCTTGAATTTTGTAGAGAAATGGAAATTTTTGGGTGGACAGAACTGGGTGCACAGTTAGGCCGCATGGTTTACTAAACTGTGCGTACAAACTATGCACAGTGTCTAGGTCATAAAAATTTGTTATTACCATTTTTCCTTTCATAATTAAAACTAATGCTCCCTTTTCCCCCATTCGACCATTTCATCCATAGAAGGCTTCTAATTTACCTCAAGCTCCCTTGGAACCCATTTTTTGAATGGTTTTTGTGGGGAAACTTCAAGATTCTTCAAGTAAGTGAGACTTTATATGTTTTTATTCTTTCTATCTTGGATTTCTTCCCTCCTTATTGAAGTTATAAAATTTTAATAGCTAGTGTTTCATCCCTAGGGTTTAATATTGAGTTTATTAGTTCAATATTCTTGATTAGAGTTCATTTTCACTTACTTTTGGTGTGGTTTTGGTGTGGGTGAAGTTTCACAAACAAATCGGGGTTTTTAACATTCAAAGTAGGTGGTTCCATGTGTAAACTTTATTTGATGAATTTATCTTTCTTTATTAACCTATTTATAATGTTTCACATCTATTTTTTGTGGCTCAAAAACCATTTTTGGTAGCATTGATTAAGTGTTTGATTTTAGAGTTGCATTTTAACATGGAATTGGGTGTTTTCATGTGTATTCTAAGTTTTATCATTTGGGGTTATTTTATAATTCTTGAAATTGATTTATTAAATGGTGTTAGGGATTCTAATTCTGGTTTGGTATGGTATTGTTGGTATTTTATCCCTAAAAGAGTATTTTTAACTGAATTTTGTGTGCAAATCCTTGTAACACCTCTTGAAGTTGTTTTATAAATTTTTTATTGGGTTTAATGAACTACATTGAGGGTGTAGAACATGTTTGAGGTACTGTTTTGTGTGTTTGTGATTTATAAATAGAGTTTTTATGTAAAAATTGTATTTTATAACATGTGGAACTTTATTTATCACAAATGGGAAGCCCGAGTATCTAGGTGGGCGGACTAGGGCTAGTATGCTAGTGATTTGGAAGTGGCCTTGTCCTGGTTTCACTTAGTAAGATTGATGATGACAAAACTAAGTAAATAATGATGATTGATTTGAGACCACTAGTTTTTTATTGTGTTCCCTAATACTGGATCATTCATGAGAACATAGTTCTTTATGGTTTCTATTCCACATTTCACCGAGATTTGATGTACCTAGTGTCCCATTAATAGATATTTACTTGGGATATTTCCCATGAATAGTGTTCATTGGTTATATCGTACATACCATCATAATTAGGTGTGTTTGGTTAATAATTTCAATAAAATGTGTCTTTTACTTAAAATTGTTCATTATTTAACATTTCCCTCTTGGAAACTGTTTTTATTTAAAGTTACATCCCTTTAAAACTGTTACTAGCATTTCTTGTTTATGAAAACTTACAAGATTTTTGTCTTATAGTGTTTATAGTATGAAATATTTAATTTTATGGAATCCTATTGGGATTAGTCTCACTTATTAATTACACCTTTTGGTGTAAGTATATTTGGTAATGTTTGACATAGGTAAGGGAAAGGTCTTTAGAGATAGCAGTTCAGGCTGTTAGCTTCCTTACTTGGTGTGGTGTTGTATAGATGAATTGAGATCGATTCCCCCTTGATGTGTGGTGATTCTTGGGATATAATTGCTTCTCCTTTTTGTTGTGTTCCCCTTTGGTGTTGTTTTTAAACTATGTAATTAAATTCTGATTTTTTTAAGACTTATTTGGTGTGAATTTTCATATTCGGTTTATTTATTATTGTAGGTTGTTTTATGTTTCTAATATTGGGTAAATTGTTCCAAAACCTTTATTTATGATACCTGGGAACTTGTTCCATACCATGGGGATAGGGAACACCCTTCATGCCTTTCCATAGACTAGGTCTTTTTCCATTTGGATGGCAACCTGACTTGGTTCATGACATCTATGACATGTGATGAAGATTCTGGTAGACAGATATGAGAAGAGACTTCACTGACTTTGTTTTGTGCTACTATACTTTCCAACAGGTGAAGTTCGATCATTAAATTCATTCTGTTTTGCTTTATCCACTTAAAATTACAACTTATAAGTGGGATGAGATCTCTATGGAATTTGTGGTTAGGTTTCTGTGTACCCTGAGGAAGAAGAATGCGATATGGGTTATGATAAATCGACTAACCAAATCATCTCACATTATACCCATTTTTGATACAAACAAATTTGAGGATCTATGAAATCTCAATGAGAAAGAGATTATTTTCTTGAAGAGTGTTTCATCTGCTATAGTCTCTGATATAGATCCTCTTTTTTACTTCTCATTTTTGTAGAGGCCTTCACGAGGTGATGGGATTTTAGGTTCATTTGAGTACGACATACCATCCATAGATGAATGACCAAATAGAGAGGGATATACAGATTCTTGAAGACATTATTTGTGCATGTTTCCTTGATCTTAGTGGTTCTTGGGAAGACCATTTGGGACTGGTTGAGTTTTCTTATAAAAATAGTTACTATTATGTGATCAAAATGGATCCTTTTGTGTTCTTTTATGGATGGCCTTGTAAATATCTGTTGTGTTGGTTGAATATCAGAGAAAGTTCCTTGGTTGGATTGATATTGGTCCAAGATACATCATCAAAGATTCATTTGATTCATCATTGAATATTGATGCCATAGAACCGGCATAAATCTTATGTTGATAATCATCATAGACCATTGGAGTTTTATATTCGTGAGAATGTTTTCTTGAAAGTTTCACCTCGTATAGGTCCTCGATGGCTTGAGATTTAAGGGAAGCTTGCTCCTCATTTTGTGGGACATTTTTAGCTTATTTTGAAGGTGGGTAAAGTATCTTAACATTTATCACTTTCACCTTAGTTGATATCGATACATAATGTGTTTCATGTATCTCGACTATGAAAGTATCTTTTTGATCCATCTCATGTTTTGAGATGGAGTGATCTTGAGGTTGAGACTAATTTATCTGTGACATATAATCTAGTTAAGATAGTTGATTCTGAGGCCAAGGTAATTCATGAGATGATAATACTTTTGGTATGTGTTCTATGGAATCATGGTTCTAATTCTCATGAGACTTAGGAGCATGAGGCACTGATGAGAGAGCAGTGTCCTGATCTCTTCAATATGAAAACTTCTTCATAGGATTTCTAGGGACAGAAAGTTTCTATGATGGGTAGTTTGTAACATCATGTTACTGGTTTTTATGTACTCCTTGACCCTCATTTTGATCTTGCATTTTTTTGTCATGTTTAGGGGTTCTTCATAGTGAAATATGGTATATTTTAGAGGCTCTTTGGGAAGTTCATGGTTGGCGCATGATTTTCCCAAACTGTGTGCCCTTCAAGTAAAAAATGTGCAACCCTAGATAGTGGAGGTATGCACGGATGATGAATGGTTTGAAAAACCATGCCCCATGTAGTAGAATATATGAACCCTAGTATAAGGGTGCATTATTAAGGTGCATGATTTTTCTAACTGTGCATCCCTACCCAGCTAACCATGCACGCGATAGTTTTTTATTCTGAAAAATTATAAAAAAAATATCTAAACCCCTATTTAAGACCCCTCTTGACCCTAATTCAACCTAAATAGATTTATTAGGTCTTAGAGGCTCTCAAGAATAACTTTTTTCTCCTCCAAATCCATTCCCTATAAAATCAAATCTTGGAGGATCTTATTCGATCTCCTCTGGGTAAGTGAATCTCCTATCATGTGTTCTATCCCAATATCTATTTCTATTCTCCTTAGGATGTGTTATATCATCATGTTGTTGGAGGATCTAAAATCTATTGAATTTAATCTTGAATATAAGTTTTATTTATTGATCTCTATTTCATTGTTCTTCATTGGAAAATCTCATTGAAGGTGTTGTGCATTGTGATTCTGTGATTAAAGGTAGTTGGTTCTATTTGATATTTGAAAAATAAGTAAACCCTGATTTTATTGATTTTTGAAATATATTTCAATTGTTTTATGAAAACCCAAATTAATATAATTTTTAATTTTTATTTGAATTGGCTTGTAATTTTGTGGAAAACCCCAATTCTAATGAAATTTGAATTTGTGGTGAATTTTGAAATTGATGGAATTTATGAAATAATTTGAGAATTGATTTTAGAAAATGGGTAAAATTAAATTGATAAAGAAATATGATTGGTTTTGTTTTGAAAAGTAATAAATTTATGAAAAACCCATGTTTTGGTTTGGAAATTGAATTGGAATATTGAAAATAAAAATATGAAAATTGATGAATTTTCTATTATTGATTGATTAATTGAGAACATCTGAGCCTAAGTAGTTATTGGGTTATTTGGGACAAGAAAAGTGGGATGATTATTCCCTAGAAATATATTATAAATGAAAACTCTAAAAAATATAGTTAGGTAGATCATAACCTGGATGGGATGTTGATGAGTATTATTTTTCCAGATCCCTAGGGACGCATGTACATATATTTCTATGATCATTGGTGTGAGATGTGTGAGGATAATATAACTAGAAACTATCATACCATAGGGAAGATGACCATGGGTCATTTTTTTATTGTTTATATATATATATATATGTATATATATTTCATTGTTTATGGAACTATTTTCTTCATGTATGTTGATTTATATAAACAATTTTAAATAAAGTGTTTATTTAAGACATGTTTGAAGTGTTTTCTATCATTTTGAAATGAAGTAATGTTTTTTTTAAATAGGAAAATGTATTTCCATTCAATATTTTAATAAAATTGAAAGCATTATTTGGTTTATTATTATGTAATCTATTATGGAACACTTGGTGAGACCCTACTGGGATTTATTTCTCACACCCTACCATTTTTTTCGAGTGTTTTTAGATTTCCTTTTATCTAGGATGAGCAAAGGGAAAGTGCCACTTGTAGGTGGGGGATGTTCTTGATCCTTTGGGTTTATAGTGATGTATAATTTGGGAAGTTTGATTTTATCTTGATAGATGTCTAGTACTTTGATGTTGTACTATTTTGTTTTTTTGTTATACTTGTTTGGTTTCTAGTACTTCATCCCTATGTATTTTTGAGAATACCAACTTGTAAACTTTATCTTCCCTGTTTTTTGGAAAATTCATTCCCTATTTTATCTTGTATGATTCCATGTTCTAGTCTCCAAACCATGGGGATCATAAATTACCTTCGATAAATATTAGTTTCAAATCAAGTTTTAGGTACCATGGTATTTGAGATGGTTCATGACATGATCCTTTTATTCATTTAATTATCTTATTTATCTTCCAAATCACTATTATCAACAATTTTATGATCAATATCTTGGATTTTCATGTTTCGCATAGATTCAGAATCCATTTCATCCTTCATTTTCTTTTTGAACACTGGATATTTTATCATCTCATAATCAACAAGAGAGTTTTGTAATTCATCAAGAGATAAGTCATCTTTATCTTCCAAAGCATAGATTTTGGAATAAAAAATTCCAGTGAAGTTTCTCATTAGTTTCTCAATAATAGTATAATTTTACAAGGTATATCTAAAACCTATAATGTTTCAAAAAACTTCATTCACTTTAGTGAAATATTCATCAGTGGTTTCTTCATCACCCATCCCAATATCTTCAAACTTTATTCACCAGATTTTTAACTTTTCTTCCTTCACTTAATTATTTTCTTCAAAGATTCTTTCAAGTTTGTCTGAAGTTTCTTTGGCTATTTTGAGACCCATTACCTTCATGAATAAGTTTTTTGACAAATACATAAGAATAGAAATTCTATATTTTCCATCAACTTCAATGATTCTCTTTTCAACAAAAGTAATAGGATCATATTTCTTAATGGGTTGAAACCCAATATTTGATGGATCAATAACTTCCAATCCAAGTGACAGAATATAGAGACTCATCTTGTTTTTCCATCCATGATAATTTTTTCCATCAAATGTAATAATACCAATACTATTGAAGGAATTAATATTTTCCATGATAAGGAGTCCACATGGGAACCAACATTTGATACCATTTGAAGTTCCTAAGGATCATAGAACAATTAGGGGGCGTGAATCAGTTTTTATCTTTTTATAAATTTATAGCTTTAAGAAACTCAAACCATGAAACTTGTTAGATCTATTTCCTTATCATCTTTTAATAAACTCACATGTATGAAAAATATGGATTGTAAGATCAACACACAAGATTTACAAGATTTGACCTCAGTGTGATAATCTACATCATTGTAATGGCCACTCCTATGGGTTTATAAAACTGTACTATTAGAAATAATTGAATACAAATTTTGTGTTAACTCTCGTTGGACACCTTCTATCTCCGAATAGGAAACAGTATAACAAATATCATAAGTTTAAAATGTTTCTTATTAAAATTTATCCACAACACAAGTATGTAACTTTGTTAAATCTACTCCAACAAAGGTCCATATAGAAAATCTATTTGATATACCTGCATCTGATGGGCCTATGTCCGTTGACCTTTATCTGATGCACCTTTTTTTGAAACTGTTCCTTTTAAAAAATATGAATTATTCTTAGTTAACAAAACCCTATACCTTTTATAAATTCTTCTCAATTAATCAGTTTCATCTTCCTTAGACCAAAATTCTATATCTAGTATTCTAATCCTAGACTCTATCCAATACTTTGATTTTTTTTTCTATCCGGGACTTTTCTTCAACATGAAACTCAACTTAGATTATAAAATCACTCTGACAAAAACTCTACAACTCTTCAACTCTTTTCATTAATGACCAGTGTTACATGTGATGTACTTTAGATCTCTATTTATTGCTACTCAAGAAATAGAAACGATAGGAAACCACTTTTCCTTTCCTGGTTACTGAAATTCAAAAATTTGAATTTCATGCTCATTTGATTTTTTTGGGATGATTCTCAACCATTCAACTATTCTAAAGTATTCTAGAATCTTCTAGAATCTTCTCAAATTCTCTAGTGTTTCCAAACTTCTTAAAATTTCCTTAAAATCAATGTTTAAGAAACTATTAAAACTGTGTAACTTTAATTTTTACTACTTGTGAGAATTAAACATTGTAACTCTATACAAACTTAAACTTTGTAACTTTGTGAAACTTAAACATTGTAAATAAATACAAAATTTTACTTTGTAACTTCATGAAACTAAAACTTTGTAACTGTATAAAAAATTCAACTTTGTAGCTTTGTGAAACTTTAACTTTATATGAAATTGAAACAAGGAATTTTTACAACTATTTTCATTGTTCATCCACATTCTCCATATAATCGTACTATTCAAACACTTTCTCAGTCTGATCATACTATTCATTTTCTTTCACAGTTTGTTTGTACTATTCACCTACTTTCTCAGTTCGATCACATTATCCATATACTTTCTCCATCCAATCATATTATTCATTTTTTACCATCCAATCATAATGGTCATATGATTTATCAGTATGATCATACTATTCATTTTCTTTCTTAGTCCTATCATACTATTCATGTGCTTTTCCCATCTGATCATACTATTTATCATCTTTATCTGTCTCATCATACTATTCATCAGGTGATGAAGTAAAAACTTTCTAACAAAAATTTCATTCAGAAACTTGAAATTTGGAAACTCTAAAAATATTCACTTCTATTTATTTTTACATCCTTCATCGCATATCGTGACTTATTCAAGATATTTTAGGAACTTGAAAGAATAGAAAGGCATCACCTGACTTAGTTATAAATTTTTTTAAGGAAACTTTCTAAATTTTTTACTTTCTTATTTCTTCATCTTCATCAAATTTCTAACTTTATAACTTTCTCGCTTTCTTTATCTCTAGAAACTTTTTGACTTTATTACTTTTCTAAATTTCTTCATCTCAAAAACTTTCTTAAATTCTAATCATTCAAAGAAAATATTAATCTAACAGTTTTTTTATGGATCTTCTAATTAGAAACTTTGAAATTATTTGAACATCCTGTTTTCTAAAAACTTTTTCATATGGTGATTCAATATCCAATAAGACACATCTAAAAAACTTCAAATTCATATAGAAAGTTCTTATCTTTCCATATTTTAAAAATTTATGACCTTATAACTTTTTTATGTTCAGTAACTTCATTAGAAAAGTTTTTTAACTTCTAAAAACTCTACTTTTCATGTTTTTTCAAAAAAAAATCTAAAAAAATTATTATAAACATATACAAAACCATGATAGAAAAACACCATAAAGGATCTTCATAACTAATAACCAAGAAAAAAACATTACAACTAAACACTTTAAAAAATCGTTAACAAATTTAATAAACCATAATGATTAAAATATCCAATAAATCAACATATATAGATAAATAAAATGGATATAAAAAAATAAGACTATGAAGTTTTTCCATGATTAAAGTGATTATATATATCAGTTATGAGTTTATTTAAGAAATCATCCAATACATAATGTCTCCATAGTTTGGATTGAATGATCACATGTCACATCCAAATTTGACTCAATGTCTTCTATATTTGTATAGTCTAGGTTCAAACCAGAATATTGAATTAAGTTGTGTAGAAAAAAATATTTTATTAAAATTCTATTATATGTTCAAACCAGATAAGATGGATATCTTAAGATCACCCATTGAATTTTTAACATTTCAAAGAATCTCTACAACACCCTGGTCATGGAGCCTTTATGAGTTGGAGCACTATATGTCCTCAAGTGTGCCTCTTATCACAATAGAGTCTACCAACTAGTGGTGATATCCTAATACATAAAATAAGGATAATATTCCCTTGAATTATAGTAAAAACAATATAGAAAATAACCAAGAATCATACATATCCATAATCACTAGAGTATATAGAATAAATAGTAAACATATGCAATAATATTCATGATGATATTATACATAACATACAACAATTTCTTACTGAGATGATCCCAATTAAAAATTAAAAAATATATATAACTCATATACCCTATCCCTACTAACATCCCTGAGCCTCATCCCAATCTTCTAATACCCTCAAGATGCCTCATACTGAAAAACTACATGTCTTGTGCTATGACCTAAAATAGTACATAAGGTATGAACATGCACCAAGATTATCATGTATGGTGTGAATATAGAACTTAGTAGGATATCACCAATCACCCATAATATACATCATCATATGCATGTGTATTGATGAGGAAAATTAATAAAATAAACATGCATGTTGAGTTTTCATGTGATAACTAAGTTGCCATGACACCCAAAAAGGTACACATACCTATCAGGTCATCGGATGATAACCAGACCACCCCAACCCTAACCATATTTTCTTCAACACCAAGCTAGAATGCACTCATCACCTCATGATAACATAACTATGGACCAAAAGTACCTAAAGACTCCGAGTAGGGAGGCATCTAAAACTTCAATCTAATACCCATAGAAACTGGGCACATTCATACATCCAAGATACTGAACCCATCCCTAATCAATCTAGGGTGGTCCATTGGTCATCCATCGTATAAAAACCCATCCCCCAAGGGATTCCTTGACCTAAGACTACTAAGTAAAGCTCTAACACATGCACATTGACCCAAGACACATCAGGAAAGGTCCTCAACCTAATACCCGAGCATCGGAGCATAGTCATCCACTGGCCAATCCTTGTAGATTCTAGGGAGGTCCATCACATGGGACCATCCCTGCAGAATATAGAGAGGCTATACAACCGACAAACCATGTGATAAAAGACCCTCAACCCAATACTTGAAGGTGTAGGTCATGGTCACACACTGACCAAAGCCTCTAAGGTAAGGTCACCTGTCACACCGAACCATCCTCACAAACACTAGGGAGGTCACCACAAGCATCCCGACCCAAGACTCCTCAAGTTAAGGTCCATTAGTCTCCCTAGACCAATCCTTGAAGTCAAAGTCCATCCATCCTACAACATCACCAAGGGTTATAACCCACCACTTATCTCTCCATCTAATCCATGGACACTAGGTGCTCGAGACCTATCCCCTCACCAAAACACATCTCAAATTTACCTATAAGGGAACCATTAAAATCTTTAAAAATATCCTTTTCTCTTCTTTTTTGTACCACCTCACACCATTCACCCACTAGTGACATCGATGTTTGGAGGCTCACCCCAACAAAGACCGTAAGGACTGGACCAACCTCACCGATGTCCCTCAACACTCCTGGTATTACTACTTAGGGACTATCCAAATCTAATCCCCTATGGAATGCTGACACTAAATCCCAAAGAAATCATTCCACTCACCTCACACACCATGACTTTCCTACGACCTCAGAAATGAGTTACCATCACCCGCGACACACCATATGGTCTCACCTAACATCATCCATCCCTAATACATCCACGCCTTCCCACTAGTTCTAGGTAACCCAACCATGGCCATCCACATCTCAACACACTCCTCAAGACCTTTCCAAGGTCTCGTGTCATCTCAATGGTACCCTCACCCCTTGGAGACCAAGTCACTAGGGAAACTCCAAAACATCCAAGTGCTCAAGAGCACTTATTCCAAGAATAAGAGGCCTAAGGCCATCCTATCTCATCTATTCAGGCACTTCCAGTCCCAAAAACCCATTCCTAAACCCATTCACATATACAAGTTTTCAAAATCTTATATAAAAAAACATATGGTTTTGTATTATAAGGTCCACATACCTCAACACCAGAGTTATACCCTCACCAAGTTCAAATAAGCCTTGTATAATCACTCGCTAAGCCCATTCAAACCTCTGCTAAGCTTGTCCAAGCCAGCCAAACATCAATCATTATCCTGAGCATATATCTCACACAAAATATCAAAAACAATTAATTGTAAACATTTATATTTATTTATTTATTTATTTTACAAAATAGGAATAATTCATAAATACTCACCAAGTATCTCCATCACACCAAAACAATTAACAACCATGCACAAAATGCCCATCACACCTCCCTGACACCATATCATGTAGAAGCCCTATCACCTAATACTGATTACAACATCAATCTGATTTAATTAAATTGAATTTAATCAATTAAATTCATTTAGAAACATAATTTGACTAAAACCACTTTTGATGAAAAGAATAGAGTTTCCCACTTCACAAGTAGAGTGAATTCACAATCACCCTCGGTTGATTCCACCATGCTCTAATGGAATTAACACTGAAAATCTATCTCAAATAAAAGGAAACTAGAGGGCAGTGAAATGGGAATCCATAACCTGAGAAAATGGATTATAATACCTTGGTTTTATATCATTAAAAACATGAAACAATCACCTCTAAAAATGGGATCAAGGAGAGGAAAGGGGAGATAAGATCAACCAAGAAATGACCATTCCCAAGTCCCATAATCAATTAAATCCTAATACCCTCAAAGTAGTAAAAGATGAAATTTACCTCCATTAAAACACCCCTCCATCAGCCCCATCAGTAATCCATCTAGATCTCATCAGACAGTTGGTGATCCCAATAGGGGTTATAGTTTATTTCCCACCCCATCGGCTAGCCGGTGGGGTGCCACCTACTAGATGGTGCTACAACAGTAGCCCCAACCACCCCAAGTCCTCTCCCACTGATCTTCCAAGCACCTGACCACCACCCGATCCTCTAACAATGTCCAAAATATTTATTTTGAGATGAAAAAGGGTTTTTATTTCTATCCCAAAACCGGTTATCAAAAAAAACTGTCCAATAATGGAAAAAATTTGAAATCTCTCTCAAAACATAATGGCCCAAAATCCATGGGGTGATGCAATCTCTTAGTGATATATTATTTGAGGAATGATTTATATTGAAACACTCTTCTAGGGTTCTGGGCTGGATACCATTCATCCACTTTCCTAAGTGAAAACATTTTACATGATGCATTGTAAGAAATTATTCACAGTTAGCATACCATGCATCTACCAAAGTGAATTTTCCCTATGGAACAATTTGACTATTTCTCCAACTTATTGAATCACACAAAACCCATACATCAACTGATGATCCTTCCCACCCTTAAATTATATGACTAAAGAATCCATCATGAGTACACACACCCAACACATTATTTGTAATATCATTTTTCCTATTTTTATATCTGGTATTTTCACCCATTATGACTTTGAACTTTATATGATGAGTATCTAAATCATCAATACTATTAATATAAAACACATTATTATATCACTATATGGGATTATTGTATTATAAATAATTCATGGAATAAATAACATGTTGAAAAATTTCCACTTATCATATTTTGAATCATTTAGAATAGTTTGAGGGACCTTCAACAATAACATATCCCAACCCTCTCCCATTATGAACCCCTACCGAGCATGGTGTGAATATGAGGGTGACCCCCAAAGCTTTCCTCCAATAGTCCATGGGTTGGAGACTAACTTTGATGGTATATCACACATAAATGAGTGGCATTACTTTTATAATCCAAGGAATATAAAATAAATCACCACTAAAATCTATTTAATATAGAAAAAAATGAGTACCAAAAAATGAATGAAATGTTTTACATAAAATAAAATTCAGAAAAAAATTCTAAAATAGCTCTAATGAAGCAACTTATTAACTCCATCCATGAATTCCATGAGCTATTAATTTCAATACCATGCAACTAATATCTCATAAAAATATGAAAAGTATATATATATTTAATGGGGTGATCATACACATATATTAAGTAGGATAATCCCTAAAATATCATATATGTGGAAGATGCATACTAATGACTCATTGAACAAATATCAGAACAAAATTGAAACTATATTAGGTCAAAAACCACCCAACCTCACTAAGGATCATTCAAACAATACCTCATCCAAGGTATAATAACATAATATCATAGAATATATCAATAATGTACCCCAAAATGAATTTACTAATGATCTGTTCACTCCCACACCCCAAATACATACATCGCATGATCCAATCCCTTCCATATGCACATAAAAACATAAACACATACAAAATCACAACCATAACCTCATATTGAAAACCATATATCAGATCACACAACAATATCACAAACTCATATCACATAATAATGAATGCAGGGTATCATGAACAAAATGATCACCTACCTCTTTACCTCCTCCTACCATGCAAGACCCCCACCATGTATCCGCACTGCAACAATGTAAAAGGATTTAGTAATATATATACACATACCAAAATCTAAATATATTACATTCCATATATATATATACCTACTATGAGCTATCAATACCCTTATATATCATCCAACATATACATACTATGTCCCTAAGATACCAAAACATGCATATATACCCCTATGTTGATCCATCATAGACCACACTATATCTGAAGGGAGAGTGGGTAGGAGGGAGCAGTCAACCACTCGTTTCCTTTAGAATCTAAATGTTAGTAAAAAAACCCAGTACCTAAAACTATATAGGCATCATTATGTTTATTAAACTATGGTGGTGGTGAATAAGAAATAACAAGAAAATACAATGTTATATAGCCATACACAATCCCAACCTAAGAGTTCACATTCAAAATCATCACCATAATATCCCACAAGATCCACCTCACCAACACCATCTCTTAACAATAACCTCTTCTATAACTACAAAACAACTATCCACTACCTATCTACACAAGATGTCCATGATAAATTCTAACTACTCATCTAGTTATATCATCATTAATATTCTCATATTACTAATTACCAAATATATTTACATTCACTATTCCATTTATTTATCCATACTTAATGTCAAACCATTTGTTAAAAAACTTCCATATTCAAGTAGTTATTCATATTTAAAATTTAGTCTAGCCTTTACCATTGATCATTTTATATCCCATAATTTTTTAATTCCATCCCACTACCTATTACTACTTCATTTATTCCAACAATGTTCCATTCCACTAAGAAACTATAATATATCCCTACAGTAACCAACCCCCTCACTATATAAACCACCACACAACCCATAAAAAAATCCACCATAACAACCACTAAACCACTTTACTTCCATACAATCAGTCATTCTCTTTCTACCAAAACCACACCACAACCCATTTATTACTACTGCAAACAAACTATACCATATCTTCCCAATTAACCACAATAACAAACCAAAACCCATTTTAACATAGAAAGAAGTCCTTCCATACAAAATCAAACAAGATTAAACAAAATAAAAATTCATATTAGTGAACTTCCCCTAATAATTCTTTCATATTAAATTAGAATTTAATATTCAATAATCAACAACATAATTCCAAATTTCCACACGTCATTTCATTACAAATTTTATGTGGTTTAGCAAATTATTAAAGTGAAAAGTACATAAATGACGGAATCTAAAGTTATCAGAACAGAACATATCAATCAGGAATATTTTTCACAACAAACATAAATAAAAACATAAGTAAACCATATAGAATAACACCCTTATGGCATCCTCCCATACCCATTTAAACTTTTATACATAAAAAAGAACATCAACAAATTCCAAATTTATAGCATCACTATTTTAAAACCATAATTAAGTTATTAAACTATTATAGAAGGTAATTTGAACATGTTATTTTTATAAAACAAGGTTTCCATATAAATAACATCAAACAAGAAGTATTAACACATAAAAAATAACATGTAATTAAGTAAAACACATGAAAACACCCCTTATATTCAATTTTACTTAGCTTAATTCATTAAAAATTGAGGAAAATCCATACCATTCACTAAAAAAATAAAAAAATGATAATTCCAAAATTTACACATGGTAGATAAAGATAAATCTTGAATCCCCTACCTCAATTGGATCTTCAACAATCATTGTGATGAAATGAGAATGATTAAGTGGTCACATCACTTAAAACACCCAAGAGAAACCCTAAAAACCCTATAAAAGAGATATAAACTTTAAAAAATGAAAAAAAACAACAAAAATAAATCAAAACAATTGAAACAACTTCTATGAAGAAGAATAAGAAGAAAATCAAGAAAAAGAGAAGAAGAATTAACCTTATATATCACAGAGGTTGATCACTCAAATACAAGGGAATAACCAATCAATTTATGGATAAATATCTCCAAATACAATTCAATAAACATATAGGGTTCAAGGTAAGTTAAGAAAATAATAGATAATTTGAGATATGGATATATTTTATACCCATTCTGGAAAATTAAAGAATCACGGTGTGACAAGGGTCATCATACCACAATGAAACTTCTATTTTAAAACTGTGGAATGTTACCTCCCCAAACCTCAATGGAAAACTACATTAAAACCAATATTAATAAAAAAATGTCAAGAAACAAAAAAAATATACTATAATGAAAACCAAAATACCCTATAATCACGACACAATCCTTAGCATCTTCCTTTAAACCCAATGTACCCTAATCCAAACCACATCATAGGGGAAGGTAACATAACACAAGAGACAAAAAACATAAAAATCCAAGAAACCAACCACCAATGTCAACATTACATAGTGAGAAGATCCAAAATGAAATATCCTTTTCTAAATATTAACTAAATGTATCATGCATGATAAACTCAACCGATCTCTGATGATAGACAACTATTGTAAGATAAATTCAAAACAACTAAATACGACTATTTTGTTAGACAAAAAACAATAGTACAACCACCCTCATATAAGATAATTTTTTTTATGTTATATTAACCTATGAATTTACCTACATAAGAAAAATATATAGAATATCACATCATAACAAAACATCTTCACATTGTATCCAAAAATCCACTTCAAAAAAATGTGACACTAAAATCCCATTGATCACACCCCCAATAATAGTAAAAAAAACTATGCCACAACCCAACAATCCATCACATGGCACATCAGATTACATATAAACCATCTCCTCCAACCAAATCCTTACAAAACAACATATAGGGACAATATTCAATTGAAACATATAGCTGAAATTTTAGCTCTAACTACATATTACTTCTTTATATCTTCTCCTGATGCCTCCTATAATCTAAAGATGAAAATTAATATTTTAATAAGTTATATGTTGTTACATTATATACATCTCAAATGATTCTCATCCTCAAGAATAAAAAAACCTAAACATTAAAACACTATCCCTAAAAATTGAACATTCTTAGAAGATACCTCGCAAACAAGGATGACTCCATCACCAAAACACAATAAAAGGAAAAAACAACCTCAAAAAAAATATCAAAAGAAAAAAACATTTCAACATCAATACGATGCTAGTTTTAAGAAACTCCTAAAACTTAAATGATTTGAAATGGGTAAATTATAAACAAGACTAGTTCTATATGATTTAACTACTCTCTAAATCCTATGATGAAAAAAAATTCTCAAAGTAACTATTATCTAATTTATAGGGATTCCCATACTCATAAAATTTACCATACACATATCAACCATTATTTATGAAATCTACTGAAAGTCCATCCATTTTATAATGATACATTTCTTAAAACTTAACCGCTACATTAGATTCAACTCAAACAAGATTTCTCCTATCATAAAGGGGTTTAATGCAATAGAAAAGGGAATACAACATCAATTTTTTCACCATAAAACTATACCCTATTTATAAACAGTAATCCTTTAATAATGAGAAAACAAGTTCATGAGAATTTTTTTGTAAAACTATTCATATTAATAAACATGGACTATTAACATCTCAAAGCATTTATACATTTACAAAATGTCTAATTTTCTAAATTAAATTATAAAAATTATTTTTCTTTTATTTTAACTAATTAAATTATAAATCAAATCTCTTATTAAAATAAGATAAGTTGAAATTTAAAAAATTAATTTAAGAAAAGGAGGGTGATAATTTTCTAAAACCATATCAAACTGGAATGTTATAGGTTATTCAAAGAGTTTATTATAAAAATAACATGGTCACTAACTCAAAAAACACCCACTGTTAAAATTATGAAACCAGAATCACTCCACTATAACCGACTACCAACTGAAATATAACCACACTAACTGATAAAATAAAAACATTACCTAAACAAAGTAATTCTAAGAACCACGGGGAACTCATTCTATTAGTATCCCACTAATTTATAAAAAATAATATTATATTTCTCGACATAGGATACCCTATGATAATCAAACAAAAATCTCAAATCCATTCTCAAACTCTATAATATCGCCAAACTCCACTCTTTAACTTATCACAAGATCCATAAATTAAGTCATCATACTCAACTCTCCCAACAACCCAGGGAAGATCTCCCTCTACCATCTCATCATGATTTTTCACCACCACCTAATACCTCAAACATAAACTCTACACCCACCATTGAATCTATAAATTCAAGGAAGACTTTAAAAATCACGTTCAAAAGTCTTCTTCATCTAATAAGAATGAAAATTTGATATTACATGTTTAAAAATTGAAACCTGATATCACACACACTGTACTCCACTTTCTAGGACTCGAATAACACCTACGTTTGTTCTTCCCTCTGTACCTGGGGAAAAATACTGTATAACTAAGATAATGAAATATTACTAAGAAAACTATTTTATACGAACAAATATTATCTTCCAACACACTTAAGCCACCCCTCAATGAAAACCAACCATTAAGGTAACTCAGAATTGATCGGTGAAAAATTGCATTCATGCATAGTATCCCCTATGGCTTGTCCCTCTTGTGGGTGGTTAGTCCACGTGAAAAAACTTTATAGGACCATCACAATCACTCAAATTGGTGTAGAAGCTTTATCTCTTAGAGTATCCATATTTTATTTTGATTCCACCAATGTAATGAGACCTCAATATCATCAGAGAGAAGGCTGGAGTGGTTTTTCATATGAGCTTATTTATCGAAGGATTGATCCCTAGGCTAGTGGTAGGACTAAAGTTCATTCAGAGGAAAGAAAATTTCATGGTATACGTTAGGTTCTAGTGTAATACAAGGTAGGTATAATGATCATTAGTGGTACTATTATTATTTACTCATCTATGGTGACTAATTTTTATGAAACAAGTTCCTCTCATTAATTCATATTTTCCTTTATCGTGGATTTTCTAAATCATCCTTCCTAGATTACACCTTATGTTATAGATATATCAATACCTCTCTAAAATAATAAGGAATGAAGATTTCATTGTCCTTTTTGTATCGTCAACATATGAAAAGTAGATCTACTAAGGATTTTGAGGTTCCCCAGACTCGCACTCCCATATTTGGGGTAGAAACACATAAATTACATACTATCTTGGATAAAAAGTGATAATACCTAATATAAACATAGATATATTTAAATAATTTAAGAATTACATCTAAAAATATTCACATAATCCCCAAACCCAAAAGTTTAATGTGTATAAATATTAGTTATAAAAGTAAAATATTTTATAATAATTGTGAATATTTCTCTATAGTCATTCCATACTAGATTTACTTCTTTACATATCATATTTTACACCCATATTCCTAACCCTGGGAAGATAATTATAGGAAAGGGGTGAGTTAAAATCCTATATATGGGAAAATCATAAACATTTCATCAAGGGTTATATTATGATCATATGAGAAAAAATGATAATAATAGAAATATATAATTAAAAAGAACTTGTAATAATGACATTCATCCATATGTCATGACAGAAAGAAATGTAATATCCAATAAACACATATGTACTATGGAATATGAGTGTGAGATTATAAAAATGATCCATAGTTTATAATCATATCCATATGACATTAAAATGTTTAATTTCATGTAAAAATAGCATAATAGGGAACTATGGAACATACATAATCATAAGAATACATTAAATAGTGGTTCATGCATTAAAATATGATTACCCATTATATGGTGGATTTGGAATTACTTTCTATGAACCCTTGGTGACTCAATCATCATAACTCATGGCCAGTTTGTGATATAAGTATCATAACTCATGAACCATTTTTATTTCATGAGATATAAAACCATAAACAATTCATTAGAGGGTGATATTGGACCCCAACCATCAGTATACATACTTATGTGTGACATAAGATACCAATCATTCATCTTATCATGAAAACCTATGGAAATAAAATGGTCTTAAATTCATTTTCAAATAAAATTGTATAACATGAAATAAAAAATTAGATTTATTGTTATTAAAAATTCAATCACCCAAAAATAGTATTTCATAAAGGCATTTAGAAGGTTATTTATAAAATATAACTTCATAAGAAGGCTAATAGCTCTCTTGTTTGGGGGATCTCAGCTAGGAGTACTTTTAGCTTATTGTCTCTTATTTACCACTAGAGGCATAACCTAAAAATATTTTTGGGAATAATTGATGAAAATATGTTTCTTGGACATATGAATTTTATCATATCCATCTAGTGTTTTATCTTCATGTTTCATGCCCATCAACGTAGACTAGATTCTATGGGAAGCATGTTTTTATCTAACCTACTAACCTTATGATCTTTCATTTCCCTATATATCTGGACTGGTTTCATAGATTTGGCTATTTATCATTCCTATCATATTTTAAGTTTCTTAATGGGTTAAAATTGATGTTGGAATCAGTGGTTTCATCCTGGTGGGGGAAGACCTAGTTCTTTCATTGATCTGATTCTTGTAAAGATATAGTTCTTATCTTATAGATTTGGTTCTTATCCAATTTGGTTGGCACAATTTCATAAAGTTCAGTTTAGAGTCACAATAATAGGTAGAATTATGTGGGGATGTGTGGTGCAAGCATGATGGCCAACAATGGCGGTGGATCATGCTTATGGTAGTAGAGATTGGGGTGGGGCAGCGTGGGGTCAGGTGAAATAATTTATAATCCTCCTATGGTTTCCATGTGTGAATATATTTTAGGTTAGGACTATTGGTTATGTATTTTAATTTATGTGTTTGTGATTGTGATCTATTTTAATTTTCTTGGGCATTTAGGCCATTTTTTTGGTTCTTGACATGTTATGAGTTTCCTATAACCCTGTCAAGATAGTGGTTTATTTTTATTTTTTTAATAAAGTGTTATAACCCCAAATAAATTATTTAACTCCATAAAATATATATCATTATGAGTTAGAGTAAAATGGAAGAAAAATCATGAAAATATATTTTATAAAATTATTTTAACATTATCATAAAAATTTAAAGTTATAAATTAATTTCAAGAAGTCAACGTGAATTTTTTTGAAAACACTATTTCGAAAGGAATCTTAAAAATAGAGAATTTAAAAAGACAATTTTTTAAAATGAAATGTGGAGTGAAAGATGAAAAGTATGATATATAAATAAAAAACCTTTTCAACATTTTTTTAAAATATATTTGTCGAATCCCATATCATAAATAGAGTGATAAATATTCCAGTTGAAAAGAGGTAAAGAGAAATTTGGAGACCACCAAAAATAAAACATATTTGAACTTCAAAATAATAAAGTATAACATTGACAAAAAGAGTGAATATGGACATGTAAGAGATAGATAACATTGGGAGATGGTCAAAATTATTCTCAACATCACCAAACTTTATGAAGTAAGAAATATATCAAAGAAGAATTATTTTATGTGAAAATTTAATTCCCTAGAAAATAAGGAGGAAATGAAATATAATATCATCATAGGGTAGAAGGAAACAATATTGTAAAACCATATTCAAAGAGGAATAATTATGACTCAAGAAAAGTTGTTGAGTTAGGAAAATACTTTACGACATTGGTATCTCTTGAATTGAAAGCCTATGAAAGATAAAACATGAGATATATTTTTTAATCCCTTAAATTGCATGAATGTATGATAAAAACATACATAGAATTTTATTATAACATCCCAAAAAGTTTAAAACATTTATTTTTTATTAAATGACTTATTTTTATAATTTTAAATAAAATAAGTTATAAAAAAATTATAATAATAAAGTGTTTTAATTAATTTGATTATAAGTAAATTATATAATAATATTTAAAAATTAACTATATTTATTATTTATTGTTTTCAAATTTATTTTCTAAAAACAAATATTGTTTTATATTATTATTTTGTTTAAAATATTATTATATTTATTTGATTATTTTCATAAAAATAATAATAAAATTATTTGAATAACAAAATTTATTTTGTCAAAATGTTATTTAACAAAATAATTTGAATGGATAAAATTCAAAATTTAAATATATATATATATATATATTCATATAAATAATGGATACTATTATAAATATAAAATTCTTTTATTCAAAACCTTGTTTATAAATTTTTATAAATTAATGAATATAATTATGAAAATTATTAAGATTATAAAAATAATTTAATATATATAAATTATTTAAATGTGAAAATTAATATTATTTTGAAATTATGTTTAAGATTTTATATTAATACAAAATTTAGGAATAATAAATAAATTATGATAATAATAATAATAATAATAATTAAAGGTAAAAATTATATATTTTATTATTATTATTATTCTTTATAAATATATGACATTATATTTTCTTATAAATTTCAAAATAATATAATTATAAAAATTGAAAACCATATATATGTTAAAAAAAGAAATTAAGATAAAAAAGGTGCTGAAATTTTGTTACCTTTTGGGCAAGGTTTTTCTCACAAAGGCTAAGCAAGAAGCAAGGGGGAGTTAAGAAATAGCCACATCGAGGCCTTAGGAGGCCGAGTGGTGGTCTTAGTTAAGAGAGAGAGAGGTTGTAGAAGCAGATGGCTTCATATGAGTCGTCCGAGCGTGGATCAGTTGTCGGTAGGGAAGCCCGATTGAGGGTGGACCATCAGCCAAGGTTTTCGAGAGACAATGTGTCGACAATGAGGTTCAAATCATGGTTAGGGTTTGACCATATTAAAGTTGTAGCCTATTTTTCATAGATATATGAGATTAGGTCTTTGTCTTAATTTTTCAGCGTCGAATCTTCCTTATCCAAACAATTGTCTATTTCTTCACTACTTTCTACCCTGATTGTTATTTGTGGTCCCTTGGTTGTCAATCTAGTTATGATCATATTTTATATCACAATTTGAATATTATATGTTTCAAATCTAAATTTTCAAATACATTCCTCTTTCATACAGTCTTGTTTGAAAAATGATTTCTGTATTCCTTATGGTCCGTAGATTTCCATTTCAGTTGTCCCTATTAACTTTATATTATGCTGAATCTATCAATTTTTTACTATTTTCATTCTTTAGATGAACGTATTTCATCCAATGTCTGATTACATAAATTATATATTCTATGTTAATTTTTTGTCACCATCTGTATACCCCGCTTATAGAGAAAGATTATTTTCTGTCTCCGTTTTGAGATTTAAAAATCTACTTCGGTCGGCACATTAGAATTATCCATATATATATATATGAAAACAAAAAAGTATATGGCTATAAAATCAATATAACTTTGGTCAAATGTTGATTGGGAAACCATCTACAGATCGGGGTGAGATCATGTCGAAGAAAGGCCTTCATCTTTTCTGTGCAAATCGTGTAAGGGGTTTATTATTTATTTTCAAATTTATTTCATAAGGGAACTATTATTCACCAAATTATGCTTTCCAAACTTTGATTTTTATTTCAAATATATCAAATAATGCATGTAAATATATATATATATATATAGATATGTGTGTGTGTGTGTGTGTCTACCTATTTTTATTTGTTTAAAGAAATTCATAACTATTTCTAAAACTATCGATTCATGATTTAAGGTTGTTCAATTATATTTATTATGCTTATGGTTACTCCATGGGGTTGATTTCATTTTTCAATCAATTTATGTTTGATTTATAAATATATATATATACATATATCTATCTTTTTATCTCTAATTATATTTAGAATTTATGATAAGAAAGATTAGTATTAATTTGTTCGACTTTGTTCTAAAATTTATGTTTGATTTAAAAAGAGGTATATATACATAATCATCGTTAGTTATTTTAAGATAGGGTTTTGTTTTATTATTAAGAAATTTATTTTATTCTCTTAAAATCATGGTGCTTAAAGGGGTGTATTTTGATTTATATTACTTATGTGCATGCTTTCAAATTTTAATGGAAGCATGTAAGGATTTTTATATATTTCATCAAGTTTTTTCTAGAAAACAAATTATTATTTTTACTTTATATGGTTTCATCTATAAAATTAATCCCCATGGAAGTTGGAATAATTTTATGGGAAAAAATTATGTGTATTAATTTATTTCATTATGAATTTATATTTATGGATTCCACATAAGTCAATTTGTTTTAAAGTATATATTTCTCTAAAAATTGGTTTTAGAAACTCTCAAGTATATGTTTATGACATGTTCTAAGAAAGGGTATTTTCTTTTAAAGGAAATAATTTCATGTAAGTATTTTTAAAATATTTTAGGTTAGGATTGAGAAAGGAAGATCCATTAAAAGTGTTTTAAAAAATTGGAACTAGTATAATTAATGTTATGTTATGGGGAGTGAACCCATAAACCATAAGGGGACTTTGTTCCATATAAGTTATGACTAGCGGCCTTATCTTTTTTGTTATGGTTTTCTAAGTATCATAAATGACCCACAAAAAATTAATATTTTCAATGGTGAAATACCAATGAGATTTTAAAATAAAACTATTTTGAGAAATTAAAATTTTTTAAATTATATGTACCTATTTGGATTTATATGTTTTAAAATTCTACTTTTAAGTCTATATATTTATTTCAGGAAAAAATTTTAAAATAAATTTTGAACGTTTTTAAAACCCATTACTAGGAAAAATAATTGCTCACCCCTTGTTTTAAATTATTTTTCACAGGTCTAGTATCACTTCTTTCTGATGTGAATTTCATTGATGAAGCAGCGCACTCAAAGGATTATATTTATTTTTTCTTATTTGGTACAAACTTGTTAATTTGTAAGGAAAGTAGTCTAATATTCTAGAACCTAGACTAGAAAAGGACCTCTATTTATATAAAGTGTTGTGTATTGTTTTAGTTTCTTTTAGAAAAAAAATATATACAAAATTTTAATCACTGAATCAAGAAGTGTGGGTTTATGGTGTTATAATTGGTATTAGAGAAACAGTCTAGACAACTTTAGAGATTAAATGTTGTCATCTAAGTGGTAGAGTAAAGGAGTCTTGCAGTCCTGGTTTTTCTTAATTCTAAAAATGGAAATTCAAAATTATTTTAAGTCTGATGAACAAATTATGAGGGTTTGATTCTTTTGAAGGGGGAGAATGTAAGAGCCCAGAAATTTTAAAACATTCATTTTTTATTAAATGACTTGTTTTTAAAATTTTAAATAAACTAAGTTATAAAATAATAATAATAATCAAGTGTTTTAATTAATTTTATTATAAGTTAATTGTATAATAATATTTAAAAACTAATTATAATTATTATTTTTAGTTTTCCAATTTATTTTATAAAAAAAATATTATTTTATAATATTATTTTGTTTAAAAGATTATTATATTTATTTGATTATTTTCATAAAACTAATGATAACAGTATTTGAATAACAAAATTTATTTTATTAAAAGGTTATTTAACAAAATATTTTGAATGAATAAAATTATAAATTTCAATATATATATTTTTTCATATAAACAATGAATACTATTATAAATATCAAATTATTTTAGTAAAAACATGGGTTATAAATTTTTATATATTAATGAATATAATTATGATAATTATTAAGATTATAAAAATAATTAATATATATAAATTATTTGAATATGAGAATTACTAATATTTTGAAATTATGTTAAAGATTTTATATTAATACAAATTTTATGAATTATAAATAAATTATGATATTAATAATAATAATTAAAGGTAAAACTTATATATTTTATTATTATTATTATCATTCTTATTATTTATAAATATATAAAATTATATTTTTTTATAAAATTTAAAAATTATATAATTATAAAAACTAAAAATCATATATAAGTTAAAAGAATGAAACTGAGATAAAAGAGTGGCTGCAATCATGTTTCCTTTTGGGTGAGGGTTTGCTCATAGAGGCCAAGTGAGTATTAGGGGGTAGAGAAAGAACCGTAGTGAGGCCTTGGGAGGTCAAGCGGTGGTCTAAGTCAAGGGCAAGTAGTTGTTGAAGCTGATGGATTCAGAGGAGTCGTCTGGGCATGTATAGGTTGCAGGTAGGGGAGTCTAATCGAGGGTGGACCATCGACCGGGGGTTTTGATAGCCGATGTGTCAATGACGGGGTTCAAATCATGGTTAGGGATTGATCATGGTAAAAGTGTTGCATTTTCATCACAAATCTATGAGAGATAGGTCTTTGTCTTAATTTGTTGGTGTCAAATATTCCTCATCCTCACAATTGCCTATTTATTCATTAATTTCTACCCCAATTTTTATATACAGTCTCCTGTTTTTCAATTAGGTTATGATCATATTGTTTTTCATGATATGAATATTATATGTTTAGAATCTTCTTTTTCAAATAAATCCATCTTTCATATAGTATTATTTGAAAAATGATTTTTTTGTTCCTTATGGTCCATAGATGTCCATATCAGTTGTCCCTATTAACATCATTTTATGCTAAATATATCAATTTTATACTATTTTCATTCTTCTGATGAACATGTTTCATCTAATGTATTATTGCATAAATTATATATTTTATTTTAATTTTTTATCTTCATATGCATACCCATCTTTTAGATCAAGCTTGTTTTCTTTCACACTTTTGATATTTGAAAATATCCTCAATCCACACATTAGAATTATCCATATATATATATATATATATATATATATATATATATATATATATATATCACTATGTAAAAAATAAATGATATGGATATAAAATCCATATACCTTTGGGCAAATGTTGATTGGAAAACCATTTGCAGTTTGAGGTGAGAGCATGTCGAAGAAAGGCCTTCATCTTTTCTATGTGAATCATGTAAGGTATTTATTATTTATTTTCAAATTTATTTTGTAATGAAATTTTTATTTTCCAAATTATTCTTTCCAGAATTTTATTTTTATTTCAATACTATCAAATAATGAATGTAAAATATACATATGTATGTATCTACATATTTTTATCTATTTAAATAAATTCATAACTAATTCTAAAACAATAGATTTATGATTTAAGGTTTTTCAATTATATTTATTATGCATATGGTTACTACATGGGTTTGATTTGATTTTTTAATCAATTTATGTTTAATTTATTAATATGTACATATATAAATATACATATATTTTTATCTCTAATTATCTTTAGAAATTGTGATAAATGGGATTAGTATTAATTTTTCAACTTTGTTAAAAAATTTATGTTTGATTTATAAGGAGTTATATATGCATATTCATCATTAGTTTTTTTAAGAGAGGGTTTGGTTTTATTCTAAAGGAATTTCATTTATTCTCTTAAACTCATGGTGTTTCAGTTGGTGTATTTTGATTTATAATACTTATGTATATGATTTTAAATTTTAATGGTAGTATCTAAGGATTTTTATACATTTTATCAAGTTTGTTTATAAAGAACAAATTATTATTGTTTACTTTATATGGTTTCATCTATAAAATAAATCTCTAGGGAATTTGGCATCATTTTATGGGAAAAATTTATGTGTATTCATTTATATTTATGGCTTCCAAATAAGATCGTTTGTTTTAAAACAAGGATTTTTTTTTTAAAATGGTTTTAGAAACTCTCAAGAATATTTTTATGACATGTTATAAGAATGATTATTTTCTTTTAAGGGAAATAATTTTTTGTATGTATGTTTGAATTTTTTTGGGTTAGGATTGAGAAAGGAAGGTCCATTAAAACTATTTTAGAAAATTTTCACTTGTATAAGGAATGTTATGTTATGGTGAGTGAACCCATAAAACTTAAGGGGACTTTGTTTTATAAGTTATTACCAGTGACCTTATTTTTTTTATTATGGTCTTCCAAGTTTCATAAATGACCCACCAAAAATTAATATTTTCAATGGAGAAATCCAAATAAGATTTTTAAATATAACTATTTTGGGAAATTAATAGTTTTTAAATTATATGTACCTATTTTGATTTCTATTTCTTAAAATTATAATTTTAAGTATATATATTTATTTATTTCAAGAAGATATTTTAAAATAATTTGTGAACATTTTGAAAACCCCATACTGGGAAAAATAATTTCTTACCCCTTGTTTAAAATTATTTTTTACAGGTGTAGTATCAATTCTTTGTGATGTGAATTTCTTTATGGAGGCGATTCACTCAAAGACTTCTATTTATTTTTACTTATTTGGTACAATCTTGTTATGTTGTAAAGAAAGTAGTCTAATTTTCTGGAACCTAGACTGGAAAAGTTCCTCCATTGTATAAATTATTGTGTATTGTTTTAGTTTCTATTATAAAAAAATAAACACAAAATTTTAAGTGCTAAATCCAGAAGTGTGGATTTGGGATGTTATATTTATATACACCACACAAAATAAAACAACTTATGAATATGACATATGCCTCAATGAAAGAATAGTGAGATGAGAAACCCCATTACCTTTACTATGATCTTACATGAAAGTGATTTATTATCCTATATCATAAAAATAACCATATTAATCACTTATTTTATAAACTTATTCACATCTATTACTATTTATACTCTTTAATTATAATCATTTATTATATGTTTATTATCTAGTTAATGTTTATTTTCATTATCGGTTATTTCAATCATTTTACATATGTTTTATAATGCCAACATCAAAACCAATTATTTGATACCAAGTTAAACATTCCAAGATTAGAAAATATATTTAAACCATGATTTTTCAATTATTTATGCATCTCTATTTTCAATTGATAGAAACTATTGGCATGGTTCATGAGAATGTAATCCATGATGATCTTTTTTGGGTAATTTATAGATATCAATAGATTAATTTATAATGATTTCTAACTTTTATGTTATCCTTTATTAAATATATTAATGATATATATTAATCATTAATATCATAAATATCCATAAAATATATATTATAACCAACCATGTAGGGTGGTGATGAAAAATGAAACACATCACTCCATAGAGGCAGTTGTCCGCATGTACACATGAATTTTGTTTTCATTTTTCATAGAAATGAAGATGGTATAAATTGATATATATTTTCATAATATTTATAATGTTACAAGTATAATATTTATTAATTAAAAACCCCACTTAAACCATCAGTGTAAGGAAATTATGAAAAATGGAACACGTCTCTCTATGAAGGCTGTAGTTCGCACATACACATAGACACTATTTTAATTTTTCTTAGGAGAATGGTGGAATAATGATAATAATTTTTCTATCAATATAATAAAATTTTAGAATAATAATGATACTAGTGATGTTATTTTATGTTTGTATAATATAATTTGAGGAAGAATAATAAGACTTAATGAAATAAGAATGAAAATGATTGATTTGGGAACTTTTACCTTATTCATTAAAATAACTCATTTGAGAATTAGATAAGGATTTGAGGGGTGTTACTTTGAGAAGACTAAAACCTATAGGAAATGAATAAAATATTTTTGGATTTATTTTTTCAGAATATGGTTAAACTAATGGTCTTTTGGTTTAAGGAGAAGTGGTGTGGTGAAGGGGTCCTTTTATAAGCTAGAGGAGTGACATTTTTGTAATAAGAGTTTCACAATTCAAGGAAAGTGTCTCTAAAAGTTTAAAATAATGGATAGAGGAATATTTTTGGTTGATAAATATCACACACACTCATTTTGATATATATTTTTAGTATTATTTAAGACTTATACCTTTTTTAACTCTTCTACTATTTTAGATTTTACTATGGTAACTAATTTTTACTTATGTAATTTATTTTTATCCATAAATATAAAATGAAGACTATAAATTAATTTAGACCTTCTAATACCAAATATTATATCCATTTTATTAGATATAATTTCTAAAAGGGATATAAATTAATTCTTAAATAGTGAATGTATAATGCATTAAAAATAACTTTCGAGAAAAATATAAATTATGTTTTAAAATATCAAATATAGTTTGTAAATTAAACATTATGTTTTTTTAATATATAATTTTAATTATAAAATAAAAATTTATCCAAGAAAATAGTTTCAAAATTCATTATGTCATGCTTATATTATGATGTTATAAAAGTCACGGTATTAGTTAAAACTGTATTTTGTATTATTCAACAAAAAATCAACCATTTCAGAAAAATAAAAAAATTAGTCATAAGATAATATTTTTATGATGAATACAAAAATGAATTTCATTTTTTCAATTTAAAATTATAAAATTTAATAATTTAACTTTTAAATGGGTACATAAAATATAATGAAAACAATTTTTATAGGTAAATACTTTTTTTAAAATATTAATCATTCTTGTTCTTATTTCCCAAAAATTTAATAATTAAATGAGTGTTAGTATATTTTTTATATGTTTAAAAATAACATTAGATTCATTATTTAAAAGTGATCAATTTAATTTAATTTTATAAAAATTATAGAACGTGTGTGAAAATAATTATTTCAAAATAACCCTTTTACTATTATCATGGTAATTAAATTTAATATCAATAATTTTTTAAGATAAAAAATGAAATTGAACTTATTATATAATTTTACCACACCAACTCCAATTATGAAAATCATAATATCTTGTTCAGATTCTAAAAGTGATAAAAATTAAATTTAATATAAGCGTGCATAACTCATAAAAACAATTATAGGAAAAATGTATCTTCTAAGAAGAAAATGAATTTATTACTTTCCTAGTAATAACTATTGCATGGATGATAACTTATTTAATTTTATATATTATTAATACATTTTATTAAAATCATTATTTAACTATATAATAATAAAATTAATATCACATAAAAATTCAATTTTTTGTAAAATAATTTTTTTGCATAAAATGATTTTATTAGTTATTTTTCTACACTAATTGAATTTTATTAATGAATTAGTATTAAAGTGACCTTTATTTTTATTTCTAATTCATAAATAGGTTACATTTATTTATAACAACAAATTCAATGGATACTTTCAAATGATTATATTTTTCTTAATAAAATGCAGCGTGGTTCATTTTGGTTTGGTGTCGTGTGTAAAACAAGATATTAAATCAATATTTATTTTATAATAAATATATAATAAAGACTCAGGGTGTTATAGATTTTATTGTTTTTTGAAATATATCTCTTTGAAATTATTATTATGATGTATTGGTTTACCACCTTTAAATTCCACATTGACTTATATCATCAGTGGGTGACATTTACTACTCCCGATGAGATTTATCATGTATTCCAAGGAGTGTGGGACCTGTGGTCTTACTAGCAGGGACCTACTCTTCCAAAAAATTTAAGATTTATATCATCTGTTTTAGTTGAGGATGATGAAAATAACTTCAAGATAAATATTCCTCTGGTGTTTATGAACTTCACTAAGGTGTTTTTGGATGACTTCTTGGGTTTACCCCTAGAGTGAGAAGTAAAGTTTTTGATTTATCTAGTGCTAGGAAAAAATCTGGTTTCATTTCATTTTTATCATATGAAATCTACATAGTTGAATGATTTAAAGATTCAATTTATGGAATGGAATCTAAGGGATTCATTCATCCAAGTGTATCTCAATAGGACACCTTGATGTTCTTATTAATAAATTAGATAGAACACTTTATTTGTGCATTGATTATAGAAATATGAACTCGGTGACCACTAAAGGTAAGTATCACTTATCTTACATTTATAACCTCTTAGATCAGTCAAAAGGGGAATGGTGGTTCTTAAATACTAAACTTCATTTGCAATATCATCAACTCAATGTAAGGAATTATAATATTCCTAATACTATTTTTATGATTAGGTAGTCATTTTGAATATTTATTTATGCCTTTTGGTTTAACAAATGTTCCAATTGTATTTATAATGGTCACAAACCGAATATTTCATAGATAGCTTGAATTTTTTTGGTGGTATTCATGGATGAAATTATGGTTTGTTCCATAAGTGTGGAAGAGCAGGATCATCATTTGAGAATCATTTTGTGAAATCTTTGTGATCATTCCCATTATTATAACTCATCAAATTATAGAGTTTGAATCCACAAAGTTATGCATTTGGGGAATGTGGTATCAGAATAAAGTATTTTATCTTATCATGAAAATGTGATATCTTTTACGTATTGGGAATAATAAAGGAGTGTCTTTGAGATAAGAATATTTTTAGGAATTGTGGGTTATTATTGGTTATTTGTAAAGTATTTATCCAATATTTCAACACCACTAATTACCCTAACATAGAAATTTTTGGATGTAAGATCTTATTTAGGTAAACGGACAAAGGTTGATCAGATAGAGGGAATTAGATTATGTAATCTTCCATGAGGTTCAAACAGTAGTAATAAACTCATTAGTAGATGAAATAATGATCAAATGATAGGAATATCAAATAAATGTGTGAACAGATAGTGGTCCAGATATTAGGTGAATATAATTTATAGTAAAAGTCTATATTGATGATTTTTCTAACAAAATGTCATATTTTAGGGTGCTATTGGATATTTTCAATAACCATACTAAATAGAGGGACCTCCAAGAATATAGGAGGCAGGTGAAACTGGTATTACCAATTAGGATCTTCTATAAAAGTAAATTAGGAACATGTGCACAATCATAAAAAGTACAGTTATTTGGATTAGAAAAAAAATTGAATTAAAAGTTTTAATCCATTGTAATTAATGCTTACTATTTTTTTTTTGCTAGTTTAAAGTTTAAGGGTTGTATCTTCTAGTTATAATTAGAATATCATCAGTGTTTCTCATGTGGGTTTAAGACACATGGTTCAAACCATGTAATATCTTATGTACTTTATCATTTTTCACTTGAAAATTTGTGTGGGGTGAATTTTCTTGAGTGTTGTGTAAGGACTATATTTGTGAATTGAGTAGGGTGTGAGGCTTCATATAATATTTTATACTTAATCAAGGGATCCCATCCTCAAAACATG
The DNA here is from genome assembly GCA_963277665.1 of Viscum album. NCBI lineage: Eukaryota > Viridiplantae > Streptophyta > Magnoliopsida > Santalales > Viscaceae > Viscum > Viscum album. Next base: position 2,002,775,780 of record OY728146.1, on the reverse strand, counting down.
TTTTTTCAACTATGTATCATCTAATTAACTATGTCTAGGGATCATACACTGATTTTATTCCTAAAAATTTTATTATATCTTATGTTTAAGTGCTCAATCAACAACACACTGAGAGATAACTCAAAATTTTCTCACACTTTCCTTGAGATTATTTAAATTTTAGTAGGATTTTATTGTTATCTAAAGGTATAGAGTCAAATGAAGGTAAGGTCTAGATTGATATTTTTAAATAAATATATTTTGGCTTCAAGATAATGAAGGTGGTGGATTATCACATTCAAAGGGACATGACGTTCCACTAACCAGGGTTTTCTTGAAAATATATGAAAAAAATGTAATGAGAATGATTAGAATGGAAGAAACTCATGTTGATGGGGATTTAATTGTTAACAAAGATTAACTTTATCATCTTATAAGTGAAGAACATAGTAGATATCATAAATTCCCTAGATAATATTTATTATAAAACTACAAAGCTTTAAACAGTGGTCATGATGTAGAGGTTATTCAACATGAGGTTATTATAAGGATGAATGGTGAAAATTCTTGTATATGAATTCAATATGATCTGAGGAAAGATCATATATGCACATTTAAATTTCATATATGATGTACTGAAACTTGTACTGTTATCATCATTACTATATTCATGGGATGTGATGGTAATAATAGTGAGTAATTCATATGGGAAAATCAATTTGGTTTTTAAGGATGTCTGAAACTTAATCATTAATGAAGAACTCTATATGAGGGAATTCTAATAACCATTTGATAGGTCTATTAATGCTAATGGATGATTATGGTAACTAAATAGGATAAATTGGAAGAAATAATCATATTATAAATGTCGAGAGAGAATATAAGTTAGGTCGGATGGTCCATGTCCTAGATGCTAGTGTTTTCAGAAGATAGGAAACTTTAAGAAGGACTGAAGGAGTTAGAAATTAAACTTAGGAAGATCCATAACTTCAAAGATATAAAATTACATGAGTATAACCAAGAATAATAAAAAAAATTAATGAGTTTTAATATTTTGGTTGAGTCATGTGTAATTAAATTGGGAGTATCTTTCCACTCAATGATAATACATGAATGCATTGTAAATTATGTGTCTAAACATTTCAGTAAGGTTAATTTGGAAGTCATTGAAGATATGTAAGCCATATAGAAGGGAAATGTCAATGAAAAAATGAAAAATCAGAGTGTATTAAAGTTGAAATATGTTAGAAATATTCAATGGCTTTGAAAGAACATAATTTCCATAGAAAAATTGGTAAGTTGGGTTATGGTACTAGCTTCACTAACAGAGTTTGGGATGTTTCTCAAGGTTCTACGGTGGTTAGATGAGTATTAAAGGACGAGCCCATATAATTTTCTAGAATAACCAATGAAGTGGTATTTTCTAGAATAGAAAAATCCAATAGTCTATATTTATGGCAATACTAACTCAGAAATCTTAGTGAGGGAAATATAAAGGTGTTAATGGCTAATGGAATGATAAATCTTGACCATACTAACATCGGATGGTGTGAAGGTTATATTATAGATAAATATATAAAGGTAACATTTAACTTTAATGGATATAATATAAGATTATGGAAGTTAAAACTACTTTACCCAGACATTTGGGTACCTCCCTCCACCCAGTCTTAGGATGGGTCACATTACATAACAATAATTATTGATATGTAACCCAGACGGTATGAATTTACTTTTAGAAGCATAAGTCTAATTTTCTTTAAATATTAATTCAATTTAAAGGAATGATAGAGATGTAAATATGGTGGAATTTAAAATACCTAAGGCCCTAAAATAGAGGTAAATAAAATAGACACAACTTATGGAACCTCTATTAGAAGAAGGGGATTAGGTGGGGTAAGACCATGCCCAAAACAACAACAAAAATGGAATGGATGAAAGAATAAATAAGATACTGGTTAATAATTTTTAAATCATGTAGTTTAAATCTATAATGGATAATTATATTTAATAGGATACAATAAATACAATGACATACCTAGTGAATAGGATTCTGACATCAGTGGTCGGACATAAACTCCTAGAGGAGATGTAGTTTGATAAATGTACTGAAGTTGGAAACCTCAAAATTTTCATAATTATTGCATATGTTAATTTTTATTATAAGTATTGATAAAATCATGAATTAAAATCAAAATCATGTTTCGTTATATTATATGTAGATGAAAATTTTGGATTTGAGATATGGGATGATGATCAGAAACAAGTCATATAAAGATGAGATGTTCTCTTTAATGAGAAGGTTATGTGGAAGGAAAATATCATGGTGGAGAAATATATTGAGGGAAAAGAATAAAAAATGGATATACAATTTGATATATATGGGATCACAAAAAAATTTCAACTACTGAAAAACTCAAATGAAAGAATCAAAAGTCCGATAGTAAGGTCGGTGGAAGATATTACAGAATGTTCAAGGATTGTTAAAGCCTAAGTGGGAGTATCATAAATTAGGGATCTAGAAGGTAGAGCACCAGAAAATGAAGTACCAGATAGATAAGAGTGGTAGGTTTAGTTGATAAAATCAACCATGGTCAAAAATCCAGTTTAGATGTTTAGAGTTTACAATAACTTTCTACTTCTCACAGAGAGTGGAAAACTAGAATGCCTAGATGAGGTCGATACACTCAGTGAATCCACACAATGGAAGAAAAAAATTTATTAAAATATATCTTTATTAAAGTCCAATAAAACTTTGTAATGTACTGAAGTACCATGTGGTGAAAATGAACATGAAAATAAGTGGGTTTTCTGGTCAAAAGAGGAGGTTCATTGTAAGAAAAGGTTCAAAGCATAGCTGATGGTGAAGGGATTTCAACAAAAGGAATAAGTTTATTCCTTATAGATTTATCAACCATAGTTAATCATGAAACTATCAAGATGGTTCTAAGTGTGGTATAATTATAAAATTTTCATTTAGAATATAAATGACGTCCATTCATCAGGGAAATTTAGAGGTGGAGGTTTACATAAAGCTGAAGATGGGTTTCACAAAAAATGTGAATCATACATTATTTTTTAAGTTAAATAAAATAATTTATGGATTGAATAAATCACCAAGATATTAGTATGGATAGTTTGATGAATTTATTATGGATGAATAATTCATTCAGTGCAACACATATCATTGTTTCTATAAAAAATCATAGGATGATTGGACATATATCTGTCTTCATTTGTATGTGGATGATATGCTTCTAAACAGAGAATACATTGTAAATATTTAGAATTCAATGTTTAATTTTTCTATAAAGTTTAAGATGAGAGATATCAGACATTCTAAGAAGATATTGAGAATAAATATGGAGAGTGATTAAAAAGAAGGGGCACTGGTGCTATCTTAGAAATACTATATTCATAAGGTTATGGAGAGGTTTGGGATGATCATATGCAAGATGGCCTAAAATTTATTATCCATACACTTAAAATTGTCTATATATAAGTCACTTAATATCAAAGATGAATTTTTTTACATGGAAAAGGGTTCATTTGAATCAATCATAATAAGTTTGATGTATACGATGATTTGTACATGACCATAAATTACATTTTTAGTTAGAGTGTTAGGATGATTAATGTAAAATCTGAGAAGGGAACATTATGAGTCTATGATTTCAATCATTTGATATATCCTTTTTATTTGGAATGAATAATCCATTTTAAGGATATGTTTATTCTAAGTATACTGGTGATTCAGACACACAGAATAGCACAAGTTGATTTTTGTTTACCTATAGAGGGATAGAAGTTAGTTAGATATCAAAACCATAATGAATTATTACTCTGAGTATAATAAATGCAGAGCATGTAGAAACAATGGATGTAGGGAAGGATATGGTTTAGTTTATATGGTTTCTAAATGAACCCAAAATAGTTCAGGATGGTGGAGTCTTATTTTATTATAATAAGTATGTGATTCAGTTGGCATGGAATTTTGTGTTCCATGAAAAACCAAAGAATAATGACCTGAAATACCACTTTATATGAAACATATTAGAGGGAAAAGAGATAGATATATAGATGATAGTTGGAAGTCAAAATCTAGTAGGCATGTTTATTAATGTTTTAGTTAAGAGATTCTGAGTAAATATTGTAACTCTGTGGGACTTGGGTAAATGGATGGATAATGAAAAGTAATTCTAACTTTGGATGTATAAGTACATGTTTTTTGAAAAAGAGTTAGAGAGTTTCTAGAGGGTTCCATAAAGCAATCATTAAGTGGGATATTATTAGGATGTGAATTTTTCTTTAGGTCACTATATGTTGGTTAAATAATTGATATGATCTAGATGATTCAATCATCCATGAGGTATATAAATTAATGATGAAATATTCAATGAATGATTGAATGATCACCTGATGGAACTATCTAATTGATGTGTGTACATATAGTAGTCTAGACATTAGATAAATAAAATTTATAGGAAAATAATTTCTTTTGGAGTTCATTAGGATAAGAGGTTAAATTTTATATTGTTATTGAAGATTAATAATAATCATAATAAATGGAGGTATCTCAAAGAATATTGAAGGTTGGTGCAATTGGGATGAATGAATTAGATCTTATATAAAAGGAAACGGGGATCGTGTGAATAGTATTAACAAGAACAGTGATTCTGATTAGAAAAGAATCAGTGAATTAAAAAGTAATTATCCTTTTTAATTAATCCATACTGATTGGTTTTTGTTAGTTGAATGTGTGAAGTTTATATCTTTTGGTTATAATGGAGAGAGAATTATTGTTTCTCCCATGTATGTAATATATATTCTCCAAAACATATAATTTATTATTTTCTTTCCTTAATCATTTTTCACTTGAATGTTTAGGTAGTGTGTATTCTCTTGAGTGTTGTGTGATGGTTGGATCTTTGAGGTGAGTAAGGTGTGAGGCTTCTTATCTTCTAGTACACTCATTTGAGGGAGTATATCTAGATAAATTGGTTTTTACAATATGTATCGTATGGTTAAGTGAATCAAGGAATTATACATAAATACATGAATCCTAATAGGAAAGTCATGAAATTCCTATTAATCCTTGAGTGTTTGGTATCTTTTCATAAGCAAAATCCATGGTTAAAATTAGCTTATATTCTAATTGTACTTGAGGCCAGTCAAGTATATTTCATCTACTATGATGAGTCATGTGTGGGTTTGGGTTGTGTGCATATGTAGGGAGATCACATGGTGGTGTGTGGTTCTCACTAGCTTCGACCACATGAGAGGAATTTCCCAAAAATGACCTAGATCATACAATGTTTATTCATGATCTTAAATGATGGAAGATTTATATCTTTGGTGAAATATTAATAATTTTCTATGATCATAAATGGTTTATCCATATCTTCTCTTAGAAATATTTGAATCTCAAGAATATTAAATGGGTGGAATGCCTTTAAGAATTCAATTTTGACTTTGCCTATACACATAGAAAAGGAAATGTATTTTCTGATGAACCTGGTAGGAAATTAATTTCACCGACCATGATAGATTCTAGTGATAATTGAAACATAATGGGTCTCTTTCATTAGATACATTTTGAAGAAAATAAAATTAAGTAGGATGTGTTTCTTACTATAATTCAGTTGAAAAATTCACTTCTTAAGTTTATTTATCAAGAGAAATTATGAGATGATGAATTCTAGGGTTCTAGGATAATTTTAAATATTGTAGAGACCACCATAAATTGGTATCTATATCTAATGGTTATTCTCTTCCTATGAAAATGATATGTAATTCCTTTATCTATAATTAAATCAATGATAGAATATTTACATAGTTTATAGTGGTCCATTCATCTAGGTACCACTAAGGTGTACCGAAACATAAAGCACCAGTATTGGTGGCTAAGTAAGAGATGTGACATAGTTTATTTTATGCCCTGGTTCTATACAAGACTTCAAGTTAAATTGGAACACTATAATACTTTTGGTTTTCTTTATGATATTTTAGTACCCACCAGGAAGTGGGATGATATATCCATGGATTTTAGCATCGAGGTAGCTCATACTCATTGGGAAGAATTGCATGTAGGTAATCATATTATTTTTTGGGATTCCCTATGTTATCATTTATAATAAAGGCCCTTATTTCACTTACTGGTTTTGGAAAGGCCTTCAAGATGCAATGAGATCTTAGGTTAAGCTTATCATAGCCTATAAACCACACATGAATGACCATATAGAGAAGGAAATAAATATTTTGGAGGATATGATCTATGCATGAATATTAGACTTCAAAGGGTCATGGAATAACCATATAACCGTAATGGATTTATCATATAATAATAGATACTAGTATTCTATTAGGATGGTAGGACCTCCTTCATTATTGATGTGATTTTCCTTTTAATTTTCACACTATGTTTATTTCATTTATTGGTTAATGTGTCTTGGATGTAGATATGGTAGTATAAAAGGTTCTGAAAACATTTTAGGGGTTGAATGCCTTAAAATATAAAAAATTAGGGTTATTGACCACTAGGAACAGTTTATGAATGGTTAGTGATAACTGTGAACCCAAACCATGCATAGTATATATCATGATCCAAAATTTCTTAAACCATGAAAAACCCATATTTGAAACCATTCAAAACCTATTGAAAACTATAGAGTCACTTTTCACGGTTGGTACACAGTTTTTCTAACCATGCGGCCCAATTGTGCGAAGTGTGGTGTGTTGGAAAATGAGGACCCCATGTTTAATGAACGAATTATCCAACTATGAGGAGAAATCATGAATATTGTTTAAAAGCATAATTTTTTTAAAATTAAAATTATTCCCTTGTTTATTAAAATACCCAAACCCTTACTCTCCCCCTCTTGTTCGACCAGTTAGAGCGCACACTCCCTCCCTTTTGCATCATCTTCTTGGCTGTGATTTCTCCTTTGACTCTTATCCTTTTAAAGTTTCATTCATCACTGAGGTGAGTTAGTGGTAGGTATATATTTATATTCCCAGCATTTATTTATTTATTTCATTATCTTGTAGTCTCATACCATTATTCCCTATTTTTAGGTCTCCCCCCTTATTTTATGTTTATGACCATTTCATAAATTTATTTCCATTTTCATATTTTTTATGATGTGTGGTCACACCATCATATAGTGCACTTAACCTATATTAACATTTAAATATTGAGTGGTCCAAATCCTTGAAATTGAATATTCACATAGGGTTTGAGTGGACTATTGGTGATTTATCATAAATTTAGCCACTACTTATGTTTTGAAATACCTTGGAAAAGAAATGGAAAATCTAAAGGTGTGAACCTATGGGTGGTTTAGACTTAAGAAATGACTATGTGTTTTATTGGGTATGCCTAGGATGTGCTCTAGGATCTAGTGAATGTGTTTATTTTATAATCCTAAAAATGATTAATTTGACTAAGATGATAAAGTGAGTTTCCCAAGGGTTGTTTCCGAATATACAGACCCTAAAAGAGTAGTTTGAACTAGCTGGTAAATTATTATAAATAAATTTTACAATGTATTAAATGGGTGGCCAATGGTTTCAAGAATAATTTTAATTCTCCCTTGGATTTTTACCTTGAGACCTTTTTACATTATATGTTTAGATCACCTGGGATTATATCTTAGGGGTCAGGGATGGAACCTGAGTTTTTGGACCATCTGTGATCACCTCCTAGGGGTCAGGGATGATGTAACGACTCGGACCCAGAAAGCCACCTGAACAGTGCTGAACGGGTCGGGTGTTACTACCTTAGGTGCACCTCCCCTGAACGTCAAAGGTTGTCGACTAGCAGTGAGGGTCTGAATAGGTATAGTGGGGAGGCTATACCCTCTCGTAGGAATTAAAGGTACTGGTCCAAGTATTAAACTAAAATATGAAGCGGAAATAAATGACTCAGCAGACTCGAACCAGACCCGCAGAGCGGAAGCACATTCAATAACAATAAACAGCAGAAGCAATATAGAAACAACAGTAGTGGAAAGTAAACAAAATATCATGCCAGCAATCAACTGCAATAACTGCTAAAACAACCAAGCATGCATCTAAACAAGTCATACAAATCAATATATATATAATGGTTCCAATGGATAACCAGCAGTAGATACAATATAAAGTAAACATGATGATGCAAGAAAAATACTACTAAACAAGTAACTCCAGTACGGCACAACCTCAAGGTCCATGCCAGTCTCCATGTCAATTGCACTAAAGTCCAGCTCCCGAGGATGACCCTCTGCCTGCATGCAATTCATAAAGTCTACACGCATCCCGAAGGGCCCATGTAGGGTGTGAGACAAGTCTCAGTAGGATACCACCTAGAGGTGCGTACCTAATATAAGTGTTTAGGCAGACATGCTTAAATAAGAAAAATAGTAACAATGCAATGCCCAAAAGTAAACAAAGACTTCATTGGTGCTCAACAGCCACCAGGAAGTGTCACCTGCTTCGGCCAACGCCGGAATCTCTGATCTGCAGCCCGGCACCTCGTGCCACATGACACCATGTGTCTCAAGTAACGACATCCTGAAGGCATGCCCAACCATCGTAACCCAGCTGGAAAGCTCAACCTTCCCATGGCACAACATCCGGAGGAACAGCGATACCTGTCCTCAAAAGATAACCAGAGGGACAACGATGTCTGCCTTCAAATCACGGCCATCCTCTTCCCCCAACCTGACCGCCTCAAATCTGTCTCTCAAAGGCTCCTCACCTTCCACGTGGCTTCCTATGGCAGGAACCCCCAAACCAAATATACCTAACCGCATCTACTGGGGGCCTCTACCCATCAATTGGTCGTACCACCTCATCTCGGAGTCTATCTGTGTGCACACTACTCAAAAGTTCCTGGTGAGCGGTAATCACCTCAGTATGTCCCAAGCCACAACACCTCTGACACCTCGTGTCCCAGCAAACCTGTCGCTCAAGTCTGATGGTCTCGCCATCCAAGTAACATGGGCCAAAGCCCAACCTGACAGTCCAACTACCTCAATCGATGTCCATGACGCCCAATCTTGTTGTAGCAACCACCCCAAAGTATCCCGAGCCAAATACCCAACCTATGAACCTCATCACTCAACAACATATATTCAGGCCATGCCCAACAATCAAGCAGTTCAACACAATCAAACCACACATTGCAAAAACATACTTGAAAGCATAAATTTTAACAGACAATTACTAAACAGTCAATTTGCACCAACTTATGTTAACCCAAACCAGCACCTAAGGTCTCAACACCTTACACAAATTAACATCATGCTTTAACAAATAAAACTCAGCAGTTTAATTCAACAGCAACAAAAGCAATCTAAAAATAGCAGTTTAAATACTGGTCCAAAACATACGTATTTCGGCACCCCCGACCAAATTGCCCCAAACGAGCTATGACCTCTCACCCGGTCTCTCTCAATCGCAACAGGGTTAGGGAATACCTAAAGGCATTACACAATGCAGATAATTAAATAAAAACAAATAAACAGGGTCTCGATCAACACCCGACATCGCGCCCAAAGGTCGCAACCCCAAATTATCTACGAAAACACGAAAGAAGGTATGCACCACCCACCTCGTACTCGTACGATGCCACTCCTTTGATTTCAGCCTCTGAATCGTACTGAATCGTGGTAGATATGTGTTTCCGTCAAATCCGGAAATTCTATTAGGATGTAATCTACGGAGGAACAGGTGAGGAATCAAGGACGAAGAAGGGTGTGTGGGGTTATCCTCTCCGATGCGGTCCTGCTGCCACCGACGGATCGAATAACGGAGGTCGTACGGCGGATCTAGAAGGATTTGTGTTCGTGGAGGCCTTTCAGATGAACTGCTCGTCCAAAGGGGAAGAAGAAGATAAATCTGGGAATGAGGCACGACGATGCCTCGGTCGATCAAATAAAAAAAAGTACACGACATGTATTTCCAAAGTACACACTGTGTATATGTGTTTCCGTACTCCGACTTAAGCGGAGTCCAGCACACGGCCTGGACCGTGTACACGGTCAACACACGGCTAGGGTCTCAGCCGCTACACGGGGTAATGGTACACGGCGTGTCAAGGAAGGCTACACGTCGTGTAGATGGAAATTTACACCTGGGCACCACACGACATGTACCTGGCCTCGCACGGGTAAGGGATACACGGCGTGTCTATAAATACACGCCGTGTAGTAGGAAAGTTCTACACGGTCTTCACACGGCATGTACTTGGCGAGCACACGGCCGGTCACTTGGGTAACACATACACGGCGTGTACTTAAAGTACACGGCGTGTAGTCTGGAAATTTCCAGAAACTGCCCAGATTTTTCAGACTTCTCAAAAACCAGATTTCTGGGTTTTGACCCATTTCTAAAAACTCGGGTTCTTACAAACTCCCCACCTTAACGTAGCTCGTCCCCGAGCTACCAAACTAAACCAGGAGATGGCACCAAACACGCCCAACCCAGTTAAACAACCCAGACTACCCCAGTCTCAAGGTTCTGCATAAATTCCTAAAAAGGGCTCCCCGCCTTAGGAATCGCCTACTCGGTCTCAACCCAAACAAAGATCAAAGAAAAAAAATAAACAAACAAGGCCCAACGACCTATTTATCGGACCCATGGTCCTCCCGTGACGCATCGTCACCCCTGCACCTCCTCGGTGCTCACGTGTCGCTTCCAACACCCAACGTAACTCTCACCGCATCGGCGTCCGCCTCCCTGAGGTCTCGCATCTAATAGATGCTCAATTAAAACTTGGTGTCATGCACCTCAAGTAACACACATCCACGATGCCCTGATGCCCATGGAACCTCAAGTAACCTGCATCCTTGATTCTCCTAATTCCACGCATCTCAAATATATAAATAAAACATAAAACGCATCCGATATGATGCCAACCCCACTAACTAGCATCTAGTCAGTCCACAAGTATCTTGTGCAGCCTGTGCACTCAACCAGACATGCCTCAAGAGGCCATGCCAAAAGAAATTAAAGAAACTCACGGCCACACCTGCGGTGCACCTGCCACCATTGTCGGCTCTCCAGCCTGCTCAATCCCTGGCAGCTCCACAGCATGCACCTGGCCCGAAGCCCGACTGCCTGATGCCTGACCTCCCTGCGGTGCTGCTCCAGTCACCAGCCACTGGCCCCTTAGCTGAATCCCGCTATCCCAGTCACGTCCTCCATGTGCAGCTGAACCTCGACTACCCTCTCCTTGTACCGAACCTGAACCAGCTACTGACGCCACAGTCTGTCCTGGTCCCTGCCTGCCGACTATCTAAGAAGGCTGCCTGCAAAACCTCTCCAGATTCCTGACCTGTCCACACGCCCGACACTCCTTCGGGGGCCTATCACACTGAGCCCGAACATTTCCTGGCTGTCCACACTGAAATAAAACCACCGTTGGACTGCCATGATGTGGTCTATCTGAGTCTTTGGCCTGCCCGCCCTACTGGAACTCATCTCTCCCTCACTTCCTGCTATCCGAACCATCACCTGGGGTTGTCACCCTGCCAAAACGAGATTTCTCTCTCTCGTTTCCCTCGGCTATGAGCGCCTGGTTCACTGCCTCGGAGAAGGAACCCAGCCTGAAGATGTTTACCTGAACCCGAATGGCGTGTTGTAAGCCATCCTCGAAGTGCCTCACCCTAACTGCATCATCTCTCACCATAATAGGTGCAAAGCGAGACAACTCTGTGAAAGTAGTTGTATAGTCCATGATGGACATATCTCCCTGTTGAAGACTCAAGAACTCCCAAGCTCTCTCTGCCTTCAGCATCTCTAGATAAAAGTGCTCGAAGAACCTGTCCTCGAAGTCCTTCCATGCCAGTCCCTCATGCCTACGAGCCTGTACCTGCACATCCCACCAATGTTTTGCCGGTCCTCTCATTATGTATGTCACCAGTTTGACCCTCTTCCCTGGAGGCGTCTCGAGCTGCTAGAAGATCATGTGCATACTCTCTATCCAGTTCTCTGCCGCCTGTGGACCACCCTCACCCTAAAAAAGCGGTGGGTGCTACGACTAGAACTCCCATGTCAGATACGCCATAGAAGGCTCTGTACCCTGCGCGCCTCTGTCAATCCCCTGCAAGACACGTACTAGGCTAGCTCAGAGCTACTCGTCAAGCCACGGTCCGAACGCTGCCAAACCCGGCTGTTGCCCTGCCTGCACTAGATCCTGAACCTGATCCTGTCCCTGAGCTTGTACTTGCGGCTCATGCTCTTCCTGCACCGGATTCTGAACCTGATCCTGCGGTACCATATCCTCTCCTGCCTGTCTCCCCATCGTGTCATGAAGAAGTAACCCGCTGAATACCATAAATGGTCAGAAAGCCCACATAAATCTATATAACAATATATTATATACAGATAAGGAAAGTAGTAAAAGGCAGTGCATAACAACTACCCTTACTCCCCCTCACCGCAACCCATGCCCCATGGCATCCCGACCTCACGGCCTCCTTACCCACCCTCAATAGATCCAAGTATCATTAGTACCTCGGGCCATGCCCGTCCTGACAACCAATGTTGCCCCAATCCCTATGACCAAGTCGCCCAATCCTGACAGTTACACTGCCTCAACCATAGTACCTCTCTACTCTCATAAGAGCCAGACTCATATGTCCTACACATGAAATTCTACAAAAATACAAAGCATGAGATACACATTGCAATAAACAAGCAATTCTATCAGGATTTGTACCTATTCACATTTCAGAGCATACATAGCATGACAATTGATTTTATTCACATGGTATTATCACTTCACAAAGCATACGTGCAGTTATGAAATTGAAATACCCTAAAATGTGCCTATCAAAAGCCAACAATCAAGCCTTGCCGTACTGGCCAAGGTTTTCATGTCATAATCAGTAACATCACACAACAAGTGAGCCACCGAGGTGGAAATCATAGAAACTGTAATCTGAGCAAAAAGCAAACACCAATTCCCGCCCCTGGCAACTCAATCCATCCCTCGTACATGGGGTTGTAGGCACCCAAGAATAAGTTCAAAAATCCAGTTCCAACAATAACCTACCTCCAGTCTACCATATCCCAAATAGTAAAACCAGCAGAGAATAAAAGGAGAAGTCTCAAACTCATTAGTAGACATCAAAGCAATGCTACTAAATCCTTTTCATGAAAACCTCCTCTAATACCACTTTGTAATGAACCGGGCCCTGAAAGCCACCCGAACAGTGTCGAACGGGTCGGGTGTTACTACCTTAGGCGCACCTCCCCTGAATGACAAAGGCTGTCGACTAGAAATGAGGGTCTGAATAGGTATAGTGGGGAGGCTATACCCTCTCAGAGGAATTAAAGGTACTGGTCCAAGTATTAAACTAAAATATGCAGCGGAAATAAATGACTCAGCAGACTCGAACTAGACCCGCAGAGCGGAAGCACATTCAATAACAATAAACAGCGGAAGCAATATAGAAACAGCAGCAGTGGAAAGTAAACAGAATATCAGGCCAACAATCAACTTCAATAGCTGCTAAAACAACCAAGCATGCATCTAAACAAGTCATACAAATCAATATATATATAATGGCACCAATGGCTAACCAGTAGTAGCTACAATATAAAGTAAACATGTTGATGCAAGAAAAATAATACTAAACAAGTAACTCTTGTACGGCATGACCTCAAGGTCCATGCCAGTCTCCATGTCAATAGCACTAAAGTCCAGCTCCCGAGGCTGACCCTCTGCCTGCATGCAATTCATAAAGTCTACACGCGTCCCGATGGGACCGTGTAGGGTGTGAGACAAGTCTCAGTAGGATACCACCCAGAGGTGCGTACCTAATATAAGTGTTTATCCATACATGCTTAAATAAGAAAAAAAAGTAACAGTGCAATGCCTAAAAGTAAACAAAGACTTCACTGGTGCTCAGCAGCCACCAGGAAGTGTCACCTACTTCAGCCAACGCCGGAATCTATGATCTGCAGCCCGACACCTCGTGCCACCTGACACCATGTGTCTCAAGTACCGACGTCCCGAAGGCATGCCCAACCGTCGTAACCCTGCTCGAAAGCTCAACCTGCCCATGGCATAACATCCAGAGGAACAGCGATACCTGTCCTCAAAAGATAACCAGAGGGACAACGATGTCTGCCCTCAAATCACGGCGAGCCTCTGCCCCCAACCTGACTGCCTGAAAGCTATCTCCCAAAGGCTCCTCACCTTCCACGTGGTTTCCTATGGCAAGCACCCCCAAACCAAATATACCTAACTGCATCTACCGGGGGCCTCTACCCAGCGAGTGGTCGTACCACCTCATCTCAGAGTCTATCTGTGTGTACACTACTCAAAAGTACCTGGTGAGCGGTAATCACCTCATTATGTACCAAGCCACAACACCCCTGACACCTCGTGTCCCTGCGAACCTGTCGCTCAAGTCTGATGGTCTCTCCATCCAAGTAACCCAGGCCAAAGCTCAACTTGACAGTCCAACTGCCTCAATCTACGTCCATGACGCCCAATCCCGTGGTAGAAACCACCCCAAAGTATCCCGAGCCAAGGCCCCAACCTGTGAACCTAATCACTCAACAACATATATCTGGGCCATGCCCAACAATCAAGCAGTTCAACACAAGAAAATCACACATTGCAAAAACATACTTGAAAGCATAACTTTTAACAGACAATTACTAAACAGTCAATTTTCACCAACTTATGTTAACCCAAACCAGCACCTAAGGTCTCAACACCTTACACAAATTAACATTATGATTTAAAAAATCAAACTCAGTAGTTTAATTCAACAGCAAAAAAAGCAATCTAAAAACAGCAGTTTAAATACTGGTCCAAAACATACGCATTTCAGCACACCCAGCCGAATTGCCCCAAATGAGATATGACCTCTCACCTAGTCTCTCTCAATCGCAACAGGTTAGGGAATACCCAGAGGCATTCCACAATGCAGATAATTAAATAAAAACAAATAAATAGGGTCTCTCTCAACACCCGACATCGTGCCCAAAGGTCGCAACCCCAAATTATCTACGAAAACATGAAAGAAGGTATGCACCACCCACCTCGTACTCGTACGATGCCACTCCTTTGATTTCATCCTCTGAATCAGACTGAATCGCGGTAGATCTGCGTTTCCGTCAAATCTGGCAATTCTGTTCGGATGTAATATGCGAAGGAACATGTGAGGAATCAAGGACGAAGAAGGGTGCGGGGTTAGCCTCTCCGATGCAGTCCCGGTGCCACCGAAGGATCTAAGAATGGAGGTCGTACGGCGGATCTAGAAGGATTTGTGTTCATGGAGGTCTTTCGTACATACTACTCGTCCAAAGGGGAAGAATAAGAGAAATCTGGGAATGAGGTGCGACGACGCCTTGGTCGATCAAATAAAAAAAGTACACAACGTGTATTTCCAAAGTACACATTTTGTATATGTGTTTCTGTACTCCGACTTAAGCAGAGTTTAGCAAACGGCCTGGACTGTGTACACGGTCAACACATAGCCAGGGTCTCAGCCGCTACACGGGGCAAGGGTACCCGGCGTGTCAAGGAAGGCTACACGCTGTGTAGATGGAAATTTACACTTGGGCACCACATGACATGTACCTGGACTCGCACGGGTAAGGGATACACGGTGTGTCTATAAATACACGACGTATAGTAGGAAATTTCTACACGGTCTTCACATGGCATGTACTCGGCGAGCACACGGCCGGTCACTTGGGTAACTCATACACGGCGTGTACTTAAAGTACACGACGTGTAGTCTGGAAATTTCCAGAAACTGCCCAGATTTTCCAAACTTCTCAAAAACCAGTCAAAAGTTTAAACAGGGTCGGGTTTTGACCCGTTTCTAAAAACTTAGGTTCTTACAGATGATAAATTACTTCTTAAGCTACATATTATTACCTTATAGGGGTTATATATGATTCCTAAGTTCATTGGACTACCTAGGATTACCACCTAAGGGTCAATAGTGATTCTTGATTATTATGAACTACCAAGAATCATCCTCCTATGGGTCCAAGATTATGATTGATTATTATATACCACCTATAATCACCTCCTATGGGTTGACATTGTTGGTTAATTACTTTTAATTTCCTAGGGGTACCAACTGGGTGTCGAGACATATACTTGATGAAAAGCTGTTATAGGATACATATGACACTAACCAAAGTATGTATGGTCGATCCTAGGTGTCACCATCAAACATGAAGATAAATGATGTTTTTATTTAGTTATTTATGAATTTATTTTATTATACACATCAAGATATAATATATACTCATATTGGATATTTTTAAACACTTCTTGCGGTGGCCCACTGATTCATACTCACAACCTACATGGGATATTATTTGGTACCTGGGTAGACTTCATGGTTACATGACATAACAATGGAGATCACCCTATTAATGAAAAATGGTTTGGAAAACTTGAATGGATCATGGGAGATAAAAATGGACTAGGACTTAGGAGAAATTGTGGGGAATTGTTCATAGTTTCTACCCTTCATTCCTTTATAGTTTATGGTGTATATGATATACTTTGGATGTATGATTGTATGATATTGTATGGTAATCATTTTAAATCTAGCATGGGTTATGTTCATTCATTGTAATTTTTCATGATGTATGTTTATTACTTTATCTTGATGTTTTGATTTTTATTATTTATACTATTATTTCTATCTAAAATGTGGTTATAGTCTCAACACTATATCACCTTAGAACCTTTCTACTAATTGGACACCATTAGGAACTCCTATAAAAATCTCATAAAACTTATAGGAACTCCTATAAAAAATCCCCTAAAACTGATTCCATGAAACTGAAGTCTCATAATGGTTTCCCAGGTACAACCTCAACTACTGCAGGGAAAATCCACTCAACAAACTAACCACTATAGGTACATGATGTTCCATCCATGTTTGAATCAACTAAAATTTTATGCCAACATCCTCTAGCCAATGCTCAGTCTCCTAATTCAACAAAAATCCATAATACCTCTATAAATCTTGATGTTGAAAACAATTAAATGATTCACTCCAAGTCTCAAACATAACCAAAACAATAGTCTCAACCCTCTTCTGAAATGGCTTGGGCTGCTAAGGATCCTGATCTGGAATACACCTTTGAGGACAACCACATGGAATAACTATAGAATCAAAAATACTTGATCAAAATGTAGCTCAAGGATATGATTCCATATATAAATTCATTACCTAGTGTTCCCTGTGTGAACTATCATTTTATAATAACATGTAATAATAATGACCTAAAAGTACATGATACATGTCTCGTACCTATTATAGTACCCTCTATTCAAAATCCTATCATTTAGTAATGATTTTTAGGTTAAAAATTCATAGATTGGATCACAGGGTCCCTTTTACACTAAGTTGTAGTCTATGGTCTACTTCACATCCTAGGTTCAAGAAATGCAACTACCCTACCACCCATGTAACCTCATAAGTGAAACACTGTTTTTAATACTCGTTTTGATGACACTTTTTCACAACCTGATTCTTATCGAAACTCTACCTTAGGTAACCAACAAAACCAAGTACGACACCCCAATTCCATCTCTAATAGACTAGGTGATAACATCAGGATCTGAGAATATATGACAAACATATGAGAGACATTACCCTCAATAGTCCAAGATCAAGATGTAAAATAAGGGATAAGTGAGGTAAAATATCTAAAATAATGTAAAATCTAAGGTAATATTCTATATATATCATCAAGGAATATAATTTCATGCAGAAAAATAGAAATGCAATAATTATAAGTGGAAAAAATAAAATTGCAAAACCCCATAACAAAGTAAACCAAAAATCATATTACAATTTCACAATCACATACCACTGCTCCTAATCCAACTATAAACCACCCGCCAAGATAACATCACCCAACATCTCCACCAACGCACTCCCAAATATCTAAAATGTAGATATAAAAGTAGTAATGAATATAAACATACCTAGTAAGTTCTTACTCCAACCTCCAACAATAAAAATGTGATTAAATCAATATAATGCTTCTGTGATTGTAAAAGATAAACCATAAATCCAACCTACACCCAGTTAAAGTCTACTAGAACTACCCCATAACTCACCCCAAACACAATCCCCAAAATTAAAAGGGTATACATAAAAAATAACTCACATCAGCAAAGTCCATCAAATCAAGGTCCCTCACAAATCATGTCAACCACACTATTAACTTGCTCCCAATGACACATGTCAGGCCTTAACCCACTGCCAACACTATCATATCAATATTCATAGTCATAATCACAATATCCACAAGCAAACAAAAGAGACTAGTTCTAGTCAGCTAACCATCTCGAAGACCCCCTTCTTTACTAGGATGTTGGGACCACTCGTCCTTCCCTAACTCGGGTGGTGACTCACATAGTTAATGATGTTGCATCGTCACTCAAATATCATAACATATAAGGAATACACACACGGTCCAATATTCCAACCACAATTACCATCACTATAAACCACATGACTCATCGCACTACATCTCTAGCATAGGTGAATCTCAACACTGCATGTCATGCCTCTACTTGTATAGAGGAGATAACAACCTAACACCCATCATAGGTAAATCCTAATGTCACTAGACATACCACTACCCAAATAGGTAGGGGGTGGGACTCTAGCATAGGTATATCCCAATGCTACATGTCATTCCTCTACCTAAATGGGGAGGATATGATTACCTATAACTCAAACCCTTACACTATCATCTACATAGGAATCAAACGTCCTAGGAAAAATATAACATCACATATCCTGGGAAAAACTATCACAAAATTCACTTCATAACACTTTATCATCCAAGAAACACCCTCTGGATTCATCCTCCAGAAATCACCTTCCAGAAACCAACACAAGTATCACTTTCCAGAACCAGCAACCGGATCACAAAGAATCACATTCTAGAACCAACAACCGAATTGCAAACACCATCCTTCGAAACTTGAATTTGAATTAAAAAAACCATACTCTAGAATGTATCCTCCAAATCAACCACTATTGTCATCATATTATCAAGAAGGGGATAAAAAAATAAGGGATCAACCTTAGGGTCCCATCAAAACTCTAACCTAAAAACAAGGTCCGACCAAGATTCTACAAACAAGTCCTCTGATGACTTAAACCAATCCATAGACCATAATACCCTATGACACCATTATCCAGACTATAGCACCACCATTTCTGAATCACAACATCCAAACCCTCTTGTGAAACCATAGAAAACCACAAGGAAAATCCAACCCATCAAATCTACCAGGCTTACAAAAAAATTCTAGAAATTTAGTTAAGGAAAACTCAACTTCTGTTAACTCACATAACTGCTAAACTCAAATTCTATCTATTACCCATGAACTTATAGTTATCCAAAATTTCACCCAATGAAGGCTCTCCCACCTTCCACTAACCTCAAGGAACTTCTGTAAGTTCACTTAAATTATAGAATAAGACTCAAATTTAGGGTTCAATCCAACCATAAGTCAAATCTCGAGAAAAAAGAAAGTCATACAAAAAACAATCATACAAAAAATAGAATTCACTTCAACACTATGGAAGGAAAAAAGTATATCGATACTCACAAGGACTGATACAGAAGAATCCAAAATCCCCTACCTCAAAACAAATTACCAACTCTAAAGAAAACTACAAAACCCTTCAAAACTCCTACTTATGAAAATGATCCAAACACAGAACTACAAGCTCCACCTAGGGATAAGACTCCTCCACTCTAATGAAAATATCCTCTAAAAATGACTAACTCCACCAAATTCCTTGAACATAAATTTTACCTCTGAATTTCCTCTAAAATTTAAGAGAAATGCCCAAAGGAGAGGGGGAGCTCTCAAATGAAGGTTCTATGGGTAGAAACGGGCACTGGGGAAATGGAACTGAAAGTTTGATGCCTTCGTGGAAGAGAATGAATTTTTCTGGAGTAATGCAGAACATTTCTATTACCTGAAGGCGTTCAATGATGAGAGTTTCATCATTTTTCTTCTTTATGTGAATGATATTATTTTTCCGGTTCCAAGGAGATATCAGATCGATGAGTTGAAAGTTGTTTTGTTTGAAAGGTTTAAGATGAAAGATCACAGGGTTGTGAAGCTGATGTTGGGGATGAAAATCAAAAGGGAGATAAAGAGTGGAGTTTTTTCCTCAGCTGGATCCCAACTAGAATCTCTTGGAAAGATTCATAATGAGAAAGTATAAGCATATGATGACCTCTCTAGTCAAACACTTCAAGTCATCCAAAAGGAAAGCACTAAGTATGAAAATTAGGTTGGGTATATGGTGAGGGTTCCATATGAATCACCAGTCAAAAGATTGATGTATTTCATGGTTTGTATGAGGTAGAACATTGTATATGCAATGGGAGTCATCAAAAGGTTCATGGAGAATCTGGGAAAGGAGCACTGGGAAATAGTGAAGTGTATACTCTGTTATCTCAAAGGTTCGATGTACATGTCACTCTATTTCAAAATAGATGATCCATTATAGGGGTTTACATATTCAAACTTTGGATGATATGTGGACACATAGAGAAGTACCACTAGCTATTTGTTCACTTTCAGAGGATTGACTGTGAGTTGGGTGTCCAGACTTCAATCAATAGTTGTATTTCCTACAATGGAAATAGAGTACATGGCAATCACAGAATTAGGGAATGAGTTGATCTGGATGAAGGGGTTGTTGGAGGATCTCAGAAGAAGATAAGGAAATGGAATGTTGTTCAGAGACAGTCATAGCATGATCCATCTTGTGAAGAATTTTATGTTTCCTCCAGGACAAATAATATTCAGCTAAAAGTATCACTTCATCCGAAAATTTTTAGGGGACAGAGTGTTCGAGATATGAAAGGTTGATTAATGTCAAATCCCAGTGGATATGTTGATGGTCATAGTATGGGAAATTTTGGTGCAGTGTTTCCTCTCAGCAGGGATTGGATGATGGAAAGCATGGTTGGAGGACCACGGTGCCACTACGTAAGGGAGGAAGAAGGTGTTGTACCCCCACACTCTTTGATTTTCATGATCACAATCACTTTCATATGTGTTTAACTTTGTTTTTAAGTGTTGTGGATGATAGGCAAAAGATTGCCAAAGGATTGGCCCAAGAATGGACAAGAAGTGGACTGAAATTCAGTCCACCGGCCAGCCGGTGGCTTCCCACCGGTCGACCTGTGGCATCCAGCCCAAATAATGTTTGCTACTGTCCTGCCACCGGCCAGCCGGTGGCTTCCCACCGGTCGACCTGTGGCATCCAGCCCAAATAGTGTTTGCTACTGTCCTGCCACCGGCCAGCCGGTGGCTTCCCACCGGTCGACCTGTGGCACCTGCACAAAGTGGCAAGCTACTGTCTTGCCACCGGCCAGCCGGTGGCTCTGGCACCGGTCGACCGGTAGAGCCTGGATCAAGACTCTTCTTCTCTACCAAGGCACCAGCCATCCGGTGGAGATGTACCGGCCGGCCGGTAGCCCCAGTCAAACTAGCCGTTGGGTTGACCAGTCAACCCTCTCTTGGCTCCCAACGGCTCTTTAAGCCTCTCCAACAGCTCCAAAGCCCTCCAACGGATACTTGAAGGTTCCTAGCCAATAAATAAAGGCCTAGGAAGCACCGGAACATCAACTAAGCCACCGGACACATTGTTGAACATTTGGCGAACCTCCGGCGCTCCACCTTCAAGGATCCCCAAGTGCTCCAACCATTTTCCAATCCAAGGAGCACCTCAAGAAGCTTGGGAGAGCACGCTACATCAGCTTCACCAATCCAATTGGCGCCCAAGTCTTCCTAATTACGGGTTTTATTGTTTTAATTTATTTTGAGCTTTAAAATTGGGTTTGTGCCTACAAACCCCAACCTTTTCTCATCCCCCCTTTTCTTTTGGGTTTCACATCACCATTAAGGTGTGAAGAGGTTGACAAGCCTTACCTTGTAAAAGGCTTGAGATCGGTGAGCTAGCCTTCACCCGTAAAAAGGCTAGTGGGTTCTTGCTAAACCATCAAAAGCAAGTGGGTTCTTGCTAAACCACAAAAAGCAAGCTGTAATAGGTCCTAGTGCTACCTCAAAGCCTAGTGGGTTTCTTGCTAAAACCATTGAAAAGCAAGCGGTAGGAATCTCTCAACGGTTGAGTTGGGAGCGGAGACGTAGGCCGGGTTTTGGCCGAACTCCGTTATCAATTTCGTGTGTCTTGCCTCTTTTATTTTCCGCTGCATTTACTTTGATATTTGATTTTTAATTTGTTAATCAATTTTTTAAAAAGGCAATTCACCCCCCTCTTGCCATCATTCCCTTGCTTTTTCCGACCAACATTTGGTATCAGAGGACGTATTTGAATAATTCCCTAACCGGTTTCAAATTAAAGATCCTATTTTTTTTTTTTTTTGATGGCTTCTACCACTTCTTCTTCTCAAACTCTCGAAGGTCATTCTTTGGATCGTGCTCCATTTTTTGATGGAGCCGATTATTCTTTTTGGAAAACCCGCATGACCACTTTTTTAAAAAGTATTGGCTATCCTATTTTTAAAATTGTCATGCATGGTTATTCATTTTCTTCTCCCGATGAATCCAAATGGACCTCCGCCGACATTGCAAATTTCGAGCTTGATGGCAAAGCCATGAATGCTCTTCATTGCGGGTTAGATAGAAAGGTTTTTAATTGTATTTCTTCTTGCACTACTTCTTACGATCTTTGGAAGTTTTTAGAACTTACCTATGAAGGTACTAGCGAGGCTCCAAAGCAAGAACCCGCTCAAAAGCTAGAACCCGACAACAAGCAAGAACCCGATGGAAAATCCGTGCCCGATTGCCCACTCCACAAGAAAAGGGCCAAGAAAAAGGAGAAGAAGAAGGCTTCAAAGGAAACATGGAGTGATAGCTCCACCTCTTCATTCTCCTCCTTCTCCTCAAGCGACCAAGGTATAAAATGCCTAATGGCAAAACATGAGGTATCTTCCTCTTCTTCCTCCTCCTCGTCTTCTTGTTCTTCAAATTCTTTCAATCATTTGCCATATGAAGAACTCCAACATGCTAGAGACCAATTAGAAAATGGTTTTCACGAACTCTCTTCAAAATTTGTTGCTTTAAAAAAGTCTTTCAAAAAACTTTCCTCTGAAAAAGAACAACTTCTCAAAGAGAAGGAGGAGATGTCCCTTAAAATCCAAAATTTTCCAAATGTTGATTCCATGGAATCAACCATCAAAGACCTAAGAGAGACCCTAGCCAAGTTCACCCAAGGGGAACAAAACTTGAACAATATACTTGGTTCCCAAAGGGTTTCTAGAACCACCAATGGACTTGGCTACACCAACCAAGCCTCCTCCTCCCATGCACCCACTGTTTTTGTAAGGGGGAGCTCTAGCTTTAAATTTTGTAATTATTGCAAGAAAACCGGGCATCTCATTTATGAGTGTAATTGTAAAAATGCCCGGTATGGTCAACCCAAAAGTTTTTTCTTTTCGGATGAATTTTATAGGAGAAGACCCGCCATGAGACAAGTATGGATTGAAAAATCCCTTCTAGCGAGTCTCTCCGGGCCTAAAATCATCTCTTTTCAAAATCCCTCTCCCCGGTGATTCATTGTTTTTATTTAGGGGGAGTTAGGATCTTTTAAGGCTTGTTGTGTATTCAAAGTTTTCATTTCAAACTCAACACTTGGCTTCAAAACTCTCAAAATTTTCTTTTAAATTTTCATTTCTAAATTTCCAACAGTTGGTATCGAATTCATTTTTGATTCAAAACTTTCAAATTTCAAACATTTCAATTGATTTAAAAATCTCAAATCTTGTTTTTTCAAATCTCTTTGTCCCTCAATCAAGTTTTATGCCTCATTCTATTTTGATAATCACAAAGGGGGAGAAATTCTAGATTGATTGGGGGAAAAATCTTTTCTCTCATGCTTAGTATTTATTTTCAATTTATCATTTAAAGCATGCCTTTCATTTAAGTTTTTACATTGCTTAGATAAGTGATTATGATCATCAAAATAGGGGGAGATTGTTGTACCCCACACTCTTTGATTTTCATGATCACAATCACTTTCATATGTGTTTAACTTTGTTTTTAAGTGTTGTGGATGATAGGCAAAAGATTGCCAAAGGATTGGCCCAAGAATGGACAAGAAGTGGACTGAAATTCAGTCCACCGGCCAGCCGGTGGCTTCCCACCGGTCGACCTGTGGCATCCAGCCCAAATAATGTTTGCTACTGTCCTGCCACCGGCCAGCCGGTGGCTTCCCACCGGTCGACCTGTGGCATCCAGCCCAAATAGTGTTTGCTACTGTCCTTCCACCGGCCAGCCGGTGGCTTCCCACCGGTCGACCTGTGGCACCTGCACAAAGTGGCAAGCTACTGTCTTGCCACCGGCCAGCCGGTGGCTCTGGCACCGGTCGACCGGTAGAGCCTGGATCAAGACTCTTCTTCTCTACCAAGGCACCAGCCATCCGGTGGAGATGTACCGGCCGGCCGGTAGCCCCAGTCAAACTAGCCGTTGGGTTGACCAGTCAACCCTCTCTTGGCTCCCAACGGCTCTTTAAGCCTCTCCAACGGCTCCAAAGCCCTCCAACGGATACTTGAAGGTTCCTAGCCTATAAATAAAGGCCTAGGAAGCACCGGAACATCAACTAAGCCACCGGACACATTGTTGAACATTTGGCGAACCTCCGGCGCTCCACCTTCAAGGATCCCCAAGTGCTCCAACCATTTTCCAATCCAAGGAGCACCTCAAGAAGCTTGGGAGAGCACGCTACATCAGCTTCACCAATCCAATTGGCGCCCAAGTCTTCCTAATTACGGGTTTTATTGTTTTAATTTATTTTGAGCTTTAAAATTGGGTTTGTGCCTACAAACCCCAACCTTTTCTCATCCCCCCTTTTCTTTTGGGTTTCACATCACCATTAAGGTGTGAAGAGGTTGACAAGCCTTACCTTGTAAAAGGCTTGAGATCGGTGAGCTAGCCTTCACCCGTAAAAAGGCTAGTGGGTTCTTGCTAAACCATCAAAAGCAAGTGGGTTCTTGCTAAACCACAAAAAGCAAGCTGTAATAGGTCCTAGTGCTACCTCAAAGCCTAGTGGGTTTCTTGCTAAAACCATTGAAAAGCAAGCGGTAGGAATCTCTCAACGTTTGAGTTGGGAGCGGAGACGTAGGCCGGGTTTTGGCCGAACTCCGTTATCAATTTCGTGTGTCTTGCCTCTTTTATTTTCCGCTGCATTTACTTTGATATTTGATTTTTAATTTGTTAATCAATTTTTTAAAAAGGCAATTCACCCCCCTCTTGCCATCATTCCCTTGCTTTTTCCGACCAACAGAAGGAAGAAATGTGAAAGTGACTAGAGGACTTGGTGAATCATTGAAAACAATCTTCAATTATGATATTGTGAGGCTTGGCTATGAAGAAACTATATTTTGGCAAGTACTGGATTACCAAAAGGTGGCAATCCAGAATGAAGGTTGTGAAACCGGATGGAGGTAGGTCAGTGGAACCAATGTCTAGAAGTGGAAGCAATAACAAAAACATTCCAAAAGTACAGAAAGAGTTAAAGGATGAGTTTTGGAAGATGGCGTTATTCGCCAAAAGTTATGGGTGAAGTCAGTGCATCAACGAGCTTATAGTGATTGTTTTGGTTGATGCGATGGAAATCTATAAAGATCAGATGGTGATGGAACTGACAGAACCAATTTGTTTTTTGGTCAGAGTAGAGTACTCAAGAGGGGGGGTGAATTGAGTATCTATAAAAATTTCAGTTAAAAAGTTCACTTAAAAAAGGCTTCCCCAATAAAAATGAATTCAACCCAGTTAATCAAGGTAATACGGTTATAATAGTTTGACTGTTTGAATAACTTCTCAGAATATTGATTAATCCTTATTAATATCAATTTGAGTTATTGATACAACTTTTGAAGCTATTCTAATAAGGAAAAACAGTTATAACTTCTATCCAAGACTAACTATCAAAGTAAAATCTAGTGTTTTCTGAAATATACAGTAAAGCAGAGAAAAACTAAATTAAAAGACATAGTGAATAAAACAAGTGGTTCAGTCTCAAGTCGATACCTAATCCACTCCACTTGGTTATCACCTTCCACCAAGCAGTTTATATTAATAAACTTGATCCACACCCTGGATCGGGGTAAACAACATTGCACAGGACTGTCCAGGTCACACGACCTCTTCTACTGTTCTTCATGGGTAAGAACTACCAGGTCACACAAGGACCTCTTCCACACTTATTCTTGGGAGTAAACATATGTAAGAAGTGATGATAGGAAGGATATCTTATATCCTTCAGTTTAGTACATGAGACTATGACAACCCTGCTTTTTAATACAACTTAAGCATGCTTTATTACATAAAACTTCACTTGATACAACAAAGAAGATCGAGAGGTTTAGTGTCTTTGGGGCTTAGGATCATTACATAAAAACATTAAACTTGAATTACAACATCTTTATTGAAAACTTCCTTTACATGACCACTACATTCCTTCGTACTTATCATTGCATGGGATAACCTGAGGACATGCATAAGAAAAGGGTGAGCTATAAAGCCCAGTAAGGGGGTACACAATGAATAACATGAGGAGTACAATACATGTTAGGCAATAGGCATATCAATAGAGCATAAGAGAAACATGAACATAAAGGCATGATAAAGCATGATAATCATAACATGGAAATGTGGCAACAACACTTAACATTGAATTAGCATGAGCCAAGGCTCATTGCACATGGAGCATGAGTAAACCCTCATTGCACTTGAATCACGAGTAAACCCTCGTTGCACTTGAATTAGCATGAGTAAACACTCATTGCACATGACGTATCATGATACTATACTTTACCCAATGCATTGGAGCGCTATAAAGGGCGCACCCTTCTTAAACATTTCATTTCATGCATAAGTGTGCCACATGGATCATAAAACATGGATTCATAAAACATAATCATTTATTCCACGATAAAGGGATGTGGAATTCATACATGAAACTTTATAATCAATAAGTAAATTTGCATAAAGGTGAATACCCTTGATGGAGAAATGGGCATGGTATTCACTACACAATGATATTGGCTTAGAAAATCAGTGTGATTTCGGCAGCGTAACGGCGTGACATAAGAATTCATAAAAAGGTTGATGAGAGAGAAAGGGGTTCCTCATCATATTTACATGAAATGGATAGTAAGGAGGTCATATAGATACATGTCTCAACAATTGAAAAGGAATTTAGATTCATGATACAAAAGTATTTCTTGAATATAAAAGAAGAGAAAAAGGTTTCTTTCGGAATTTCGGCATAGTAACGGGTGTACATGGGAGGCATTTAATAAGAGAGAAAGGGGTATCCCATCATTCAAACAATAAGAGGGCAGTATGAGAGAGGTTCGAAACCATACCCCAACATTCATAATTGAAATTAAAAGGTCAATACAACTTAAAGAAAATTGAAAAAAATGAGAAAGGAAAAAAACCCTTACTTGGAAGTGTGCTTCCAAAGGCTAGAGAGAGGCTTGTGAGAGGCTTCTTGGGAGCTTGGGGCACCTTGGGAGGATTCTAGAGAGAGTAGGGAAGAGGTTGGACGAACTACAAGGGATTTTAGTGAGGAGGAAGTGGGAGCTTGGGTGGGTTTATATAGGAAAGGTGAGGGAATTCTTTATTATTTAGGTTTGGGACCCCTTATATTAAAATAATCCAAACCACAAACCATCCCATGGTATTTGCCCATGGTTTTTGGAAAAGGAAATAGGAAAACAATATTTTACAAGTCTAAGGTCCGAACTTATTAAAAAATTAGGGTTGCTTATGTGGAGGTGAGTCACACTCCCATGGAAATTAATTTAAAAAGGCAAAGTGTTGAATAAGTCTTGAGGGCTCCATTAATGCTTTGAAAAGTAAGTCAAACAAACCCAAAACCTCATTATTTTAATGATAAAACACATATTGGCCGAACATAAGGATTATGTTATTTTATTACATCACCATTGGTACATTATGATGTCATAAAACACATTATATATTTAAATGGTATTTAATTTTTACCCAAAAATTTGACTGTCTCATAAAATTATGAAAAAATCACCGTTGGATAATTTCGACGTCCTGATTCCAAAAATAATATTTATTTTATCTAAATAATTTTCTAAATATGTGAATTTTCACTTTTAAAATAAAAACCGACATTTATAAAAAATTTACGGGTTTTGACAGAAACGGCTTTCAAACCTTAATAAAAATTTTAATTGCATTCATAAAATTATAAGATCATTTATATTTAATAAAAAAATAATTTAATATTAATAATAATATTTTATTAAAATATTATTTAATTCAAAAATACTTTAATTTAATAAAATATAATTCTTAATTAAATAATAACTAAAAACACCATTTGTACTTTAAAAACTAATTACAATGTATCAAAAATGACTAGAAATTATATCCATTATTATATACAAAAATAATGTACATGAACATGGTGCTACTTATTTGTTACATAACCCCTTAAAATAGCCGCATAAGACCTAAGGTTAAGGTGTGCGATGGTGACAGACTCTTGGGGTTGCTCGGATAACATCGCTCGAGTGGTAATCTCTATCAACTTCCATTTTTCCCGTAGACGATCACGTTCGAGCTTGACTTGATGAAGCTCAGCTTGGGCTTGGTCAAGGGCAAAGCCCAAAGACACCACCTCTTTTCCGAGCTCTGACAAATGGGCTTCGTAAGGGGCAATTCTACTGGATGAGGCCATCGCTTCCCTTGTCTGAGTAGAAATGGGTTCGTTAAAGCCTTATATTTATACTACCCAGATGATCACTGTTCAACGGCTATAAAAGTAACGGTCACAAATCTTAACATAAAACTAAAGAAGTTGACATCTTATAAAAAAAACATTTTTCATAAAGAAACATTTAACTGGATCAAGAGGGATTTTCCATTAATGAAATTTTGGGTCGTTACAACTTTCCCCCCTTAAGAAATTTCGCCCTCGAAATTTTCCTTTTCCCACACTAAAACAAATGTGAGTAACTTAGCTTCATCATATCCTCTGACTCCCAAGTTGCTTCTTCAAACTTGTGGTTTCTCCATAACACCTTGACGAGGGGCATTGTCTTATTTCGTAGAACTTTTTCTCTACGATCTAAGATCTTCACTGGTTGCTCCTCATAAGAAAGATCGTCTTCTAATTGTACCACCTCGGAAGAGAGTACATGTGAAGGGTCTGGTATGTACTTCCTTAAGAGGGATACATGGAAGACATCATGCACCTTGTCCATAGTAGGTGGAAGTGCTAGTCGATAGGCCACAGCCCCAACACGATCAAGAATCTCGAAGGGGCCGATGTACCTTGGACTTAACTTCCCTTTCTTTCCAAACCTCATGACCTTCTTCCACGGAGATATGCGTAAAAACACCATGTCTCCGACTTTAAACTCAAGGTCTCGTCGACGATTATCTGCATAACTCTTATGTCGACTCTGGGCTGCCTTGATATGCTGCTGAATGGTTTTCACCTTCTCCACCATTTCTTCGACCATTTCTGGTCCAAGCAGCTTACGTTCACCGACCTCATCCCAACATGCCGGTGTTCTACACCTTTTCCCATACAAGGCTTCATATGGTGCCATTTGGATGCTCGAGTGGAAACTATTATTATAAGAGAACTCAACCAGAGGAAGATGTTGATCCCATCCTCCTTTAAAGTCCATTGAGCATGCTCTCAACATATCCTCAAGTGTTTGGATAGTCCGCTCGGATTAGCCATCAGTTTGAGGATGATAGGCCGTACTGAAGTTTAGTTCAGTATTTAGGGCATGTTGAAGACTCTTCCAAAACTTAGAGGTAAATCTTGGATCTCGGTCAGACACAATAGATAGTGGTACTCCATGAAACCGTACCAATTCCCTGATATATATCCGTGCCAGTTGATCCAAAGAGAAATCCTCTCGAATAGCAATGAAGTGTGCAGTCTTTGTAAAACGATCCACAACAACCCAGATTGCATTGTTGCCTTTGGATGTCCTTGGAAGTCCAGTGGCGAAGTCCATGGTGATGTTCTCCCATTTCCATTCTGGTATGGGCAATGGTTGCATCATCCCCTTAGACTTCTGCCTCTCTTCCTTCACTTGCTGACACACCAGGCACTTCGATGTATATTCAGCGATCTCCTTCTTCATATTATCCCACCAAAAGTTTTCTCAGAGATCTCGATACATCTTTGTGCTCCCTGGGTGAATAGAGAAATTTGAACTATGTGCATCATCCAAAAGTTCCTTCTTCAGCTCCGAACTTGATGGAACACATAGTCTTTTCCCAAACCGCACAATCCCTTCTTCATTAACATTAAACTCTGAGGATTTTCCCTTTTTGATAGCTTCCACTTTTTCTTGGATTCCTGCATCATCCTTTTGAGCATCCTTTATCCTTTCCAAAAGGGATGGTTGAGCAATCATTTGTGAAAGGATTGATGATGTTCCCTTCTTTATGATTCCCACATCCATCTTCATCAAGTCTAAGAAGATTGGATCCTTCTCAATTCTCATCATTGATAGAATAGCTGGATCCTTTCTACTTAGGGCATCTGCCACCTTGTTCGCTTTCCCAAGGTGGTAATGTATTGAACAGTCATAATCCTTGATGAGCTCTATCCATCTTCTCTGGCGCATATTAAGCTCTTTCTGTGTGAATATATATTTAAGACTCTTGTGGTTAGTATATATCTCACATTTCTCTCCATAGAGATAATGCCGCCAGATTTTCAAGGCAAAGATCACCGCCGCCAACTCCAGATCATGCGTTGGATAGTTTCGCTCATGGATTTTCAACTGCCTTGAGGCATAGGATATCACTTTATCATTCTGCATCAGCACACATCCTAATCCCTTCTTCGAAGCATCACTGAATACCACAAAAAGCTCCCCACTTGTGGGTAAAGTGAGCACGGGTGCAGTGATAAGCCACCTTTTCAACTCCTTGAAGCTTTCTTCGCATTCATCACTCCAAGAAAAATTTACTCCCTTTCGAGTTAGCTTGGTAAGAGGGTTGGACAATCGTGAGAAGTTTCTCACAAATCATCGATAATATCCAGCTAACCCCAAGAATCTACGGATATCAGTTACCGATGTTGGCCTCGGCCATCCCTCAATTGCATCTGTTTTGGAGGGGTCCACAGATATCTCATTGCTTGTGATGATATGGCCCAAGAATGAGACCTCCTTCAACCAGAACTCACACTTGCTGTACTTTTCATAGAGCTTCTCCTTGCGCAAAGTCTCTAGTACAGTTTTTAAATGCTCCTCATGGTCCTCCTTGGTTTTGGAGTATATTAGAATATCATCTATAAAGACTACCACAAATTTGTCAAGGTAATCTCTAAAGACTCTATTCATCAAGTCCATGAATATTGCTGGAGCATTGGTGAGTCCAAAATGCATTACTATGAATTCATAGTACCCGTACCTTGTACGAAAAGCAGTCTTGGGGATATCTTCCTTCTTCACCCTTACTTGATAATATCCCGACCGCAAGTCCACCTTGGAGAAGTATTGTGCTCCACGCAGCTGATCAAACAAGTCATCGATTCTTGGGAGAGGATACTTATTCTTTATTGTGATTTTGTTAAGTTCACGATAATTGATGCAAAGACGCATTGACCCATCCTTCTTCTTGACGAAGAGGACTGGTGCACCCCATGGTGATGCACTTGGGCGTATAAACCCTTTATCCAGATTCTCCTGTAGTTGTTTCTTCAGCTCTTCAAGCTCAACAACAGCCATTCTATATGGAGTCTTGGATATTGGTAGCACCCCAGGTATAAGTTCAATTGAGAACTCAACATCTCTTCTTGGAGGAAGACCAGGAAGTTCCTCGGGAAATACTTTAGTGAATTCCCTCACAATAGGCATTTCTTCAAGGGTGGTTTCTTCCTTGGACTCAATAATCTGAGCTAGATATGCGTGCTCATAAGGCAGTAATATCCATGCTTGAGATGATGGAGCTAAAGGAGATTCATCTTCCTCCTGACACTTGTAAAGAATCGGGGGTCGATTGTCCATATGGAGTGTGATTTCCCTCTCCCGACAATTTATGTTGGCTCTATATAAGGAAAGCCAATCCATGCCAAGAATTGCATCAAATTCCACCAAAGGGAGTATGACGAGGTTCGCTGGGAAATTAAATCCACATATTATAACAGGGGAGGACTTATACTCATGGGATGTAATGATTGCCCCATTTGCCGTACTCACCGACATCTTTACTTCCATGGTTTGTGGTGGTGCAGGGATTGTTCTACTAAACTTTTGAGATATAAAAGAATGCGTAGAACCTGAATCAAAAAGTACGTTCGCTATTCTTGAATGAATAACTAGCGTACCTGTCACCACTTCGTTGTCGGGGTTCACTTCGGCAGAAGTGATGGAAAAAGCTCTTCCTTGCTGTCTTGGAGGTTGTTGATTGCCTCCGATAACCCTTGGATTAGGGCACTGATTCACAAAATGACCCGGTTCTTTGCATTTGAAGCATTGAACAACGCGTTGAGGTTCGAACGGAGCGTTCCTCTCCTCTGTCGCAGCCGCGGGTCCTTCTTGCTGACAGTTAACAGCTAGGTTCCCTTCTCTTCCACACTTGAAGCATTTTCTTGTCCCCCTAAGGCAATTTCCAGGGTGCTTCTTTCCACACTTTTGGCAAGTGGGGTGCTGGAATTTCTTAGCGCCGTTGGATTTACCCATCGGACCACCAGCATTGAAGTCCACCTTACGCTTCTTGTCCCCATGATACCCCTGTGATTCTCTGATCTCCATTTCAACCTTAATGGCACATCGGACAATTTCCTCATAGCTGTCAAAGTCACGGATCGCTAATGCTTTCTGCAAGCTAAGCTTTAGCCCACCAAAGAAGCGGTCAACCTTGCATTCGGGGGTAACGACAAAGCCAGAAGCGTATCGTGCAAGCCTTGTGAAGTTTGCCTCGTACGCTCCCACAGATTCTTCATCTTTCTGCTTAAGGGAAAGGAAGTCCCTTTCCATCTTAAGACAGAGGGTGCGTGGAAAATATTTATCGAAAAACATCTTCCGGAATACCTTCCATTCCAAAGCCTCGATCTCCTCCTCAGGCTTCGTATTTTTGACCAACGTCCACCATTGATCAGCTTCACCATCCATACGATAACCCGCCAGGAGAACCTTCTCTTTTTCAGAGCATTGGAGGATGGGGAATATCTTCTCAATGGAGTTGATCCATTGTTCAGCGATCGTGGGATCAGATGATCCACTAAAAGTAGGAGGCCTTTGTCTCATGAAGCTTTCAATAGCGACTTGTTCTTTCTTAGGGGGGGGTTGAACGTTCCTCTTGACCAGTGTTTCTATTCAAAACTTGAGTTAGCTGAGAGAGAAGCGTGACAAAGTTCGTGATTCCCGCTCCCATTGGATTGGGCATCTCATAAGTACAATCATCACACTGATCTTCACAACGGTTGTTATCCCGAGTTCTCCTATTACCGACCATTGGATGGAATAAAAGAAAGTTAGGGGTAACACATAAAGGTTAATCCAAAGACAAAAGTTGATGACTTATAAATAAACTTTAATCTCTTTAACTCATGAGTCTATAGGATTCAATCCAGGATTTTCATGATATTCCTTCTAACATATATTCTTAGGGGCATTTTTCCCTTAATAAGGGTTCATACTAAGATTGTGAATTTATCAAAACATATCCCCCGAGAGTGTCGTAACCAAGAGTGCAGCAAGACCCGTTGTCGTGCATCAGTTCCCGTTCGAGTCTAGCTCAAAGCGGTGTTTTCGGGTTTTACCCCTAGGATACATCTGTGCCAGAGCCGCCTCTACCTGCTCGTATCCAGACAGGGATGTATTTGTTTGATAAACCACTTACTTAGTATTTACCAAAACTTAGGGATGTTTTTATTATGCTTAGTCTTGTATGTAAGGCTTTACTAGGGTTTCCTAATCCCAAAAATAACTAAACCTATCCTCTGATACCAACTATGACAACCCTGCTTTTTAATACAACTTAAGCATGCTTTATTACATAAAACTTCACTTGATACAACAAAGAAGATCGAGAGGTTTAGTGTCTTTGGGGCTTAGGATCATTACATAAAAACATTAAACTTGAATTACAACATCTTTATTGAAAACTTCCTTTACATGACCACTACATTCCTTCGTACTTATCATTGCATGGGATAACCTGAGGACATGCATAAGAAAAGGGTGATCTATAAAGCCCAGTAAGGGGGTACACAATGAATAACATGAGGAGTACAATACATGTTAGGAAATAGGAATATCAATAGAGCATAAGAGAAACATGAACATAAAGGCATGATAAAGCATGATAATCATAACATGGAAATGTGGCAACAACACTTAACATTGAATTAGCATGAGCCAAGGCTCATTGCACATGGAGCATGAGTAAACCCTCATTGAACTTGAAGCACGAGTAAACCCTCGTTGCACTTGAATTAGCATGAGTAAACACTCATTTCACATGACGTATCATGATACTATACTTTACCCAATGCATTGGAGCGCTATAAAGGGCGCACCCTTCTTAAACATTTCATTTCATGCATAAGTGTGCCACATGGATCATAAAACATGGATTCATAAAACATAATAATTTATTCCACGATAAAGGGATGTGGAATTCATACATGAAACTTTATAATCAGTAAGTAAATGTGCATAAAGGTGAATACCCTTGATGGAGAAATGGGCATGGTATTCACTACACAATGATATTGGCTTAGAAAATCAGTGTGATTTCGGCAGCGTAACGGCGTGACATAAGAATTCATAAAAAGGTTGATGAGAGAGAAAGGGTTTCCTCATCATATTTACATGAAATGGACAGTAAGGAGGTCATATAGATACATGTCTCAACAATTGAAAAGGAATTTAGATTCATGATACAAAAGTATTTCTTGAATATAAAAGAAGAGAAAAAGGTTTCTTTCAGAATTTCGGCATAGTAACAGGTGTACATGGGAGGCATTTAATAAGATAGAAAGGGGTATCCCATCATTCAAACAATAAGAGGGAAGTATGGGAGAGGTTCGAAACCATACCCCAACATTCATAATTGAAATTAAAAGGGCAATACAACTTAAAGAAAATTGACAAAAATGAGAAAGGAAAAAAACCCTTACTTGGAAGTGTGCTTCCAAAGGCTAGAGAGAGGCTTGTGAGAGGCTTCTTGGGAGCTTGGGGCACCTTGGGAGGATTCTAGAGAGAGTAGGGCAGAGGTTGGATGAACTCCAAGGGATTTTAGTGAGGAGGAAGTGGGATCTTGGGTGGGTTTATATAGGAAAGGTGAGGGAATTCTTTATTATTTAGGTTTGGGACCCCTTATATTAAAATAATCCAAACCACAAACCATCCCATGGTATTTGCCCATGGTTTCTGGAAAAGGAAAGAGGGAAACAATATTTTACAAGTCCAAGGTCCGAACTTATTAAAAAAATTAGGGTTGCTTATGTGGAGGTGAGTCACACTCCCATGGAAATTAATTTAAAAAGGCAAAGTGTTGAATAAGTCTTGAGGGCTCCATTAATGCTTTGAAAAGTAAGTCAAACAAACCCAAAATCTCATTATTTTAATGATAAAACACATATTGGCCGAACATAAGGATTATTTTATTTTATTACATCACCATTGGGTCATTATGATGTCATAAAACACATTATATATTTAAATGGTATTTAATTTTTACCCAAAAATTTGACTGTCTCAGAAAATTATGAAAAATTCACCGTTGGATAATTTCGACGTCCTGATTCCAAAAATAATATTTATTTTATCTAAATAATTTTCTAAATATGTGAATTTTCACTTTTAAAATAAAAACCGACATTTATAAAAAATTTACGGGTTTTGACAGAAACGGCTTTCAAACCTTAATAAAAATTTTAATTGCATTCATAAAATTATAAGATCATTTATATTTAATAAAAAAATAATTTAATATTAATAATAATATTTTATTAAAATATTATTTAATTCAAAAATACTTTAATTTAATAAAATATAATTCTTAATTAAATAATAACTAAAAACACCATTTGTACTTTAAAAACTAATTACAATGTATCAAAAATGACTAGAAATTATATTCATTATTATATACAAAAATAATGTACATGAACATGGTGCTACTTATTTGTTACATAACCCCTTAAAATAGCCGCATAAGACCTAAGGGTAAGGTGTGCGATGGTGACAGACTCTTGGGGTTGCTCGGATAACATCGCTCGAGTGGTAATCTCTATTAACTTCCATTTTTCCCGTAGACGATCACGTTCGAGCTTGACTTGATGAAGCTCAGCTTGGGCTTGGTCAAGGGCAAATCCCAAAGACGCCACCTCTTTTCCGAGCTCTGACAAATGGGCTTCGTAAGGGGCAATTCTACTGGATGAGGCCATCGCTTCCCTTGTCTGAGTAAAAATGGGTTCGTTAAAGCCTTATATTTATACTACCCAGATGATCACTGTTCAACGGCTATAAAAGTAATGGTCACAAATCTTAACATAAAACTAAAGAAGTTGACATCTTATAAAAAACATTTTTCATAAAGAAACATTTAACTGGATCAAGAGGGATTTTCCATTAATGAAATTTTGGGTCGTTACAGAGACAGTGTGTGTTTTAAATACAGACACACACACACACTACTCGAAAGCTAAAAAATGTTCACAACAGAGAAAAGATGATGAGAAAGGGTTATAAGTGCTCTTAGTTTCATTCTATGCAACTTTGGACTTGTAGGATGAATAAGATGCAAGTATCGAGTCCTCTTGTAAAAAATAGAGTATCACAAGTCTGGTGCTCTGGTTTTCAGCTCGATGGTGTAAGTTGTCTAGAGCGTGTTCTTCTTGGGGGTGGTATTGAGAAGATGTTTTTGGTTCTGATCTACGGTAGTCCGGCATTTTGGAATCGAAAGTCCTTCATGTGTTCTTCAGTTGTATGTTGTTGCAAGCATCAGTTTTCTTTTCAAACGATCACTCTTCTGCATCTTATTTCAGTGCCATGCTTTCCTTTTTGTTGTGGAGTGCATGTGTTGGAGCTGACGGGATGCATGTATTCTGCACCTCATACCTCATATTATAAGGGGACATGTCTACAAAGAAACATTAATTATGTCAGTGCCTTTAAATGACTCAAATATGACTGTTAGAAATTAAATTGAAAATGAAAAAATAGATTAAAGAACAGTGTCACGGTTTGTCTTGAAACGATGTCACTTGGAAACGATGTCACTAGGAAAAGGTGTCTTCTTCTTTTCCTTTGAGCAGTGAGACAGTCATGATGCCACAATTTCATTGTGATCAGGAACCGGTAGCACAGATGCGGTGTTAGGATCACGGTAGCTGGTTCTTTGCCAAGCTTTGAACAGTGTCTTGGTGATGGTAGCAAGGAACCGGTGTCACGGACTTCATGAAATATGGAACTGGTTACGGTGTCTAGGTCATGGTGTCTGGGTCACAATGTCTAGTCATGGTATCTGGGTCACGGTGTCTAGGTCACGGTGTCTGGTCATGGTGTCTAGTCCTTTTCCAGAAAAACAGAACCGTTGGTAGACTCACGGTTTCTCAGACTTAGCCAAATATTTGTAAACAGTCTTAAGCATTAATATTCACAACATTAATTAGACTTAATCATTTATAGAAGAAATCATTATAGAATAAAATTAAATATAGTTTACAATAATCAAACATGACTTATAGGAATCAAGATCTTGTGAAATTTTATTTAAATCATAGGGAAACCAACCATCTCTACATATGATTTGAGATTAAATAGGATTAATGGGATTTGTGATTATTAAAACATGATTAAAACATGAGGAGTCCAATAATCTCCCCCTTTTTGATGATCAAAAATCATATGAATTAGTTTTCTATTCTTAGTGTGCTCTCTCCCCATTTTGGGATTATCAAAAAGATTACAGGAAAAATAGAAAAGAAGGAAAGAAAATAAGAGAATAAACAAAAACAGTGCACATTGCATTATATAGAAAGATATGTGTCATTACAAGTACTATGAAAAATTAAAAAACATACCTATAAGATACAGTGTTCACTTTTC
Source organism: Viscum album (assembly GCA_963277665.1). NCBI lineage: Eukaryota > Viridiplantae > Streptophyta > Magnoliopsida > Santalales > Viscaceae > Viscum > Viscum album. Next base: position 2,002,737,674 of record OY728146.1, on the reverse strand, counting down.
TTCAACACTAGTTGTCTTCTCTTTGCCCTTGGTAGCAGTATCAAAAGGATCCACAGGATCAGAATTAGAGGTTGAAGAAGGAAGTGAGCCAATTGTCAGAGAAGAAAGAGAGAGCCCTTCAAAAACAGAAGGTTCCAAAGTAGGTTTGGTTGAAGACTGAGGTAAGGTTTGGTCAAGGATAACAGGTCTGATCTGGCTCAGATCCTGACATACGGACATCGAGGTAGAGGCAAAAGCAGTGGATGAGTAAGGAGTTACACTAGGTCACAAAGGTGCACCCACAGGATCCAAAATAGCAGTGATTTTTACATGAAGATAATGTTTCAACAACTGAATGAAATCAGTAATGATATAACCACCATAATGCATTGCCTTCTCAAAATCATCTTTGTTTTCCATGAACTTGTCCAATAAAGAAGTGAAATCTTTCATTTTTTGGGCTTGAGTCTTGAAGGCTTGAGTGACAGGAGGAATTTTCAAATTCTCTACAAGATATTTAAAATGATTGGTCATATCATTCTTAGAGAAAATCCTATTAAAGTAGAAATCTACTTTCTTAGTAATTTCTTCTTGAGCATCATTTGCAATCTTTGAATGAATAGTCACTAAATCAAGTACTCTGTTAGTATTCATGACAACCGTAGATAAACTCTCCTTGTCAAAGCCACTTAATAATGATTGAAGTTCCTCCTTAACAATAGTTCTAAGCAGATCACTATTAATGGGTTTAGATGACTATCCAGAGGCATTAGAGGTTGTAACAGCTAAAGTGAGGGACTTGAGCTGATTGAGAACTTTCTGTAGACATCCCTTTTACTCATCAATCAGTTTATTGAGACAAACAACAAGATCACACATATCATTGACTATCTGGATGTTTCTCTCATCCACTTTGTCAAATATTGAAGTCAAGTTCAATTGAATCAAAGATTCAACTTTCTGTGGAATCTAACCACTAACATCCTCAACGGGATGAGTAACAGGAGCTTGTCCTGGTTGCAACACTTTTTGCATATCTTCAACCATATCCCTGAGAGACTTCACCTTATCACTTAACTTCTTGTTCTCGATTCTAACCTCTTGTATTTCATGAAGCATTTTTGGTTGAATTTTCCATATGATTTTCTCTAACAGCAAAGCAGCATCTCTTTCACTAAGATTTGTCATAGGATTAGGTTGTGTGTTCATGATATTTTCAAATCCTACTAATAAATTAACTCCAAAATCTTTTAAAACAATTTGATTTATGGCAGCAAAAGGTTCTTGTGAAGGTTCAGGAATAGGAGCTGAGACAAGTTCAGGTTCCTTAGCAGAGATTACCTCTAAAGAAGAAATCAGTTTCAATTAAAACACATTATAAAGGTTTATGCCTTTAACTAAGGCCTCCTGGGCATTATCCACATCAAAGTAGCTAGGGAACTCATACTAGATATCCATAGTGCTTGGATCAACAGGATTAGGAACTTCAAAACTTTCTATATTGGTGTGTTGCTCCCCCTCAATAGGTGCATCTCTCATAGGAATAAGAGATTCAGTTCCTTGATATGTTTCTAAAATTTCATCTCTAATAGCCTCACCCATTTATTTTCTATCCAGTTGGACGGATTGTTCCATTCTTTCCTCAGCAGATAGGATAATTTCAGGATTTGATTGTTACTCTAAATGTTCCTCAACAGTAGCCTATTCCTCAATAATAAGTTCTTATTCTAGATGCTCCTCAGGAACAACATTTTCTTTTACATTAACAGCAAATTCTTTTCCAGAAGCTGATTCTTCCTCTAGATCAGCACTTCTTTCACTAACAGGTGCATCCTTCTCAACTATATTTTTTGGAACAGGTAGACCACTATCTTCCTTATCCAAGACAGTTCCTTCCATAGGTGCAATAGATACCTATTCTTCTTCATTAGAATAATAAACAACTTTATCTGGTTCCAAACTAGGATCAGATGTTTTCTTAGGTCTTTAATGATGCTCAAACGGATTAAACTTTTCATATAACCTTTCACTATCCTCCACCCAAGACTTTTTCCACGGATTCCAACTTATTTTCATTATTTTGACTGTAACCTTTAAGATACAGAACTCATAGTCTTTGATGGCTTCTTCATTCTGTCCAACTATTCCTTTAGCATACAGCATTGCAGAGATTAACCTTGAATAGAACAAAGAGGTAGACTTTGAAGTTGTCTTAATCAAATCACACATGTGAAGTATAATATACTTACATAGATTAATCTTGTGCCCATTTTTCATAAGATGTATCAAGAATACATCTTGATACTTGAGGGTAGAAAAATATCCTTTCTTTGGACTAATCAGATTTTGGATAAACTTAAACAGCAACCTCGTTTCACCATCCAAATCAGCAGTAATTGCTCTTCTCTTCTTCTTTTTGTCAGTCAAACCTCCTAAGGCCTCTTCTAAGACAAAAACATCACTAGGAGGAGGATGACCTCTCTAGTATTCCTCAAAAAATCCTTCACAGGTTATCCCTAGGAAGGAATCCCATAACCCTGAGGAAAAAAGTGCATATTTGGCCATTAATCCATCTTCTTACAACAAAACAATCTTCAGCATTGAATGAAAATTGAACAAACTGAAAAAACTGAGCAACAAGTTTTTGATAAGTCGGCCTTGTCTCTTTCGTGAACCAGTTAATCCATCCATTCTCTTCCAGTACTTTCAAAACTAAGGACTTACTTGTTAGAAACCACTTAAGACAGATTTTCTTTTCTGGTACTACTACTATATCAAAAAGATTCAGGTTCAACAGTCCTTCGGGAACTACTTTCGGTGTTCTTTTTACTTTATTCTGAGATATGTGCTTCTCTAGAGTTGATGAAGATGGGTGCTTCATTCTGGGTATTCAACAAGGGTTCGAGAGAGAGAGAGATGGAGGGATGAAAGAGGACTTACGGTTTGAGATAAGGGTTTCAGTTTCAAAAGAAGAGAGCTCGGATGAAGAAAATAGTGAAATATATTTTGTTTTTATCATTTAGATATTTCAAACATCGCAAATTCAAAAGCACGAGATAGAAACAGTAAAATAATCAACACAACAATACAGGTAATAAAACATAAATAAAACGAAAAGTGTCATTACGGTGAAACCAAAACATATTGTCATGGTGAGACCAGAACAGATTGTCACAGTGTTATTTTTACTGTGTGATTCCAAACAGTGTGATTGTATCATGTTAGACAGTAAGTACAAGACAGTAACCAAGATATAGTAACTGTGAGACCATAAACATGAAACAGTAACTTCAAGATAGTAACTTGTAGAACTCTGAGAGTGAAATAGTAATCTTAAGACAGTGACTCATGAAACCGTAAATCATGAAACCATAAACTGTGAAACATTAAGGTGTGAGATAGTGAGTTTTGAAATAGTATACTTTCTACTTGAGATTTATCATTCCTAATTCATGTATGATGTAATCTATCCTTTAAAAATTTAATGGTTTGGTGAATATATCAGCAAGATGACATTTAGTTCTAATGAATTCCAAAGTGATGTCACCTTTTTGATAATGGTCTCTCAAAAATTGATGTCTTACATCAATATGTTTTGTCCTAGAGTGTGAAACAGGTTTTTTTGAGATGTTAATAAAACTTGTATTATCACAACTTATAGGTACATGCCTGAATTGATATCCATAATCTAGTATTGTGTGTTTCATCCACAAAATTTGTGCACAACAACTACCAGCAACTATGTATTCATCTTCGGCAGTAGATAATGCAACAGAGTTTTGTTTCTTACTACACCATGATACTAGAGACTTGCCTAAAAGGTGACATGTTCCAGAGGTACTTTTTCTATCTAACTTAAAACCACCAAAATCAGCATCAAAATAGCTAACTAACTCAAATTATTTTCCTCTGGGATAGAACAATTCTAGATTGGGTGTATGTTTGAGGTATTTGAAAATCCTTTTAACAGCATTTAAGTGAGATTCTTTAGGATTTTCTTGAAAACGAGAACATATACAAACACTAAACATAATATGAGGTCGGCTAGCAGTTAAGTAGAGTAAGTTTCCTATCATTCCTCTCTAAGTGGTTTGATCAACAGATTTTCCAACTTCATCAAGATCCAACTTACAAGTAGTACGCATTGAAGTATCACTAATTTTAGTGTTATCCAAGCAAAAATGCTTTAGAAGATATTTAGTGTATTTTCTTTGATTTAAAATAATACCATATTTATTTTGAAAGATTTGAAATCCAAGAAAGAATTTTAGTTCACTCATTAAACTCGTTTCAAGTTAATTTTTTCATTATTTTATAAAACTCAATACATAAATAATTTTTTGAAGATCCAAAAATAATATCATATACATAAATTTGAACTACTAAAACATCATTAGAAATTCATTTTATAAAAAGGGTAGGATTAGCTATGACTTTTTTAAAACCTTTGGAAATAAGAAAAGTACTTAATCTATGATACCAAGCTCTTAGAGCTTGTTTTAAACCATACAGAGCTTTTGATAATTTGAAAAAAAAAATGATTTAGAGAGTGAGAATTTATGAAACCAATGGGGTTGTTCAACAAAAACATCCTCAGTTATATACCCATTTAGGAATGCACTCTTGACATCGATTTGGTATAGTTTAAAATTCAGATGGGCAGCATAAGAAACCATGATTCTAATGGATTCAAGTCTAGCTACTGGTGAAAAGTTCTCGGCATAGTCAATTTCTTCTTCTTGACTATAGCCTTGCACAACTAATCTAGCCTTGTTTCTAGCTATGTTACCATCTTCATCTACCTTATTTCTAAACACCCACTTAGTTCCTATGGTAAATATGTCTTTGGGTCTGTCTACAAGTTTCCAAACTTTGTTTTCTTCAAACAGATTAAGTTTTTATTGCATAGCCATCACCCAAAATTCACCATTGATATCATCATTAATGTTTTTTGTTTCAAGTTGTGACAAGAAAACTTGATGTTCAAACATATTTCTAAGAGAAGCTCTAGTTTGTGTTCCTTTATCTAAATCTTATACAACAACATCTAAAGGATGGTTCTTAAGGGTTCTAACATCTCTAGAAAAAGAGGGGCAAGTTATTTCGGGTCTTTAATAGGTTTGGGTACATTATGACTTGAATATGGAGAATTTCCATAACTGAAAGTTTTTACAGATTCCTTTATAGGATGGTTAAAGGGTTTAACATTGATGTACAGATTTGACATATCATCCTCAAGATTCTCTAGAGAGGTCGTAGGCTCATGTGGATCTGTCTCATCAAACTTGACATGGACAGATTCCTCCACACATTTAGTTTTTTTGTTAAACACTCTATAAGATTTACTAGATATTGAATATCCTAGAAATATTTGTTCATCACTCTTGGATTCAAACTTGTCAAGATTGTCCTTAGTATTAAGGATATAGACTTTGCAACCAAAGACTGTGAAGCATCTTACCTTGGGTTTTCTACTATTCCATAACTCATATGGAGTTCTTTTAAGAATAGGTCTAATAAATACTCTATTAATAATATAGCATGCTATATTTACAGCTTTAGCCCAAAAATAAATAGGTAAATCATATTCACTAAGCATGGTTCTAGAAATTTCTTTCAAGGTCCTATTTCTTCTTTCTAAAACTCCATTTTGTTGAGGTGTTCTCAGGATAGAGAAATTATGATTATAGCTATTTTGTGAGAAAAAGGATTCAAACTCTTGATTTTTAAATTTACTCCCACGATCACTTCTTAGAGATTTAATTCTAAGTCCACTGATGTTTTCTACAGTTTTTGCATATCTGGTGAAGTGAGAGCAGAATTCACTTTTGTGAGCCAAAAGGAAGGTCCAAGTATACCTAGAAAAGTCATCTACAAGAACATAAACATAGTGTTTCCCATTTAAACTAGAAACTCTAGATGTTCCAAACAAATCCATGTGAACCAACTTGAGAGGTTGAGAAGTTGAAACTGCTTTCTTTGGTTTGAAGGAAATTTTGTGTTCCTTTCCCTTTTGACAAGGATTACACACTTTATCAGTTGGAAACTCTAGTTTGGGTAGATCTTTGACTAAAATTCTTCTAGTTAGCTTTCTAAGGGAGTGAATATTGCAGTGTCCTAGTATTCTATGGTAAAGCCAAGACTCTTTGTGAAATAATTAAACATGAACCGTTTTGAGAAACTAAAGAATCTAAGTTAACAGAATATACATTTTGATTTCTTAATGCAGAAAATACTAATTCATTTTTAGAATTAAAAACATTACAAGCATCATTTTCAAATTTAACATGAAATCCATCATCACGTAGTTGTGAAATATTAAGAAGATTATATTTTAGTCCATCAACAAAAAGTACTTTGGAAATTAAAACTAAGTTAGAGTTACTGATTCGGCCAAGGCCAATGATTTTTCCTTTGGCATTGTCACCAAAAGTGACATGTCCACCATCAATCTTTATTAGGTTCTTGAAACATGAATAGTATCATGTCTTGTGTCTTGAACACTCCCTGTCCAAGTACCATAATATTTTATAAGAGCTCTTCAAACAATTTCCCTACAAAGTAGTCAAATAAAAATAGAATTTGGTACCCATATTTTTTTGGGGACAGTAATATTAGTAACTAGTGCTTTAGGAACCCACATCTGCCTCAAAGGTTTCTTATAAGCATTATGTAAAGTGTTTGAGAAATAAACTCTATTTGGTCCAGAAAAACTCAAAACGGTAGAGAGTGTATCATAATTTTAACTAGCATAATGTTTTCCTGAACTAGGAGAAAAACTGTATGTTCTATATTTAGAAACAAAATTGATTTTTCCAAAATTTCTTTTACCAGGTTGATAGCCAATACAAGTAGTGTATTTAGGGGAAATATGTTTACCTATAATTTGTACCAAGATATCTTTACCATTAGTAAAACTTTAAAGATATTTTTTCAATTTCTCATTAGATTTCTTTAATTCATTGTTTTCTTTGAGTAATTGAACATTTTTCTCTCTTTCTACAGCAAGTTCATATTTAACTATTGAGGTAAGAGCATATTGTTTCTTTAAATACTTGTATTTATCTTTTAGTTCATTATACGTCTCTTCAAGCATATTGAAATACTCAAACATTTCTTCTTTAGACATATTTTCATAATCACTTTCATCTCCAGAATAATAGGAATTTTGTACAAGAGATTTCAGGGTTACCTCAAATGTGTGTCATGAAACACATATTGGCTTTGTTAGCCTGTTCATCGTTTGAAGACTCTAAGTCACTTGAAATGTCCTCAAAAGCACTCCAAGTTGCTTTCATTGCCTTTTTATACTTTCTATCTTTGTCCTCATATTTTTTTTATACTTAAGCTTGGGACAGTCATCCTTTACTTGTCCCTTTTTCTTACATTCATAACATACTATCTCATCAGACTTGTCATTTATTTTCTAATCTTTCTTCCAGCTTCCCTTTTGATCATATCTTCCTTTGAAGTTGGGATTTCTGAAAATTGTCTTCCTTCTGTAAAATTTCTTAAACATTCTGGCTAATTGGGTTATCTCCTCATCACTGTCAAGTGATGATTGTTCACTACTATAACTTTCTATAGAGACTTGCAGTTTATCCTTTTTTGTGTTTAGAGGTGCTGGTCTTGAATGACTCAGATTTTCTTTTGAGTTCATCATCCTCTTCCTAGTTGACTTCCAGCTCTTCTTCATACTTCATTAGTTTCCCAATGAGTTCTTTTACAGGTAATTTGATGATGTCGTATGACTCTCTAATAGAGACAGAGGTTCCTCTCTATCTATCAGGTAGGCATCTTAGAATCCTCGTGATTTTTTCTTTGGAAGTAACTTCTCTTCCTAGAGAAATCATTGTGTTGACAATTTTTTTGAACCTGAGATACATGTCATAAATAGGATCATCAGACTCCATTTTAAAGTTATTATATTTAATAGTATAAGTATTGAGTCTCATTTCTTTCACACTAGAAGTTCTTTCATGTAAAACAGACGATCATGGGCAGTTTTACATGCAGATATTCTGTTAAATTCCTCATCTCCTAAAGAGAAATATAAAGCATTCATGGCTTTGCAATTGTTATTGTAAGCAGGCTTGGTTGGGTCATCTCAAGTATTAAATGGAAGAAATAGAAAAGATTCAAAAAAATATTATTTAGCTAACATACAATTTTTTTATAAGAAAATATAAAAATCATTTTAATTTTCCATTGAGCATAATTAGTTCCATTAAATAATGGTAGTCTGTTTTTTGTAGCACCTTCGAGTCCATTATCCATAATAAAGAAATTCTTTTAAATAGCTAGAAATTTAGAATTAACAAAAATTTACAGATATTTAAAGTCCAACTAAAATCACAATTGAACAGCTTTAAAAACAGTCTTAATAAGAATAAAATTCTTTGATGTCAAATGTTAGTCGGATTAGAGTACTCAAGAGGGGGGGGAATTAAGTATCTATAAAAAAATTTGTTAAAAAGTTCCCTTAAAAAGGCTTCTCCAATAAAAATGAATACAGCCCAGTTAATCAAGGTAATATGGTTATAATAGTTTGACTGTTCGAATAACTTCTCAGAAGATTGATTAATTCTCAGTAATATCAATGTGAGTTATTGATAAAACTTTTGAAGCTATTTTAATAAGGAAAAACAGTTATAACTTCTATCCAAGACTAACTATCAAAGTAAAATATAGTGTTTTATAAAATATACAGTAAAGCAGAGAAAAACTAAATTAAAAGACACAGCGGATAAAACAAGTGGTTCAGTCTCAAACAGAGACCTAATCCACTCCACTTGCTGATCACCTGCCATCAAGTAGCTTATATTAATAAACTTGATCCACAATGTGGATCGAGGTAAACAATAGTGCACAAGACTTTCTAGGTCACACAACCTCTTCCACTGTTCTTTGTGGGTAAGAACTACCAGGTCACACAAGGACCTCTTCTATGCTTATCCGTGGGAGTAAATTGATGTAAGAAGTGATGAGAGGGAGGATATCTTGTATCTTTCAGTTTAGTACAGGAGATAGTGTGTGTTTTTAATACAGACACACAAACACTGCTCGAAAGTTAAAAACTGTTCACAACAAAGCAAAGATGGTGAGAAAGGGTTAGAAGTGCTCTGAGTGTTATTCTATGCAACTCTAGACTTGTAGGATGAAGCAGATGAAAGTATCGAGTCCTCTTGTGAAAAACAGGGTATCGCAAGTCTGATGCTTTGGTTTTCAGTTCGATGGTGTAAGTTGTCTAGCTCGTGTTCTTCTTGGGGGTGGTACTACGAAGATGTTTTTGGTTCTGATCTACGGTAGTCCAACCTTTTTTAATCGAGAGTGCTTCATGTGTTCTTCAGTTGTATCTTGTTGCATGCATCAGTTCGCTTTTCAAATGATCGTTCTTCTACATCTTATTCTGGTGTCACGCTTTCCTTTTTGTTATGGAGTGCATGTGTTGGAGCTGACAGGATGCATGTATTTTTCACCTCATATCTCGTACTGTCAGGTGACATGTCTACAAATAAACATTAATTATGTCAGTGCCTTTAAATGACTCAAATATGACCATTGGAAATTAAATTGAAAATGACAAAACAGATTAAAGAATGGTGTCACAGTTTGTCTTGAAACAGTATCACTTAGAAACAGTGTCACCAGGAAATGGTGTCTTCTTCTTTGCATTTGAGTGGTGAGACAATCATGATGCTACAGTTGCATTGAGATCAGGAACTGGTAGCACAGATGCAGTGTTAGGATCACAATGTCTGGTCCTTTGCCAGAAAAACAGAATCGGTGGCAGACTCACGGTTTCTCAGACTTAGCCAAATATCTGTAAACAGTCTTAAGTAGTAATATTCACAGAATGAATTAGACTTGATCATTCATAGAAAAAAGCATTATATAATAAAATTAAATATAGTTTACAATAATAAAACATGATTTATAGGAATCAGGATCTTGTGAAAGTTTATTTAAAGCATACAAAAACCAACCATGTCTACATATGATTTGAGATAGATTAAACAGGATTAACAGGATTTGTGATTATTAAAACATGATTAAAACATGAGGAGTCCAACATGGTTGTTGTGGAGCTCATCTCTAAACAGATGGATGGGTCACTTATATTATATATATGATTGTACTGTTCGTTTTCCATTTGTGGTTGTAGCAAAGGTAGTTCAGGCGACAGGTCATTATCATGGTAGTGTATGTGACTCTTATGTGTCTTCTTAATCAAAGTTACAGTGTTCCTCTTAAGTAGTAAATCAAGTCCTGAACCACGTAAATTCTGAATGTTCTTTCTATTTTTGTGTTGAGTTAGTTTATTATGGTTCTTTGTGCTTCACAAGATCTTATTTAGCTCATGGTTGTGATATAATGTGTAGCTAGGGTGCAGGGTCTTTTCAGTTCCAAATACATTGACATCGTGTATCATTCTATTTTGGGAGTTCCAGACTTTGTTCTACATTTAAAGTTCTGGAGGTTTGCTTCTGAATCAGTGGGATACAACACAACAAAATCCACCACTAAAATTGTTATCAGGTTCAAAAATCATGTCACAATTATCAATTTTTGACATCAAATTTGAAAAAAATCATCAATTGAACATCGATGAGAAAAAAGTTGTCATCAAATACAATTGGAACACAACAATGGAAGAAACAAGGTATATTTTTCAAAATTTCTTATTGGGAATTTCAGTTGTTACATCATAATTTTGATGTTATATACATTGAAAAGAATGTGTGTGATGATGTGGTTTTTATAATACTTAATGAGCAGGGAAAATTGAAGAATTGTCTTAATGCTCATAAGGTCTTAAAAGAAATAAATATTAAGCATGATCTGTGAGAAAATGAGAATGAGAAGTATCTTGTAGCAATTTTCACAGTGAAAAAACAAGAAAAACTTGTTTTGTGTCGAAAATTGAAAAAAGTGAAAGTACCTAATTGATATTCATATAACATTTCAAGATGTGTTGAGTTAAAACATTACAAGTTGCATGGACTGCAAATCCATGACTTGCATATGCAATTGTTACCTTTGGTATTATGCAAATTGTTACCAGATAAAATATCAATGATTTTAATCGATTTTTTAATGTTTTTTGGACACCTTTGTGAGAAAACTATAAACCCCATTGATCTTGGAAAATTTTGAGAAAGAATTTTAAGGGTGCTTTTTCATTCGGAGACGATATTTCCCCCACCATTTTTCACCATGGTGATTCATTTGATCGTGCATTGGATTGAGGAAGTTAAAGTAAGAGGACTCGTACATTATTAATAGATGTATCCCATTGAGAGATATTGTCATCCTACTTTTTTCTCATTGATGATTTTTATTTTTAAACTCATTATATATAAGTTTTATTTAGTTCTATTGTTTTTCATTAGGCATTTAAGATATTTAAAATCTTTTGTGAAAAACAAAGCTCAACCAGAAGACTATTGTTAAAAGCTACACAACTGAAGAGGGTCTCACCTTTTATTCGAGGTATTTGGATACAATTAAGACATGATTCAATCGAGTTGGATGATAACTCAAATCAGTATTATAGTAAATCATCAAACCTTGAAACGTTGGGTCATAAAGTTGGGAAAATATCCTCAATTTCATTGACGCAACCAGATTTCAGACAAACACATAGATATGTGTTACTCAATAGTGATATTGTGGAACCTTTCATTGAAAAATCGAAGATATAAACAAAGATATGACTTCGAAGTCAAACTCAAAATGAGGAGATAATAAAAGTTGATAACAAAGATATTATGGATTGGTTTTCACGTCGTATAAGTTCATATTCAATTTCATATTTATAATATGTTTAACAGTACTTTATATCCATTCATATAGATCATGAAGGTTGATAATCAAGGTAAGAGTGTCAAATGATTTGAAATATTTGACTCTGGGGCCTTTGAAGTGGTCCGGGAGATTTGATGCTTATAATATTAATGACTTAAGTTTCATACGGTTGATTGTGAAGGTTTTAAAACACAAAAAAGATGGGCATCTTCACAAAATTTATAAATTGGGATACTATGAAAATATTATTAACGAAATCAAATTAAATTATCAGACATTTTTTAGTTGTGTTATTCAAATGCAAGTATACATACTTACAATGGCTTAAGGAAAGATTCATCATAATTTATCTACATTAACTTTTCTCAGTTGATTGATACTAGTGATCATGAAAAACACAATCCATAACACATTTTTAATCTTGTTTTATTTGCAACTTAAAATTAAAGAGGTACGAAATGAGCATGAAAAACACAATCCACAACACTTAAAATTAAAGAGGTATGGGATGAGAATTCTTTTTAGTCTTCATCAGTCTCTTAGTGTGATGTTGTTGCTAATGATTTTAGCAAGGAGCATGTCGATCATATGTTAGGAATGGGTTCTTGATCATTTTCATCACATGTCATTAAACGATGCTCATTTTCATTCATAATGACGCCTCCTATAGGTTGAAGTAATGTTAAAAATCCCAAATCAAAAAGAAAATTATGATGCTTGAGAACAAACTACATAAGCGAGCCATAAATAAATACTCATTGCAACAATGGAGAGTACATTAGTGATTATAATATGACACTTAAAATATAGGATAGAACCTCCATTAAATTAGGGGGAAACACAATTCAAAAACCATCAATGTAAGTTGTGGCAGTTAACCGTCGCCAATTAGTGGTGTAGAGAGATTTTTTAATTTTCATGTGATAGTAGCCTACTTTGAAAAACACAATAGTTTTAGAAGGGTGTGGGGTTAGCCTCTCTGATGCAGTCCCGGTGCCACCGACGGATCGAAGAACAGAGGTCGTACGGCGGATCTAGAAGGATTTGTGTTCATGGAGGTATTTCGGACATACTACTCGTCCAAAGGGGAAGAATAAGAGAAATCTGGGAATGAGGCGCGACGACACCTTGGTCGATCAAATAAAAAAAAAGTACACGACGTGTATTTCCAAAGTACACATTGTGTATATGTGTTTCTGTACTCCGACTTAAGCAGATTCCAGCACACGGCCTGGACCGTGTACACGGTCAACACACGGCCAGGGTCTCGACCGCTACACGGGGCAAGGGTACACGGCGTGTCAAGGAAGGCTACACGCCGTGTAGATGGAAATTTACACTTGGGAACCACATGACATGTACCTGGCCTCACACGGGTAAGGGATACACGGTGTGTCTATAAATACATGCCGTGTAGTAGGAAAGTTCTACACGGTCTTCACATGGCATGTACTCGGCGAGCACACGGTCGGTCACTTGGGTAACTCATACACGGCGTGTACTTAAAGTACACGGCATGTAGTCTGGAAATTTCCAGAAACTACCCATATTTTCCAGACTTCTCAAAAACTAGTCAAAAGTTTAAACAGGGTCGGGTTTTGACCCGTTTCTAAAAACTCAGGTTCTTACAAATGATAAATTACTTCTTAAACTACATATTATTACCTTCTAGGGGTTATAGATGATTCCTAAGTTCATTGGACTACCTAGGATTACCACTTAAGGGTCAATAGTGATTCTTGATTATTATGAACTACCAAGAATCATCCTCCTATGGGTCTAAGATTATGATTGATTATTATATACCACCTATAATCACCTCCTATGGGTTGACATTGTTGGTTAATTACTTTTAATTTCCTAGGGGTACCAACTGTGGTTCGAGACATATACTTGATGAAAAGCTGTTATAGGATACATATGACACTAACCAAAGTATGTATGGTCGATCCTAGGTGTCACCATCAAACATGAAGATAAATGATGTTTTTATTTAGTTATTTATGAATTTATTTTATTATACACATCAAGATATAATATATACTCATATTGGATATTTTTAAACACTTCTTGTGGTGGCCCACTGATTCATACTCACAACCTACATGGGATATTATTTGGTACCTGGGTAGACTTCATGGTTACATGACATAACAATGGAGATCACCCTATTAATGAAAAATGGTTTGGAAAACTTGGATGGATCATGGGAGATAAAACTGGACTTGGACTTAGGAGAAATTGTGGGGAATTGTTCATAGTTTCTACCCTTCATTCCTTTATAGTTTATGGTGTATATGATATACTTTGGATGTATGATTGTATGATATTGTATGGTAATCATTTTAAATCTAGCATGGGTTATGTTCATCCATTGTAATTTTCCATGATGTATGTTTATTACTTTATCTTGATGTTTTTGATTTTTATTATTTATACTATTATTTCTATCTAAATTGTGGTTATAGTCTCAACACTATATCACCTTAGAACCTTTCTACTAATTGGACACCATTAGGAACTCCTATAAAAATCTCATAAAACTTATAGGAACTCCTATAAAAAATCCCCTAAAACTGATTCCATGAAACTGAAGTCTCATAATGGTTTCCCAGGTACAACCTCAACTACTGCAGGGAAAATCCACTCAACAAACTAACCACTATAGGTACATTATGTTCCATCCATGTTTGAATCAACTAAAATTTTATGCCAACATCCTCTAGCCAGTGCTCAGTCTCCTAATTCAACAAAAATCCATGATACCTCTATAAATCATGATGTTGAAAACAATTAAATGATTCACTCCAAGTCTCAAACATAACCAAAACAATAGGCTCAACCCTCTTCTGAAATGGCTTGGGCTGCTAAGGATCCTGATCTGGAATACACCTTTGAGGACAACCACATGGAATAACTATAGAATCAAAAATACTTGATCAAAACATAGCTCAATTATATGATTCCATATATAAATTCATTCCCTAGTGTTCCCCGTGTGAACTATAATTTTATAATAACATGTAATAATAATGACCTAAAAGTACATGATACATGTCTCGTACCTATTATAGTACCCTCTATTCAAAATCCTATCATTTAGTAATGATTTTTAGGTTAAAAATTCATAGATTGGATCACAGGGTCCCTTTTACACTAAGTTGTAGTCTATGGTCTACTTCACATCCTAGGTTCAAGAAATGCAACTACCCTACCACCCATGTAACCTCATAAGTGAAACACTGTTTTTGATACTCGTTTTGATGACACTTTTTCACAACCTGATTCTTATCTAAACTCTACCTTAGGTAACCAACAAAACCAAGTACGACACCCCAATTCCATCTCTAATAGACCAGGTGATAACATCAGGATATGAGAATATATAAAAAACATATGAGAGACATTACCCTCAATAGTCCAAGATCAAGATGTAAAATAAGGGATAAGTGAGGTAAAATATCTAAAATAATGTAAAATCTAAGGTAATATTCCATATATATCATCAAGGAATATAATTTCATGCAGAAAAATAGAAATGAAATAATTATAAGTGGAAAAAATAAAATTGAAAAACCCCATAACAAAGTAAACCAAAAATCCTATTACACTTTCACAATCACATACCACTGCTCCTACTCCAACTATAAACCACCCTCCAAGATAACATCACCCAACATCTCCACCAACGCACTCCCAAATATCTAAAATATAGATATAAAAGTAGGAATGAATATAAACATACCTAGTAAGTTCTTACTCCAACCTCCAACAATAAAAATGTGATTAAATCATTATAATGCTTCTGTGATTGTAAAAGATAAACCATAAATCCAACCTACACCCAGTTAAAGTCTATTAGAACTACCCCATAACTCACCCCAAACACAATCCCCAAAATTAAAAGGGTATACATAAAAAATAACTCACATCAGCAAAGTCCATCAAATCAAGGTCCCTCACAAATCATGTCAACCACACTATTAACTTGCTCCCAATGACACATGTCAGGCCTTAACCCACTGCCAACACTATCATATCAATATTCATAGTCATAATCACAATATCCACAAGCAAACAAAGGAGACTAGTTCTAGTCAGCTAACCATCTCGAAGACCCCCTTCTTTACTAGGATGTTGGGACCACTCGTCCTTCCCTAACTCGGGTGGTGACTCACATAGTTAATGATGTATCATCATCACTCAAATATCATAACATATAAGGAATACACACACGGTCCAATATTCCAACCACAATTCCCATCACTATAAACCACATGACTCATCGCACTACATCTCTAGCATAGGTGAATCTCAACACTGCATGTCATGCCTCTACTTGTAGAGAGGAGATAACAACCTAACGCCCATCATAGGTAAATCCTAATGTCACTAGACATACCACTACCCAAATAGGTAGGGGGTGGTACTTAGCACCCGACTCTAGCATAGGTATATCCCAATTCTACATGTCATGCCTCTACCCAAATGGGGAGGATATGATTCCCTATAACTCAAAACCTTACACTATCATCTACATAGGAATCAAACGTCCTAGGAAAAATATAACATCACATATCCTGGGAAAAACTATCACAAAATTCACTTCATAACACTTTATCATCCAAGAAACACCCTCTGGATTCATCCTCCAAAAATCACCTTCCAGAAACCAACACAAGTATCACTTTCCATAACCAGCAACCGGATCACAAAGAATCACATTCTAGAACCAACAACCGAATTGCAAACACCGTCCTTCGAAACTTGAAGTTGAATTACAAAAACCATACTCTAGAATGTATCCTCCAAATCAACCACTATTGTCATCATATGATCAATAAGGGGATAAAAAAATAAGGGATCAACCTTCTGGTCCCTTCAAAACTCTAACCTACAAACAAGGTCCGACCAAGATTCTACAAACAAGTCCTATGATGACTTAAACCAATCCATAGACCATAATACCCTATGACACCATTATCCAGACTATAGCACCACCATTTCTGAATCACAACATCCAAACCCTCTTGTGAAACCATAGAAAACCACAAGGAAAATCCAACCCATCAAATCTACCAGGTTTACAAAAAACATCTAGAAATTTAGTTAAGGAAAACTCAACTTCTGTTAACTCACATAATTGTTAAACTCAAATTCTATCTATTACCCATGAACTTCTAGTTATCCAAAATTTCACCCAATGAAGGCTCTCCCACCTTCCACTAACCTCAAGGAACTTCTGTAAGTTCACTTAAATTATAGAATAAGACTCAAATTTAGGGTTCAATCCAACCATAAGACAAATCTCGAGAAAAAATAAAGTCATACAAAAAATAGAATTCACTTCAACACTATAGAAGGAAAAAAGTATATCGATACTCACAAGGACTGATACAGAAGAATTCAAAATACCCTACCTCAAAACAAATTACCAACTCTAAATAAAACTACAAAACCCTTCAAAACTCCTACTTATGAAAATGATCCAAACACAGAACTACAAGCTCCACCTAGGGATAAGACTCCTTCACTCTAATGAAAATATCCTCTAAAAATGACTAACTCCACCAAATTCCTTGAACATAAATTTTACCTCTGAATTTCCTCTAAAATTTAAGAGAAATGCCCAAAGGAGAGGGGGATCTCTCAAATGAAGGTTCTATGGGTAGAAACGGGCACTGAGGAAATGGAACTGAAAGTTTGATGCCTTCTTGGAAGAGAATGAATTTTTCTGGAGTAATGCAGAACATTGCTATTACCTGAAGGCGTTCGATGATGAGAGTTTCATCATTTTTATTCTTTATGTGAATGATATTATTTTTCCAGTTCCAAGGAGAGATCAGATCGATGAGTTGAAAGTTGTTTTGTTTGAAAGGTTTAAGATGAAAGATCACAGGGTTGTGAAGCTAATGTTGGGGATGAAAATCAAAAGGGAGATAAAGAGTGGAGTTTTTTCCTTAGTTGGAGCCCACCTAGAATCTCTTGGAAAGATTCATAATGAGAAATTCTAAGCATGTGATGACCTCTCTAGTCAAACACTTCAAGTCATCCAAAAGGAAAGCACTAAGTATGAAAATTAGGTTGGGTATATGGTGAGGGTTCCATATGCATCACCAGTCAAAAGATTGATGTATTTCATGGTTTGTATGAGGTAGAACATTTTATATGCAATGGGAGTCATCAAAAGGTTCGTGGAGAATCTGGGAAAGGAGCACTGGGAAATAGTGAAGTGTATACTCTGTTATCTCAAAGGTTCGATGTACATGTCACTCTATTTCAAAATAGATGATCCATTATAGGGGTTTTCATATTCAAACTTTGGATGATATGTGGACACATAGAGAAGTACCACTAGCTATTTGTTCACTTTCAGAGGATTGACTGTGAGTTGGGTGTCCAGACTTCAATCAATAGTTGTATTGCCTACAATGGAAATAGAGTACATGGCAATCACAGAATTAGGGAATGAGTTGATCTGGATGAAGGGGTTGTTGGAGGATATCAGAAGAAGATAAAAAAGTGGAATGTTGTTCAGAGACAGTCATAGCATGATCCATCTTGTGAAGAATTTTATGTTTCCTCCAGGACAAATAATATTCAGCTAAAAGTATCACTTCATCCAAAAAAATTTAGGGGACAGAGTGTTCGAGATATGAAAGGTTGATGAATGTCAAAACCCAGTGGATATGTTGATGGTCATAGTATGGGAAATTTTGGTGCAGTGTTTCCTCTCAGCAGGGATTGGATGATGGAAAGCATGGTTGGAGGACCACGGTGCCACTACGTAAGGGAGGAAGAAGGAAGAAATGTGAAAGTGACTAGAGGACTTGGTGAATCATTGAAAACAATCTTCAATTAGGAGATTGTGAGGCTTGGCTATGAAGAAACTATATTTTGGCAAGTACTGGATTACCAAAAGGTGACAATCCAGAATGAAGGTTGTGAAACCGGATGGAGGTAGGTCAATGGAACCAATGTCTAGAAGTGGAAGCAATAACAAAAACATTCCAAAAGTAAATAAAGAGTTAAAGGATGAGTTTTGGAAGATGGCGCTATTGGCCAAAAGTTATGGGTGAAGTCAGTGCATCAACGAGCTTATAGTGATTGTTTTGGTTGATGTGATGGAAATCTATAAAGATCGGATGGTGATGGAACTGATAGATCCAATTTGTTTTTTGGTCAGAGTAGAGTACTCAAGAGGGGGGTGAATTGAGTATCTATAAAAATTTCTGTTAAAAAGTTCACTTAAAAAAGGCTTCCCCAATAAAAATGAATACAACCCAGTTAATCAAGGTAATATGGTTATAATAGTTTGACTGTTTGAATAACTTCTCAGAATATTGATTAATCCTTAGTAATATCAATGTGAGTTATTGATACAACTTTTGAAGTTATTCTAATAAGGAAAAACAGTTATAACTTCTATCCAAGACTAACTATCAAAGTAAAATCTAGTGTTTTCTGAAATATACAGTAAAGCAGAGAAAAACTAAATTAAAAGACATAGTGGATAAAATAAGTGGTTCAGTCTCAAGTCGAGACCTAATCCACTCCACTTGGTTATCACCTTCCACCAAGAAGTTTATATTAATAAACTTGATCCACACCCTGGATCGGGGTAAACAACATTGCACAGGACTGTCCAGGTCACATGACCTCTTCTACTGTTCTTCATGGGTAAGAACTACCAGGTCACACAAGGACCTCTTCCACACTTATTCTTGGGAGTAAACATATGTAAGAAGTGATGAGAGGAAGGATATCTTATATCCTTCAGTTTAGTACATGAGACAGTGTGTGTTTTTAATACAGACACACACACACACTACTCGAAAGCTAAAAAATGTTCACAACAGAGAAAAGATGATGAGAAAGGGTTAGAAGTGCTCTGAGTTTCATTCTATGCAACTTTGGACTTGTAGGATGAAGAAGATGCAAGTATCGAGTCCTCTTGTGAAAAACAGAGTATCACAAGTCTGGTGCTCTGGTTTTCAGTTCGATGGTGTAAGTTGTCTAGCGCGTGTTCTTCTTGGGGGTGGTATTGCGAAGATGTTTTTGGTTCTGATCTATGGTAGTCCAGCCTTTTGGAATCGAAATTCCTTCATGTGTTCTTCAGTTGTATCTTGTTGCATGCATCAGTTTTCTTTTCAAACGATCACTCTTCTGCATCTTATTCCAGTGCCATGCTTTCCTTTTTGTTGTGGAGTGCATGTGTTGGAGCCGACGGGATGCATGTATTCTGCACCTCATACCTCATATTATAAGGGGACATGTCTACAAAGAAACATTAATTATGTCAGTGCCTTTAAATGACTCAAATATGAATGTTAGAAATTAAATTGAAAATGAAAAAATAGATTAAAGAACAGTGTCACGGTTTGTCTTGAAACGATGTCACTTGGAAACGATGTCACTAGGAAACGGTGTCTTCTTCTTTTCCTTTGAGCAGTGAGACAGTAATGATGCCACAATTTCATTTTGATCAGGAACCAGTAGCACAGATGCGGTGTTAGGATCAAGGTGGCTGGTTCTTTGCCAAGCTTTGAACAGTGTCTTGGTGATGGAAGCAGGGAATCGGTGTCACGAACTTCATGAAATATGGAACTGGTTACGGTTTCTAGGTCACGGTGTATGGGTCACAGTGTCTAGTCATGGTATCTGGGTCACGGTGTCTAGGTCACGGTGTCTGGTCATGGTGTCTGGTCCTTTTCCAGAAAAACAGAACTGTTGGCAGACTCACGGTTTCTCAGACTTAGCCAAATATTTGTAAACAGTCTTAAGCATTAATATTCAAAACATTAATTAGACTTAATCATTCATAGAAGAAATCATTATAGAATAAAATTAAATATAGTTTACAATAATCAAACATGACTTATAGGAATCAAGATCTTGTGAAATTTTATTTAAATCATAGGGAAACCAACCATCTCTACATATGATTTGAGATTAAATAGGATTAACGGGATTTGTGATTATTAAAACATGATTAAAACATGAGTAGTCCAATAATCTCCCCCTTTTTGATGATCACAAATCATATGAATTAGTTTTTTATTCTTAGTGTGCTCTCTCCCCCTTTTGGGATTATCAAAAAGATTATAGGAAAAAGAGAAAAGAATGAAAGCAAATAAGAGAATAAACAAAAACAGTGCACATTGCATTATATAGAAAGATATGTGTCATTACAAGTAGTATGAAAAATTAAAAAAACATACCTATAAGATACAGTGTTCACTTTTCTTCAACACTAGTTGTCTTCTATTTGCCCTTGGTAGCAGTATCAAAAGGATCCACAGGATCAGAAGTAGAGGTTGAAGAAGGAAGTGAGCCAATTGTCAGAGAAGAAAGAGAGAGCCCTTCAAAAATAGAAGGTTCCAAAGTAGGTTTGGTTGAAGACTGAGGTAAGGTTTGGTCAAGGATAACAGGTCTGATCTGGCTCAGATCCTGACATACGGACATCGAGGTAGAGGAAAAAGTAGTGGATGAGTAAGGAGTTACACTAGGTCACAAAGGTGCACCCACAGGATCCAAAATAGCAGTGATTTTCACATGAAGATAATGTTTCAACAACTGAATGAAATCAGTAATGATCTCACCACCATAATGCATTGCCTTCTCAAAATCATCTTTTTTTCCATGAACTTGTCCAATAAATAAGTGAAATATTTCAGTTTTTGGGCTTGAGTCTTGAAGGTTTGAGTGACAGGAGGAATTTTCAAATTCTCTACAAGATATTTAAAATGATTGGTCATATCATTCTTAGAGAAAATCCTATTAAAGTAGAAATCTACTTTCTTATTAATTTCTTCTTGAGCATCATTTTCAATCTTTGAATGAATAGTCACTAAATCAAGTACTCTATTAGTATTCATGACAACCGTAGATAAACTCTCCTTGTCAAAGCCACTTAATAATGATTGAAGTTCCTCCTTAACAATAGTTCAAAGCAGAACACTATTAATGGGCTTAGATGACTATCCAGAGGCATTAGAGGTTGCAACAGCTAAAGTGAGGGACTTGAGCTGATTGAGAACTTTCTGTAGACATCTCTTTTACTCATCAGTCAGTTTATTGAGACAAACAACAAGCTCACACATATCATTGACTATCTGGATGTTTCTCTCATCCACTTTGTCAAATATTGAAGTCAAGTTCAATTGAATCAAAGATGCAACTTTCTGTGGAATCTAACCACTAACATCCTCAACGGGATGAGTAACAGGAGCTTGTCCTGGTTGCAACACTTTTTGCATATCTTCAACCATATCCCTGAGAGACTTCACCTCATTACTTAACTGCTTGTTCTCGATTCTAACCTCTTGTATTTCATGAAGCATTTTTTGTTGAATTTTCCATATGATTTTCTCTAACAGCAAAGCAGCATCTCTTTCACTAAGATTTTTCATAGGAGTAGGTTGTGTGTTCATGATCTTTTCAAATCCGGCTAATAAATTAACTCCAAAAGCTTTTAAAACACTTTGATTTATGGAATCAAAAGGTTCTTGTGAAGGTTCAGGAATAGGAGCTGAGACAAGTTCAGGTTCCTTAGCAGAGATTACCTCTAAAGAAGAAATCAGTTTCAATTAAAACAAATTATAAAGGTCTATGCCTTTAACTAAGGCCTCCTGGGAATTATCCACATCAAAGTAGCTAGGGAACTTATACCAGATATCCATAGTGCTTGGATCAACAGGATTAGGAACTTCAAAACTTTCTATATTGGTGTGTTTCTCCCCCTCAATAGGTGCATCTCTCATAGGAATAAGAGATTCAGTTCCTTGATATGTTTCTAAAATTTCATCTCTAAGAGCCTCACCCATTTATTTTCTAGCCAGTTGGATGGATTGTTCCATTCTTTCCTCAGCATATAGGATAATTTCAGGATTTGATTGTTACTCTAAATGTTCCTCCACAGCAGCCTCTTCCTCAATAATAAGTTCTTATTCTAGATGCTCCTCAGGAACAACATTTTCTTTTACATTAACAGCAAATTCTTTTCCAGAAGCTGATTCTTCCTCTAGATCAGCACTTCTTTCACTAACAGGTGCATCCTTCTCAACTATATTTTGTGGAACAGGTAGACCACTATCTTCCTTATCCAAGACAGTTCCTTCCATAGGTGCAATAGCTACCTCTTCTTCTTCATTAGAATAATAAACAACTTTATCTGGTTCCAAACCAGGATCAGATGTTTTCTTAGGTCTTGAATGATGCTCAACCGGATTAAACTTTTCATATAACCTTTCATTATCCTCCACCCAAGACTTTTTCCACGGATTCCAACTTATTTTCATTATTTTGACTGTAACTTTTAAGATACAGAACTCATAGTCTTTGATGGATTCTTCATTCTGTCCAACTATTCCTTTAGCATACAGCATTGCATAGATTAACCTTGAATAGAACAAAGAGGTAGACTTTGAAGTTGTCTTAATCGAATCACACATGTGAAGTATAATATACTTACACAGATTAATCGTGTGCCCATTTTTCATAAGATGTATCAAGAATACATCTTGATACTTGAGGGTAGCAAAATATCCTTTCTTTGGACTAATCAGATTTTGGATAAACTTAAACAGCAACCTCGTTTCACCATCCAAATCAGCAGTAATTGCTCTTCTCTTCTTCTTATTGTCAGTCAAACCTCCTAAGGCCTCTTCTAAGACAAAAACATCACTAGGAGGAGGATGACCTCTCTAGTATTCCTCAAAAAATCCTTCACTGGGTATCCCTAGGAAGGAAGCCCATAACCCTGAGGAAAAAAGTGCATATTTGGCCATTAATCCATCTTCTTACAACAAAACCATCTTCAGCATTGAATGAAAATTGAACAAACTGAAAAAACTGAGCAACAAGTTTTTGATAAGTCGGCCTTGTCTCTTTCGTGAACCAGTTCATCCATCCATGCTCTTCCAGTACTTTCAAAACTAAGGAATTACTTGTCAGAAACCACTTAAGACAGATTTCCTTTTCTGGTACTACTACTATATCAAAAAGATTCTGGTTCAACAGTCCTTCAGGCACTACTTTCGGTGTTCTTTTTACTTTCTTCTAAGATATGTGCTTCTCTAGAGTTGATGAAGATGGGTGCTTCATTCTGGGTATTCAAGAAGGGTTCGAGAGAGAGAGAGATGAAGGGATGAAAAAGGACTTACGGTTTGGGATAAGGGTTTCAGTTTCAAAAGAAGAGAGCTCGGATGAAGAAAAGAGTGAAATATATTTTGTTTTTATCATTTAGAGATTTCAAACAACGCAAATTCAAAAGCACAGGATAGAAAAAATAAAATAATCAACACAACGATACAGGTAATAAAACATAAATAAAACGAAAAGTGTCATTACGGTGAAACCAAAACATATTGTCATGGTGAGACCAGAACAGATTGTCACAGTGTTATTTTTACTGTGTGATTCCAAACAGTGTGACTGTATCATGTTAGACAGTAAGTACAAGACAGTAACCAAGAGATAGTAACTGTGAGACCATAAACATGAAACAGTAACTTCAAGATAGTAACTTGTAGAACTCTGAGAGTGAAATAGTAATCTTAAGACAGTGACTCATGAAACCGTAAATCATGAAACCATAAACTGTGAAACAGTAAGGTGTAAGATAGTGAGTTTTGAAATAGTATACTTTCTACTTGAGATTTATCATTCCTAATTCATGTATGATGTAATCTATCCTTTAAAAATTTAATGGTTTGGTGAATATATCAGCAAGATGACATTTAGTTCTAATGAATTCCAAAGTGATGTCACCTTTTTGATAATGGTCTCTCAAAAAGTGATGTCTTACATCAATATGTTTTGTCCTAGAGTGTGAAACAGGTTTTTTTGAGATGTTAATAAAACTTGTATTGTCACAACTTATAGGTACATGCCTGAATTGATATCCATAATCTAGTATTGTGTGTTTCATCCACAAAATTTTTTCACAACAACTACCAGCAACTATGTATTCATCTTCGGCAGTAGATAATGCAACAGAGTTTTGTTTCTTACTACACCATGATACTAGAGACTTTCCTAAAAGGTGACATGTTCCAGAGGTGCTTTTTCTATCTAACTTACAACCACCAAAATCAGCATCAAAATAGCTAACTAACTCAAATGATTTTCCTCTAGGATAGATCAATTCTAGATTGGGTGTATGTTTGAGGTATTTGAAAATCCTTTTAACAGCATTTAAGTGAGATTCTTTAGGATTTTCTTGAAAACGAGAACATATACAGACACTAAACATAATATGAGGTCGGCTAGCAGTTAAGTAGAGTAAGTTTCCTATCATTCCTCTGTAAGTGGTTTGATCAACAGATTTTTCAACTTCATCAAGATCCAACTTACAAGTATTACGCATTGAAGTATCACTAATTTTAGTGTTATCCAAGCCAAAATGCTTTAAAAGATCTTTAGTTTATTTTCTTTGGTTTAAAATAATACCATCTTTATTTTGAAAGATTTGAAATCCAAGAAAGAATTTTAGTTCACTCATTAAACTCATTTCAAATTAATTTTTGCATTATTTTATAAAACTCAATACATAAAGAATTTTTTGAAGATCCAAAAATAATATCATCGACATAAATTTGAACTACTAAAACATCATTGGAAATTCATTTTATAAAAAGGGTAGGATTATCTATGCCTTTTTTAAAACCTTTGGAAATAAGAAAAGTACTTAATCTATGATACCAAGCTCTTAGAGCTTGTTTTAAACCATACGGAGCTTTTGATAATTTGAAAAAAAATGATTTAGAGAGTGAGAATTTATGAAACCAATGGGGTTGTTCAACAAAAACATCCTCAGTTATATACCCATTTAGAAATGCACTCTTGACATCCATTTGGTATAGTTTGAAATTCAGATGGGAAGCATAAGCAAGCATGATTCTGATGGATTCAAGTCTAGCTACTGGTGAAAAGGTCTCATCATAGTCAATTTCTTCTTCTTGACTATAGCCTTGCACAACTAATCTAGCCTTGTTTCTAGATATGTTACCATCTTCATCTACCTTATTTCTAAACACCCACTTAGTGCCTATGGTAAATATGTCTTTGGGTCTGTCTACAAGTTTCCAAACATTGTTTTCTTCAAACAGATTAAGTTTTTATTGCATAGCCATCACCCAAAATTCACCATTGATATCATCATTAATGTTTTTTGGTTCAAGTTGTGACAATAAAACTTGATGTTCAACCATATTTCTAAGAGAATCTCTAGTTTGTGTTCCTTTATCTAAATCTCATACAACAACATCTAAAGGATGGTTCTTAAGGGTTCTAACATCTCTAGAAAAAGAGGGGCAAGTTATTTCGGGTCTTTAATAGGTTTGGGTTCATTATGACTTGAATCTAGAGAATTTCCATAACTGGAAGTTTTTACAGATTCCTTTATAGGATGGTTAAAGGGTTTAACATTGATGTGCAGATTTGACATATCATCCTCAAGATTCTCTAGAGAGGTCTTAGGCTCATGTGGATCTGTCTCATCAAACTTGACATGGACAGATTCCTCCACACATTTAGTTTTTTTTGTTAAACACTCTATAAGATTCACTACTGGAAATGTTGTTTTTCCCAATGGGTGTTTACCAACGGTTTGCTAAAACTGTTGGGCTTGAAGGATTAAGAAAGCCTTTCCCAACGGTTCATTGAAACCGTTGGGAAAGGCCACCCCTTTGCCAACGGTTTGAAGAAACCGTTGGTAAAGGGGTGTGTTAATCACCTTTTGCCAACGGTTCAAAAGAACCATTGGGAAAGGGTCACCCCTTTGCCAATGGTTTCCTCAAACCGTTGGAAAAGGGGTCCTTAGCATCTCTTTCCCAACGGTTCTTTAAAACTGTTGGGAATTATTTCCCCCAAATCCAGCCGCGAGGCTGCTCTCCCCCATTCGCACAAAACCTAATTTCATCCGCTCCACCGCTCTCCTCTCGCGAAATCCCCTATCCGAAGAGGTGAAAACCATCTCAAATCAGGTATCTTTTCATTTATACACATATACTTCCTTATTTTTATTTTTATTGCTTTAGTATTTTAGTTTTATGTTATCAATCCACCTCCACCTCTCTGCTGGTCTCCAAATCCCCCATCCGAATAGGTGAAAACCCATTTGAATCATCTCAAATCAAGTAATTTTTTCTTTATACACATATGGTACCTTGTTTTTATTGTTATTGATCTAATATTTTAGTTTTAAGTTTGGATTTTGATTTGATTTCACCGTGTAAAATAGGGAAATGAATAAATATTTTGTTAATTAATTAGTTTCCCCTGGAATATCAGTTGTGTTATAATGTCCATGCTAAATAAAGGGGTAATGTAATAAAAGACCTTGAATAAATAAATTGTGGAAGTTGGGGTATGTTGCCTCTATGAGAGGTTTTTTGTTGTGTTTCATTGTATGTTGTAGGCTGTTTTATGGGGATTGAGGTGACCAGTTGGGCTTTGTGATATGTGGGGTTGTAATGTGATGGTTAGTGGGCATGGATGTGTCATGTGAAGTTGTATGATAGTGATGATGTGTGGTGGTGTTGTGTCATGTGGAGGTGTTGTGTGATGAAGTTGTGGTGTATAATGTGGTGAGGTGGTTTTGGTTGTGCGGTGGTTTGTGATGTGCAATATTTTTATTGTGATATGTGGTTGTTTTGGTGAGATGGTTGGTCGATGTAACATGGTGTCGATGGTTATTGTGAGATGGTGAGTTGTTGTGTGGTGGTTTTATTAGTTTCCTGGTTATCTATGGAATAAATTATGTTGTTAAAACAAAAAAACAAGATATTAAATAAATGAGATGGAATAGAAATGGATGTGTGGTAAATGGATTTAATTAATTTAACATTAAATGAATGGACAATGTAAGTGTGAATGAAGTGGCTTATAAATGAATGTGAGAAATGCTATGCGTCTTGTGTGGTGGTGGTGTGGTTTATGTGTTTTATGGTAGTAGTGAAGTGTGTGATTATGTAGTTAATGTTAACCCATAGGTTGAGTATTTTGTGCTATCTATATATCATGTATTTTTATATTATTTCTACACATTCCAGGGGGGTGGTATGTCTAGGTGGTGGTCGTGGGGTTGCAGGGTAGGGGGGTGTGGGCTATTTGGGAGGGTGGGAGGGGCTATCCAGGGGGGTACGGGGGTGGGCGGGCTGTCCACAAGGGTGGACGGTCTGTCCACGGGGGTGGTCGGGCTGTCAAGGAGGGGTGGGCGGGCTGTCCAGGGGGGGTGGGTGGGCTGGCCACGGGAGGTAGGGGTGTCCAGGGGGGTGGGCGGGCTATCCAAGGGGGTGGGGGGCTGTCCATAGGGAGAAGGGGTGTCGAGGGGGGTGGGTGGGCTGTCCACGGGGGTGGTTGGGCTGTCTAGGGGGTAGGGGGCGTCCACGGGGGTGGGTGGGTTGTCCACGGGGGTGGGCGGGGCTGTCCACGGGGGTGGGAAAGGCTGTCCACGGGGGTGGGCGGGGCTGTCCAGGGGGTGTGGACTGTCCTCGGGGTCTGGGTGGGGTGTCCTGGTGGGGGAGGGGTGTGTGGGGTGTCTAGGTGGGGTGGTATGTCTAGGTGGTGGTGGTGGGGTTGCAGGGAAGGGGGTGTGGGCTGTTTGGGAGGGTGGGCGGGGCTATCCAGGGGGGTATGGGGTGTCCAGGGGGGTACGGGGGTGGGAGGGCTGTCCACAAGGGTGGACGGGCTGTCCACGGGGGTGGCCGGGCTGTCAAGGAGGGGTGGGCGGGCTGTCCAGGGGGGGTGGGTGGGCTGGCCACGGGTGGTAGGGGTGTCTAGGGGGGTGGGCGGGATATCCAAGGGGGTGGGGGGCTGTCCATAGGGAGAAGGGGTGTCGAGGGGGGTGGGTGGGCTGTCCACGGGGGTGGTTGGGCTGTCTAGGGGGTAGGGGGCGTCCACGGGGGTGGGTGGGTTGTCCACGGGGGTGGGCGGGGCTGTCCACGGGGGTGGGAAAGGCTGTCCACGGGGGTGGGCGGGGCTGTCCAGGGGGTGTGGGCTGTCCTGGGGGTCTGGGTGGGGTGTCCTGGTGGGGGAGGGGTGTGTGGGGTGTCCAGGGGGTTGGTATGTCTAGGTGGTGGTGGTGGGGTTGCAGGGGAGGGGGGTGTGGGCTGTTTGGGAGGGTGGGCGGGGCTATCCCGGGGGGGTACGGGGTGTCCAGGGGGTACGGGGTGTCCAGGGGGGTACGGGGGTGGGCGGGCTGTCCACAAGGGTGGACGGGCTGTCCACGGGGGTGGTCGGGCTGTCAAGGAGGGGTGGGCGGGCTGTCCAGGGGGGTGGGTGGGCTGGCCACAGGGGGTAGGGGTGTCCAGGGTTGTGGGCGTGCTATCCAAGGGGGTGGGGGGATGTCCATAGGGAGAAGGGGTGTCGAGGGGGGTGGGTGGGCTGTCCACGGGGGTGGTTGGGTTGTCTAGGGGGTAGGGGGTGTCCACGGGGGTGGGTGGGTTGTCCACGGGGGTGGGTGGGGCTGTCCACGAGGGTACCCTACTAATATGGTTATGGGATGAGGCATGCTCTGATGTGATAACACATTAAGTTCTTGTTGGTTTTACATTTTTTCAATAACACATTAGTATGTTTTTTTCACATGTCTAGTTGATACCATGATTATTTTCTTCCTTTATCGTTTACTTAAATGTATTTTCTATTAAAGTTCAATCCTATTGAATTGTTTATGACAAAATGACTTCTATGAATTTTTTTACAGAATGGACAGAAGTTGGATGTATGAAACCGATCGTATCTCAAGCGATTTTCAAAACAATTTGGAGAGCTTTATAGATTTTGCATTTCACAATGCTTCAGATAGTGGTCGCATACACTGCCCATGTTCCAATTGTGTTGGTAGACCTTGGTTGAGTCATGAAGAATTCAGATACCACATAACCAAAAATGGTTTTCAAGCAAACTACTTTGTGTGGTATCACAATGGGGAGAAAATGAAATATCAAATTGGTGATGATCGAAATGAAAGGACTGGAATGGAGAATTTGTTAGATGATCGGTTTCTGTTTATTCGTCATCATGAAAAAGAAAGGATTTCGACTCAAGAAGACGTCGATATGAGGACAACTGATGCATCTAGTGAAAATGATGATATTGATAGGGTGAAAAAATT
Source organism: Viscum album (assembly GCA_963277665.1). Lineage (NCBI taxonomy): Eukaryota > Viridiplantae > Streptophyta > Magnoliopsida > Santalales > Viscaceae > Viscum > Viscum album. Next base: position 2,002,707,766 of record OY728146.1, on the reverse strand, counting down.
GAATGATGCTGTCACGACTCCAGTATATCGACAATGCGATAAAATGAAAAAGCTGGAATTTTTAATCCGATTGTTTCATGGAAAAACTATGTATGGGATTTCTAATACAGCAATCGATTACATTCTTACCCTCTTGAAGGATTTACTTCCAGATGATGCAGATATTCCCTCAAACCACTATATGGCATGGAAGTTAGTTGAAGAACTTAGATTTTCCAGAAACAAAATTCATGCTTGCCCGAAAGATTGCAGTTTATTCTGGGAAGAAACCGCTGAACGAAATGAATGTATAAAATGTGGAACATCCCGCTGGAAGTCAAAATCTGATGGAACACCATCCCGCGTTCCACAGAAAGTAATGTGGCACTTTCCATTGATCCCCAGACTCCAGAATCTTTTTATGTCTGATGACATATCAATAAAAATGAGATGGCATGATACCGAGAGAAAGAAGACTAATGATGAGTTGGTTCATCCTGCAGATGGATTTGCATGGCAGAGATTTGATGCTCGACATCCTGATTTTGCAGCTGACGTGCGTAATGTGAGGCTGGGTCTTTCATGCGACGGTTTTAATCCATTTGGGAAGATGCTTACTTCGCACAGCACATGGCCAGTTTTTATACACATTTATAATCTTCCCCCATGGTTGTGTATGAAAAAATCTTTCACTTTCATGAGTATAATCATATCTGGTCCTTCTGATCCCATCATTTATATTGCAGGTATTGAGTTTGTCTGCTGACTCTGTCTCTGAGGAAATAAGAGCTTTGGCTTTTGGTCCTAATACCATGGTTCATGACTGTAAATCAATTTTTTCAATGGGTACAGATTTATTGTCACTGAACGAGCCAAAAACATGAGAACACAACATGATGGTATTATGGTTACTGCCACAACAGATTGTTATGCCAGTGCATCAGATAGTAGACCGCGACTTGAAAATGTGGGTTATTATGGAGTCGTTGAGAAAATAATAATATTGTATTATTACTCTCATGGACGAGTCACAATGATGAAATGCCATTGGTTTGATTCGATGACGAGACATGGCACATTTATTGATGATTTTGGATTTCGAGTAATTAATATGACCCGCACTCTTGCAACCGAAGAACCATATGTGTTGGCATCAATGGCTAAACAAGTTTTTTATGTCAAAGATCAACTTCAACCTGAATTTGGTGTCATAGTTGAAGTAATTCCAAGACATATTTTTGATGATGCTGATGATGGAATTGACACTATCCCTATTGCCATTGGAACCAATCCATTTATTTCTTTTGATGACTCCAATAGCTCAATTGTCAGAGTTGATTGTGAACCTGAAGGTTGTGGTTGGAAATATATAGAATCATTCATCCATGTTCTCAATTCTTTTGGTTTACCTCGAGTTGGGTTGTTAAGGTTGGTGATATTCATATTTATTTAGTATTGATCACAAATATGTTTTAGCTGACTTGACCGTTATGTGAATTTTCAATGTCTATTGGTTGCTGTTTTATTTGAATTGCATTTTCTAATTTGGAATTGAACTGTATTCAAACCAAATCAAACAATATTTCTAACTTGGTGAACATTACAACTTGTATGTTTTATTAAATTCATTCAAGCTCTTCTAAAACAATTGATAGCTAAATTACCAATGAATCCCATCATTCCCTCATATATTTAGTTTTTTGGTTTACACATTAATTTTCTTTTTCTAATTAATTACATATTTGTTTTCCAATGCAGGAAATGCAGCCAATTGAAGAGAGACGAAGAAAAAAAATGGCGGAGAACAATCATCGGATGGAGGAGATGGGCATTCCACCATTAGTGCCTACAGTGAGTACTTTATTTCAAATATATATATATATATATATATATATATATATATATATATATATATACAGAATATATAATGTCATGTGATTAATTTTTTTTGTAAACTTTTTTGTAGGATCCACCATTACGTCGACAGTTATTCGACAAGGAGCCTAGTACTGTACTTAGTACTCAGGCCGGTGGTACGAGGAGGGTTCGTACCAGAGGTGGACGTAGAGCTGCGCGTGCCTGACTAGACTCTGCCCCTCCCACTGACATTTCAGCCTTCCCACATTCTGATCCCGGTGTGTCGTTAGGGACACACGGGATATTTAGACCTCCCGTGTTTTCGCTACCTTCTGCATCTTATGCCCCATCATTTTCACATCCCATGATGATTCCCACTCCCCAGTCATCATCAGGTCATACAGCTATTCCATCTTCTTTTCCTTCTACTTCTGTCTCTCCGAGCTTTTATATTCCATCGTCTTCGACTCCTGTTCCACCAGAGGGTGTTCCATCAGGTTCTGTGGATCCGGCGACACTCATTGATCAGACTAGCGCAGGTATATTTATAAAACCCTAACAAATTTTTATAGCAATATTTATTTTCATTATAACATGTTTTGATAAAATATTTGTTTTTCTTTCATGACAGATACATCTACTGACAGGAGGCGGGGGCGGGGCCGTACACGCATGCGTTCGGTGTGGAACCGTCGCACACAGGTTATGGTGGAATATAATGAAGACAATCAGATGGTTGAGAAAACAGGGCAGCAATGTCAGAGTTTTATGGTGACGCTTTCCAAATACTCTGACATCATTCCCGTCAGCCCGCTGTCGTGGAGACATTTGCCACATGAGGTCAAAGATAGAGCTTGGGCAGAGATATGGGTAAAAAAATCTATTGTATTTAATGCCATGAATTTTTTTTGTATTTATATGAATTAATATTTTGATTTCAGCTTCGATTTAATTTTCCTGATGGTGAGGGTGCACGACTGGAACGTCTAAAGGATTTAGGCGAGCTTTGGAGAGCCTACAAGCATGAGCTGTATATTGGATGGCATGCTAGAGTTGGCACTGAGTTAGAGGCGGTACCAGTCGTGGATGACTGTCCTATAGAGCAGTATCGTCAGATGATTACTCATTGGACGAGTACCCAGTTTAAGGTATGAATTACATTTGAGGTATTTAAATAATAACTTTCAAGTTTTGCATTAATATTATCCTTTTCATTATCGAATTTTATTTAGGAATCATCTGGAAAAAATAAAAAAAACATTGATGCAAAAAAATACCTCCATACACTAGGACGCACGACGATGTCGGATCATGAGAGGCAGCAGGTATGACAATTGTTTATAAGTTTTCTTTACGACTTACATTTACTTTTGTTTCCTCAATTATTTAATTATTTGCTAAAGTTTTTATATAACTTTTGTTTTCAATGTCATTGTAGAGGCAAGTACAAAATATTGAAGGACGTGTGACTCGAGCAAAACTGTTTTGCTCGAGTAGACGAAAAAAGGATGGAAGTGCTGTCAACGAAGCGACTCAACAGCAGATTGTAAGTTTTAATCTGTTGATTTTATATTTTAATATCTATTTCGTAACTTAATAATATATTTATATTTGTAACAGGATGCTTTAGAGGCCCTCGATGCCCAAGAAGCAGACAATTTTGGGCCATCTGATCACTTACATCAGCTGTTGGGAGAGGATCATTCTGGCAGAGTACGCTGCCGACCTAGGATAGCCCCGACGAGGTATTGGCCTGCCTCAGGTACGAGTTGTAGTGCCACCGAGCTGCAGCAAGTTAGGGCACAGGCAGAACAGGCTGAGAAAAGGGCCACAGAGATGGCAGAACAGTCTGCTAGGGCAAACAGTGCATTTATGAAATTTATTGAAGTTCTACGTCCAACACTTCCAGCAGAGACCAGCCCAGCGATTGATGAATACATGTCGTCGATACATTTTATATATGGTGCACCAGGTGGCAGTTCCAGTGGTGGTCAGGCCGATGTCCAGCTTGAAGATGATGATGGCGAGCAGTCTGATGCGGAAGAGGAGGGAGATGAGGAGGGCGAGGAGGAGGGCGAAGGCGAGGAGGAAGGCGTTGTGGAGGGTGAGGACGATGAGGAGGACGATGACGAGGGCGATGATGATGATGGTGATGGTGATGCTGATGTGGGACATATTGATCCGTTACATTTTTGACTTATATTACTGAGATTTGATGTTTAATCTATTCTAGTTGTTGGTTTTATCTAGACTCGTAGTATAGTATTGGAGTTGAGTTATTTTTATATATTGTCTGTTTTTATGGATGTTGTTGTCTTTTAGTGGTTGTGTGTTTGTGAACTCCCTGGACAACCCCCCTCATTCTTGGACCCTGGACAACCCCCCCTCCCCCTTGGACCCCGAACACCCCCCAAACACCCCCCGGACAGCCCCGCGGACAGCCCCCCGGACAGCCCCCCGTACAGCCCCCAACCCTCCACCCTGGACCCCGGATGGCCCCCCCGGACAGCCCCTCGGACAACCCTCCCCCCCCCCCCCCACCCTCCCCCTTGGACCCCGGACAACCCCCCCAAACACCCCCCGGACAGCCCCCCTGAACAACCCCGGACAACCCCTGAACAACCCCTGAACAACCCCCTGAACAACCCCCGGACAGCCCCCTGAACAACCCCGAACAACCCCCTGAACAACCCCCAAACACCCCCCGGACAGCCCCCTGAACAACCCCGGACAACCCCTGAACAACCCCTGAACAACCCCCTGAACAACCCCCGGACAGCCCCCTGAACAACCCCAAACAACCCCCTGAACAACCCCGAACAACCCCCTAAATATGATATAAAAATATTCTATATGAATTTCCATAAGATTTTAAGTGAAAACAAAAAGTGAAATACAAAAAACTGACCAAACGCATTCGAAATGTGTTGATGCTTTAGGACAACGATCCATGGGTCATATGTGACGTGTACGAATCAACCCCGCCTCAATCCGAGGCGCGGTGCGGTCGGAACAACTCAAAGTGTATGTCTTTTGTTTCAAAAGGACATCATTTTAAGTGAAAAACATCAACTGACATACGGAAAACCGGCCAAACGCATTCGGATTGTGTTGATACTTTAAGACAACGATCCATGGGTCATTTGAGAAGTGTACGAGTCAACCCCGCCTAAATCCGAGATGCGGTGTGGTCGGGACCACTCTAAGTGACTTTCTTTTGTTTAAAATGGAAAGTATTTGATACTTTACAAATATGTTATATACAATGATAACATTACTTACATTTGTTCTCTTAATATTTATAACACATGTTTACAAAATATTAGTGTTTTTTATGGATGTAAACACATAACATATGTTTAATAAAGTACAAATAGCTCATACTATATGATATAAACACATGTGCGGAGCCTAAAAAAACTCAAGGAATATGATCTAAAATATATATCATATAACTAGAATAAAACCTGATTTATGGAGTTAGATTTGCGATTTCAATCACGTCAAAAATCCAATTTCATCATTAACAGTCCTGTCAAAATGGGTTTTTATCTATATATCGGCAAAACGAGATTGAATAAAAAAAGTGGGGATAAAAAACACTGACCGTGTCTTCCATCACTCCACTTCACCATGGCCGCCTCTGCCCCTCCAAACGGTCTGAATCCAGAGGTGGCGGAATTTTTTCCCTCCGGCGTGGACTCTATCACCTTCGTTCCCTGCTTCCCCCCGGCCTTGTATTTCCCATATCCGCCGCACTCCTGGCCTCGATACTCAACACACCTCTCCGCCTTTCCCGTTGCCGTTCCGCCTTCGGTGGCTCGGCTATCTCTCATCCTGCCTCCGCCGCTGGAGCCACCGGCGCATCCGTTGGGTATCCAAGAGAAAGTCGAAGGGCTCGGCACCCTGCCCGATAAAAAGACGGAGGCGACATCCAATGGCTCGTCGTTTCGGAAGCGAAACGGCGGCGGCGGCGGGAGAAGGGGAGGCGCTGTGTGTGGGGGCAATCATTTTGGAGATTTTCAGCCATGGAAAGGAAGGATTGGAGGCGGCGGCAGCGGCGGCGGGTATTCTCACGATTTCAATCTCAGAAACGACATTAACAAAAAGTCGGGCGGTGGGAAGAGGGCGTCGGTTCAGTTGGTGGAGAGGGACGTGGTCGGGACCACGTCCAATTGACGTGTCGTCTGCTCGACCACTTCATAAATCACTCACTCGTATTTGTCGCCTGATTTCAGGCCATTCCGAAATCATTCGGCCCGTTTGGACCCCCCTCACGCGCGTTTACGAAGCGCGTGCATCACTTAAAATACGAATATTGAGCCGTACCGCGCAAACCGCGCGTCCGATTGATGTGCCGTCTGCGCGTACACGTCAAGAATAATAATTAGAATGTTGTACGGTGGTTTCAGCTCAATCTGAGGTCGTCCGCTATGAATTTGACCGTTGGACGCCCGTTTTGCCCGTTTATGACACCAGAACTGCGTTGTCGGTCACCGCGGGCACACGGCACGTCCGATTGACGTTCCGTCTGCTCGACCACTTCAGAAATCACTCACCCGTATTTGTCGTCTGATTTCAGGTCATTCCGACTTCGTTCGGCCTGTTTGGACCCCCCTCACGCGCGTTTACGAAACGCGCGCATCACTTAAAACACGAATATTGAGCCGTACCGCGCAAACCGCACGTCCGATTGGCGTTCCGTCTGCACGTACACGTCACGAATAATAATTAGAATGTTTCACGGTGTTTTCAGGTCAATCCGAGGTCGTCCGCTATGAATTTGACCGTTTGACGCCCGTTTTGGCCGTTTATGACACCAGAACTGCGTTGTCGGTCACCGCGGGCACACGGCACGTCCGATTGACGTGTCGTCTGCTCGACCACTTCATAAATCACTCACCCATATTTTTCGTCTGATTTCAGGCCATTCCGAAATCGTTTGGCCCGTTTGGACCACCCTCACGCGCGTTTACGAAGCGCGCGCATCACTTAAAACACGAATATTGAGTCGTACTGCGCACACCGCACGTCCGATTGACGTGCCGTCTGCGCGTACACGTCACGAATAATAATTAGAATGTTGCACGGTGGTTTCAGCTCAATCCGAGGTCGTCCGCTATGAATTTGACCGTTGGACGCCCGTTTTGGCCGTTTATGACACCAGAACTGCGTTGTCGGTAACCGCGGGCACACGGCACGTCCGATTGACGTGTCGTCTGCTCGACCACTTCAGAAATCACTCACCCGTATTTTTCGTCTGATTTGAGGTCATTCCGACTTCGTTCGGCCCGTTTGGACCCCCCTCACGCGCGTTTACGAAGCGCGTGCATCACTTAAAATACGAATATTGAGTCGTACCGCGCAAACCGCACGTCCGATTGATGTGCCGTCTGCGTGTACACATCACGAATAATAATTAGAATGTTGCACGGTGGTTTCAGCACAATCTGAGGTCGTCCGCTATGAATTTGACCGTTGGACGCCCGTTTTGCCCGTTTATGACACCAGAACTGCGTTGTCGGTCACCGCGGGCACACGGCACGTCCGATTGACGTGATGTCTGCTCGACCACTTCAGAAATCACTCACCCGTATTTTTCGTCTGATTTCAGGTCATTACGACTTTGTTCGGCCCGTTTGGACCCCCTCACGCGCGTTTACGAAGCGCGCGCATCACTTAAAACACGAATATTGAGCTGTACCGCGCAAACCGCACGTCCGATTGGTGTGCCGTCTGCGCGTACACGTCACGAATAATAATTAGAATGTTGCACGGTGTTTTCAGGTCAATCCGAGGTCGTCCACTATGAATTTGACCGTTTGACGCCCGTTTTGGCCGTTTATGACACCAGAACTGCGTTGTCGGTCACCGCGGGCACATGGCACGTCCGATTGACGTTCCGTCTGCTCGACCACTTCATAAATCACTCACCCATATTTTTTGTCTAATTTCAGGCCATTCCGAAATCGTTCGGCCCGTTTGGACCACCCTCACGCGCGTTTACGAAGCGCGCGCATCACTTAAAACACGAATATTGAGCCGTACCGCGCAAACCGCACGTCCGATTGACGTGACGTCTGCGCGTACACGTCACGAATAATAATTAGAATGTTTCACGGTGGTTTCAGCTCAATCCGAGGTTGTCCGCTATGAATTTGACCATTGGACGCCCGTTTTGGCCGTTTATGACACCAGAACTGCGTTGTCGGTAACCGCGGGCACACGGCACGTCCGATTGACGTGCCGTCTGCTCGACCACTTCAGAAATCACTCACCCGTATTTGTCGTCTGATTTGAGGTCATTCCGACTTCGTTCGGCCCGTTTGGACCCCCCTCACGCGCGTTTACGAAGCGCGTGCATCACTTAAAATACGAATATTGAGCCGTACCGCGCAAACCGCACATCTGATTGACGTGTCGTCTGCACGTACATGTCACGAATAATAATTAGAATGTTGCACGGTGGTTTCAACTCAATCTGAGGTCGTCCGCTATGAATTTGACTGTTGGACGCCCGTTTTGCCCGTTTATGACACCAGAACTGCGTTGTCGGTCACCGCGGGCACACGGCACGTCCGATTGACGTGTCGTCTGCTCGACCACTTCAGAAATCACTCACCCGTATTTGTCTTCTGATTTCAGGTCATTCCGACTTCGTTCGGCCCGTTTGGACCCCCCTCACGCGCGTTTACGAAGCGCGCGCATCACTTAAAACACGAATATTGAGCCGTACCGCGCAAACCGCACGTCCGATTGGCGTTCCGTCTACGCGTACACGTCACGAATAATAATTAAAATGTTGCATGGTGTTTTCAGGTCAATCAGAGGTCGTCCGCTATGAATTTGACCGTTTGACGCCCGTTTTGGCCGTTTATGACACCAGAACTGCGTTGTCGGTCACCGCGGGCACACGGCACATCCGATTGACGTGCCGTCTGCTCGACCACTTCATAAATCACTCACCCGTATTTGTCGTCTGATTTCAGGCCATTCCGAAATCGTTCGGCCCGTTTGGACCACCCTCACGCGCGTTTACGAAGCGCGCGCATCACTTAAAACACGAATATTGAGTCGTACTGTGCAAACCGCACGTCCGATTGACGTTCCGTCTGCGCGTACACGTCACGAATAATAATTAGAATGTTGCACGGTGGTTTCAGCTCAATCCGAGGTCGTCCGCTATGAATTTGACCGTTGGATGCCCGTTTTGGCCGTTTATGACACCAGAACTGCGTTGTCGGTCACCGCGGGCACACGGCACGTTTGATTGACGTGCCGTCTGCTCGACCACTTCAGAAATCACTCACCCGTATTTGCCGTCTGATTTCAGGTCATTCCGACTTCGTTCGGCCCATTTGGACCCCCCTCACGCGCGTTTACGAAGCGCGTGCATCACTTAAAATACGAATATTGAGCCGTACCGCGCAAACCGCACGTCCGATTGACGTGCCGTCTGCGCGTACACGTCACGAATAATAATTAGAATGTTGCACGGTGGTTTCAGCTCAATCTGAGGTCGTCCGCTATGAATTTGACCGTTGGACGCCCGTTTTGCCCGTTTATGACACCAGAACTGCGTTGTCGGTCACCGCGGGCACACGGCACGTCCGATTGACGTGTCGTCTGCTCGACCACTTCAGAAATCACTCACCCGTATTTTTCGTCTGATTTCAGGCCATTCCGACTTCGTTCAGCCCGTTTGGACCCCCCTCACGCGCGTTTACGAAGCGCGCGCATCACTTAAAACACGAATATTGAGCCGTACCGTGCAAACCGCACGTCCGATTGTCGTGCCGTCTGTGCGTACACGTCACGAATAATAATTAGAATGTTGCACGGTGGTTTCAACTCAATCTGAGGTCGTCCGCTATGAATTTGACCGTTGGACGCCCGTTTTGGCCGTTTATGACACCAGAACTGCGTTGTCGGTCACCGCGGGCACATGGCACGTCCAATTGACGTGCCGTCTGCTCGACCACTTCATAAATCACTCACCCGTATTTGTCGCCAGATTTCAGGCCATTCCGAAATCTTTCGGCCCGTTTGGACCCCCCTCACGCGCGTTTACGAAGCGCGTGCATCACTTAAAATACGAATATTGAGCCGTACCGCGCAAACCGCACGTCCGATTGACGTGCCGTCTGCGCGTACACATCACGAATAATAATTAGAATGTTTCACGGTGGTTTCAGCTCAATCCGGAGACGTGGTGTGGCCGGCACCACTCAAAGTGTCCGTCTTTTGTTTCAAAAGGACGTCATTTTAAGTGAAAAAACATCAACTGACATACGGAAAACCGACCAAACGCATTCCGAATCTGTTGATAATTTATCCCAACAATCCATGGGTCATATGTAACGTGTACGAGCCAACCCGGGATGAATCTGAGTCGCGGTGTGGCCAGGATAAGTCTAAGTGACTCTCTTTTGTTTAAAATGGACACCATTTTAAGTACATACAAAAAAAGGACCAAACGGATTCGGTTTCCATTGAAACTTTAGGAGAACGATCCATGGGTCATATGTGACGTGTACGAATCATCCCCGCTTCAATCCGACATGCGGTGCGGCTGACACCACTCAAAGTGTCCGTCTTTTGTTTCAAAAGGACGTCATTTTAAGTGAAAGGCATCAACTGACATACGGAAGAACGACCAAACGCATTTGGATTCTATCGATACTTTAGCACAACGATCCATGAGTCATATGTGACGTGTAAAAGTCAACCCCGTCTTAATCCGAGACGCGGTGTGGCCGACACCGCTCTAACTCTGTCTCTTTTGTTTAAAATGGACATGATTATAAATGAAAAGAACAACTGACATACGCAAAACCGACCAAATGCATTCCTAATCTTTTGATAATTTATCACAACGATCCATGGGTCATATGTGACATGTACGAGCCAACCCGGGATGAATCTGAGTCGCGGTGTGGTCAGGATTAGTCTAAGTGTCACTCTTTTGTTTAAAATGGACAACATTTTAAGTACATACGGAAAACCGACCAAACGCATTCGGTTTCCATTTAAACTTTAGGAGAACGATCCATGGGTCATATGTGACGTGTACGAATCAACCCCGCCTCAATTGGAGACGCGGTGTGGTCGGAACCACTCATAGTGTCCGTCTTTTGTTTCAAAAGGACGTCATTTTAAGTGAAAAACATCAACTGGCATACGGAAAACCGACCAAACGTATTCGGATTGTGTCGATACGTTAGGAAAATGATCAATGGGTCATTTGAGACGTGTAAGAGTCAACCCCGTCTAAATCCGAGATGCGGTGTGGCCGGTACCACTCTGACTGTGTCTCTTTTGTTTAAAATGAAAAAGATTATAAGTGAAATAAACAACTGACATATGAAAAACTGACCAAACGCATTCGGAATCTGTTGAAAATTTAGGACAACGATTCATGGGTCATATGTTACGTGTACGAGTCAACCACGCCTCAATCCGAGTCGCGGTTTGGCCGAGACCACTCTAAGTGTATCTCTTTTCTTTAAAATGGACTACATTTTAAATTCATACGGAAAACCAACCAAACGCATTCTGATTGTGTTTATATTTTAGCACAACAATCCATGGGTCATTTGTGATGTGTACGAGTTAACCCCGCCTCAATACGAGACGCGGTGTGGCCGACACCATTCAAAGTGTCTCTCTTTTATTTAAAAAACACTTCATTTTAAGTGAAAACAACAACTGACATACGGAAAACCGACCAAACGATTTCGGAATATGTTGATACTTTAGGACAACGATCAATGATTCATTTGTGACGTGTACGAGTTAACCTCGCCTCAATCCGAGGCACGGTGTGACCGGTATCATTCCAGATGTATGTATTTTGTTTAAAATGGATATCATTTCTATTAAAAATATATGGTATATGAAAAACCAATCAAATTATGAATTGAATTCTGGATTCCACATATGATTGTCATCTAAATTTTAAAATGAATTCTAAATGAATTATGTATGTTTATAATTATGTTATGAATTCTACTTTAATTATGGATGAGTATATTTTCAGGATGCATTATATGTGTTGGTTGGTTGGTTTTCATTATTTGTATGTGTTGGTTTGTTCTCTATATGTATGCATTATATGTGTTACAGGTACAATAATTGGATTGAAAAATGAATTGAAAACGAGGGCATAATTGGATTCAAACCTAGGGTGAATGCCCAAAAATCTGCTGTGCAAATTGCAGAGCAGGCTGCTGTGCAATTTGCACAGCAAAGCCTATGCCAACGGTTTGAAAACCGTTGGCATAGGCTCTATGCAGGTGGTTTTACCAACGGTTCCTTGAACCGTTGGTAAAAACACCCTATCCCAACGGTTTGAAACCGTTGGGATACTTTGTTGAATGTTGTTTTTACCAACAGTTCATGGAACCATTGGTAAAAACCTTTCCCAATGGTTTGTAAACCGTTGGGAAAGAAAATGCTATGTTGATTCCCCAACGGGCCAAACCGTTGGGAAAGGCCTTTCCCAACGGTTTGGCAGAACCGTTGGGATAGGTTGATTTTTTCTAACCTATCCCAACGGTTCTGTGTAAACCGTTGGGAAAAGCCTTTCCCAACGGCTTACTTCCCCACGGTTTGCAGAACCGTTGGTATAACGTATATCAACGGTTCTGCAGCCTTTCCCAACGGTTCTAAACCGTTGGGAAATGCTAGATTTCCAGTAGTGATTTTCTAGATATTGAATATCCTATAAATATTTCTTCATCACTCTTGGATTCAAACTTGTCAAGATTTTCCTTAGTATTAAGGATATAGACTTTACAACCAAAGACTATGAAGTATCTTACATTGGGTTTTCTACTATTCCATAACTCAGATGGAGTTCTTTTAAGAATAGGTCTAATAAATACTCTATTAATAATATAGCATGCTATATTTACAGCTTTAGCCCAAAAATAAATAGGTAAATCATATTCACTAAGCATGGTTCTAGAAATTTCTTTCAAGGTCATATTTCTTCTTTCTACAACTCCATTTTGTTGAGGTGTTCTCAGGATAGAGAAATTATGATTATAGCTATTTTGTGAGAAAAAGGATTCAAACTCTTGATTTTTAAATTTACTCCCACGATCACTTCTTAGAGATTTAATTCTAAGTCCACTGATGTTTTCTACAGTTTTTGCATATCTGGTGAAGTGAGAGCAGACTTCACTTTTGTGATCCAAAAGGAAGGTCCAAGTATACCTAGAAAAGTCATCTACAAGAACATAAACATAGTGTTTCCCATTTAAACTAGAAACTCTAGATGGTCCAAACAAATCCATGTGAACCAACTTGAGAGGTTGAGAAGTTGAAACTTCTTTCTTTGGTTTGAAGGAAATTTTGTGTTGCTTTCCCTTTTGACAAGAATTACACACTTTATCAGTTGGAAACTCTAGTTTGGGTAGATCTTTGACTAAAATTCTTCTAGTTAGCTTTCTAAGGGAGTGAATATTGCAGTGTCCTAGTATTCTATGGTAAAGCCAAGACTCTTTGTGAAATACTTAAACATGAACCGTTTTGATAAACTAAAGAATCTAAGTTAACAGAATATACATTTTGATTTCTTAATGTAGAAAATACTAATTCATTTTTAGAATTAAAAACATTACAAGCATCATTTTCAAATTTAACATGAAATCCATCATCACGTAGTTGTGAAATATTAAGCAGATTATATTTTAGTCCATCAACAAGAAGTACTTTGGAAATTAAAACTAAGTTAGAGTTACTGATTTGGCCAAGGCCAATGATTTTTCCTTTGGCATCGTCACCAAAAGTGACATGTCCACCATCAATCTTTATTAGGTTCTTGAAACATGAATAGTCTCATGTCTTGTGTCTGGAACACTCACTGTCCAAGTACCATAATCTTTTATAAGAGCTCTCCAAACAATTTCCCTACAAAGTAGTCAAATAAAAATAGAATTTGGTACCCATATTTGTTTGGGTCCAGTAATATTAGTAACTAGTGCTTTAGGAACCCACATCTGCCTCATAGGTTTCTTATAAGCATTATGTAAAGTGTTTGAGAAATAAACTCTATTTGGTCCAGAAAAACTTGAAACGGTAGAGAGTGTATCATAATTTGAACTAGCATAATGTTTTCCTAAACTAGGAGAAAAACTGTATGTTCTAGATTTAGAAACAAAATTGATTTTTCCAAAATTTCTTTTACCAGGTTGATAGCCAATACAAGTAGTGTATTTAGGGGCAATATGTTTACCTATAATTTGTACCAAGATATCTTTACCATTAGTAAACCTTTCAAGATATTTTTTCAATTGCTTATTAGATAGCTTTAATTCATTGTTTTCTTTGAGTAATTGAACATTTTTTCTCTCTTTCTACAGCAAGTTCAGATTTAACTGTTGAGGTAAGAGCATATTGTTTCTTTAAATACTTGTATTTATCTTTTAGTTCATTATACGTCTCTTCAAGCATATTGAAATACTCAAACATTTCTTCTTTAGACATATTTTCAGAATCACTTTCATCTCCAGAATAATAGGAATTTTGTACAAGAGATTTCAGGGTTACCTCAAATGTGTGTCATGAAACACATATTGGCTTTGTTAGCCTGTTCATCGTTTGAAGACTCAAAGTCACTTGAACTGTCCTCAAAAGCACTCCAAGTTGCTTTCATTGCCTTTTTATACTTTCTTTCTTTGTCCTCATATTTCTTTTTATACTTAAGCATGGGACAGTCAGCCTTTACTTGTCCCTTTTTCTTACATTCATAACATACTATCTCATCAAACTTGTCATTTATTTTCTAATCTTTCTTCCAGCTTCCCTTTTGATCATATCTTCCTTTGAAGTTGGGCTTTCTGAAAAATGTCTTCCTTCTGTAAAATTTCTTAAACATTCTGGATAATTGAGTTATCTCCTCATCACTGTCAAGTGATGATTGTTCACTACTAGAACTTTCTATAGAGACTTGCAGTTTCTCCTTTTTTGTGTTTAGAGGTGCTGGTCTTGAATGACTCAGATTTTCTTTTGAGTTCATCATCCTCTTCCTCGTTGACTTCCAGCTCTTCTTCATACATCATTAGTTCCCCAATGAGTTCTTTTACAGGTAATTTGATGATGTCGTATGACTCTCTAATAGAGACATAGGTTCCTCTCTATCTATCAGGTAGGCATCTTAGAATCCTCGTGATTTTTTCTTTGGAAGTAACTTCTCTTCCTAGAGAAATCATTGTGTTGACAATTTTGTTGAACCTGAGATACATGTCAGAAATAGGATCATCAGACTCCATTTTAAAGTTATCATATTTAATAGTATAAGTATTGAGTCTCATTTCTTTCACACTAGAAGTTCTTTCATGTAAAACAGACGATCATGGGGCAGTTTTACATGCAAATATTCTGTTAAATTCCTCATCTCCTAAAGAGAAATATAAAGCATTCATGGCTTTGCAATTGTTATTGTAAGCAGGCTTGGTTGGGTCATCTCATGTATTAAATGGAAGAAATAGAAAAGATTCAAAAAAATATTATTTAGCTAACATACAATTTTTTTATAAGAAAATATAAAAATCATTTTAATTTTCCATTGAGCATAATTAGTTCCATTAAAGAATGGTAGTCTGTTTGTTGTAGCACCTTCGAGTCCATTATCCATAATAAAGAAATTCTTTTAAACAGCTAGAAATTTAGAATTAACAAAAATTTACAGATATTTAAAGTACAACTAAAATCACAATTGAACAGCTTTAAAAACAGTCTTAATAAGAATAAAATTCTTTGATGTCAAATGTTAGTCGGAGTAGAGTACTCAAGAGGGGGTGAATTAAGTATCTATAAAAAAAATTGTTAAAAAGTTCCCTTAAAAAAGGCTTCTCCAATAAAAATGAATACAGGTCAGTTAATCAAGGTAATATGGTTATAATAGTTTGACTGTTCGAATAACTTCTCAGAAGATTGATTAATTCTCAGTAATATCAATGTGAGTTATTGATAAAACTTTTGAAGCTATTTTAATAAGGAAAAACAGTTATAACTTCTATCCAAGACTAACTATCAAAGTAAAATATAGTGTTTTCTAAAATATACAGTAAAGAAGAGAAAAACTAAATTAAAAGACACAGCGGATAAAACAAGTGGTTCAGTCTCAAACCGAGACCTAATCCACTCCACTTGGTGATCACCTGTCATCAAGCAGCTTATATTAATAAACTTGATCCACAACGTGGATCGAGGTAAACAACAGTGCACAAGACTTTCCAGGTCACACAACCTCTTCCACTGTTCTTTGTGGGTAAGAACTACCAGGTCACACAAGGACCTCTTCTACGCTTATCTGTGGGAGTAAATAGATGTAAGAAGTGATGAGAGGGAGGACATCTTGTATCTTTCAGTTTAGTACAGGAGATAGTGTGTGTTTTTAATACAGACACACAAACACTGCTCGAAAGTTAAAAACTGTTCACAACAAAGCAAAGATGGTGAGAAAGGGTTAGAAGTGCTCTGAGTGTTATTCTATGCAACTCTAGACTTGTAGGATGAAGCAGATGAAAGTATCGAGTCCTCTTGTGAAAAACAGGGTATCGCAAGTCTGATGCTTTGGTTTTCAGTTCGATGGTGTAAGTTGTCTAGCTCGTGTTCTTCTTGGGGGTGGTACTACGAAGATGTTTTTGGTTCTGATCTACGGTAGTCCAACCTTTTGGAATCAAGAGTGCTTCATGTGTTCTTCAGTTGTATCTTGTTGCATGCATCAGTTCGCTTTTCAAATGATCGTTCTTCTACATCTTATTCTGGTGTCACGCTTTCCTTTTTGTTACGGAGTGCATGTGTTGGAGCTGACAGGATGCATGTATTTTGCACCTCGTATCTCGTATTTTCAGGTGACATGTCTACAAATAAACAGTAATTATGTCAGTGCCTTTAAATGACTCAAATATGACCATTGGAAATTAAATTGAAAATGACAAAACAGATTAAAGAATGGTGTCACAGTTTGTCTTCAAACAGTATCACTTAGAAACAGTGTCACCAGGAAATGGTGTCTTCTTCTTTGCATTTGAGTGGTGAGATAATCATGATGCTACAGTTGCATTGAGATCAGGAACCGGTAGCACAGATGCAGTGTTAGGATCACAATGTCTGATCCTTTGCCAGAAAAACAGAATCGGTGGCAGACTCACGATTTCTCAGACTTAGCCAAATATCTGTAAACAGTCTTAAGCAGTAATATTCACAGAATGAATTAGACTTGATCATTCATAGAAAAAAGCATTATAGAATAAAATTAAATATAGTTTACAATAATCAAACATGATTTATAGGAATCAGGATCTTGTGAAAGTTTATTTAAAGCATACAAAAACCAACCATCTCTACATATGATTTGAGATAGATTAAACAGGATTAACATGATTTTTGATTATTAAAACATGATTAAAACATGAGGAGTCCAACATGGTTGTTGTGGAGCTCATCTCTAAACAGATGGATGGGTCACTTATATTGTATATATGATTGTACTGTTCGTTTTCCGTTTGTGGTTGTAGCAAAGGTAGTGCAGGCGACAGGTCATTATCAGGGTAGTGTCTGTGACTCTTATGTGTCTTCTTAATCAAAGTTACAGTGTTCCTCCTAAGTAGTAAAGCAAGTCATGAACCACGTAAATTCTGAATGTTCTTTCTATTTTTGTGTTGAGTTAGTTTATTATGGTTCGTTGTGCTTCACAAGATCTTATTTAGCCCGTGGTTGTGATACAATGTGTAGCTAGGGTGCAGGGTCTTTTCAGTTCCAAATACATTGACATCGTGTATCGTTCTATTTTGGGAGTTCCAGACTTTGTTCTACATTTAAAGTTCTGGAGGTTTGCTTCTGAATCAGTGGGATACAACACAACAAAATCCACCACTAAAATTGTTATCAGGTTCAAAAATCATGTCACAATTATCAATTTTTGACATCAAATTTGAAAAAAATCATCAATTGAACATCAATGAGAAAAAAGTTGTCATCAAATACAATTGGAACACAACAATGGAAGAAACAAGGTATATTTTTCAAAATTTCTTATTGGAAATTTCAGTTGTTACATCATAATTTTGATGTTATATACATTGAAAAGAATGTGTGCGATGATGTGGTTTTTATAATACTTAATGAGCAGGGAAAATTGAAGAATCGTCTTAATGCTCGTAAGGTCTTAAAAGAAATAAATATTAAGCATGATCTGTGAGAAAATGAGAATGAGAAGTATCTTGTAGCAATTTTCACAGTGAAAAAACAAGAAAAACTTGTTTTGTGTCGAAAATTGAAAAAAGTGAAAGTACCTAATTGATATTCATATAACATTTCAAGATGTGTTGAGTTAAAACATTACAAGTTGCATGGACTGCAAATCCATGACTTGCATATGCAATTGTTACCTTTGGTATTATGCAAATTGTTACCAGATAAAATATCAATGATTTTAATCGATTTTTTAATGTTTTTTGGACACCTTTCTGAGAAAACTATAAACCCCATTGATCTTGGAAAATTTTGAGAAAGAATTTTAAGGGTGCTTTTTCATTCAGAGACGATATTTCCCCTACCATTTTTCACCATGGTGATTCATTTGATCGTGCATTGGATTGAGGAAGTTAAAGAGGACTCGTACATTATTAATAGATGTATCCCATTGAGAGATATTGTCATCCTACTTTTTTCTCATTGATGTTTTTTATTTTTAAACTCATTATATATAAGGTTTATTTAGTTCTATTGTTTTTCATTAGGCATTTAAGATATTTAAAATCTTTTGTGAAAAACAAAGCTCAACCAGAAGACTGTTGTTAAAAGCTACACAACTGAAGAGGGTCTCACCTTTTATTCGAGGTATTTGGATACAATTAAGACATGATTCAATCGAGTTGGATGATAACTCAAATCAGTATTATAGTAAATCATCAAACCTTGAAACGTTGGGTCATCAAGTTGGGAAAATATCCTCAATTTCATTGACGCAACCAGATTTCAGACAAACACATAGATATGTGTTACTCAATAGTGATATTGTGGAACCTTTCATTGAAAAATCGAAGATATAAACAAAGAGATGATTTCGAAGTCAAACTCAAAATGAGGAGATAATAAAAGTTGATAACAAAGATATTATGGATTGGTTTGCACGTCGTATAAGTTCATATTCAATTTCATATTTATAATATGTTTAACAGTACTTTATATCCATTCATATAGATCATGAAGGTTGATAATCAAGGTAAGAGTGTCAAATGATTTGAAATATTTGACTCTGGGGCCTTTGAAGTGGTCCGGGAGATTTGATGCTTATAATATTAATGACTTAAGTTTCATACGGTTTATTGTGAAGGTTTTAAAACACAAAAAAGATGGGCATCTTCACAAAATTTATAAATTAGGATACTATGAAAAGATTATTAACGAAATCAAATTAAATTATCAGACATTTTTCAGTTGTGTTATTCAAATGCAAGTATACATACTTACAATGGCTTAAGGAAAGATTCATCATAATTTATCTACATTAACTTTTCTCAGTTGATTGATACTAGTGAGCATGAAAAACACAATCCATAACACATTTTTAATCTTGTTTTATTTGCATCTTAATATTAAAGAGGTACGAAATGAGCATGAAAAACACAATCCACAACACTTAAAATTAAAGAGGTATGGGATGAGAATTCTTTTTAGTCTTCATCAGTCTCTTAGTGTGATGTTGTCGCTAATGCTTTTAGCAAGGAGCATGTCGATCATATGTTAGGAATGGGTTCTTGATCATTTGCATCGCATGTCGTTAAACGATGCTCATTTTCATTCATAATGACGCCTCCTATAGGTCGAAGTAATGTTCAAAATCCCAAATCAAAAAGAAAATTATGATGCTTGAGAACAAACTACATAAGCGAGCCATAAATAAATACTCATTGCAACAATGGAGAGTACATTAGCGATTATAATATGACACTTAAAAAATATAGGATAGAACCTCCATTAAATTAGGGGGAAACACAATTCAAAAACCATCAATGTAAGTTGTGGCGGTTAACCGTCGCCAATTAGTGGTGTAGAGCGATTTTTTAATTGTCATGTGATAGTAGCCTACTTTGCAAAACACAATTGTTTTAGAAGTCATTGTGAATCATTACATCATGGTCTGTTGTGAACCATAAACAAAATCGCACAGAACATATATTGTTCTTAAAGTCTATCCAAACCTCCTTTAGCTTGAGCATAATATTGTCAGTGTTGGGAACATTTCATTTACTAATTACAAACATGTACATGCTTGAAAATCTTTTTGTTGGCAATTTTAAATTTTATTGTTATTTTATATCATATATCATGCTAAAATCACTCGTCTATAATGTAGGGATTATGTGACTAAGCAATTTGGATATAATGTAGGGATTATGTGACTAAGCAATTTGCAGAGGGATATACAACCGGTTTACGGGACATTTAGCAGTCATGACCCACCCCATCATACATGATGATTGGAGGCATTTTCAAATTAATTGAAAGAATAGAATATTTGACAACCAAATATAAGTAAAATAACAGTTGATCCATAAATGGGTGATTTATTTGATATTAATATCAATCATAATGCTTTAATAACTTCATCCCATATATAGGTGGTTTTCCATTTTGGGCAATGAGCATCTTATCCATTTGTGAATGATGGGTTTTGGACAATCTCCATCACAAATCTTTGGGACATCCCCTAGTACATTCACTGTGACTCCTATTGCCATGGGTCCCAATTTTGTTCATAATCTAGCATCACAGTCAACAATTACGACGTTAGAGAACAAAATATAGAAGCAAGAGTCGAGCATTAGAGCTCGGAATGAGCAGTTGACATCAATGGAATGTTTGGGCTACTTTATTTCAGAACACGACAATAAATATTCCTAAAACAATTGCATCTATAATATGACAGGTTCAACTAGTAGCAACAATACTGATAATCTACTCAATTTATATTGATACGGAAATTAATTTTAGAAAATTTTATTTGTAGAGTATTTCTTCAACTAATTTATGTTTTAAATACTTTATAATAAACTCAACAAGAAAATGAAAGCATTTTCAGACAACATATGACAACATATTTGAATATATTATGTTGAATTGTTGTTATGTAACATGACCATCTATTGTTTTTTCAAAATAAATAAAATATTTGCATTTTTGGTTGTGAAACTATTTTTAGGCAGATATTATTTTGGTTTTTAGTATGGTAGCTTGGAAGCTTACTTGAATCTTAATTTTATTTTATATTTTATGTACCGAAATTAGTGGGATTTAAACCACCAGACAAATAAAAACGACGCCCAATGATTATAGAACCACTACTAGTTTGCGTACAAATTTTTTAATTTTAAAACCCACTGATAATTATTGCATAAAAATTTCTGGATTCACGGTGTTTAAATCTATTTTGGTGGCGATTCAAACCATCTTGAAATATAAAGCTATTCACGGCGGTTTAAAAAGCTGCAAACAGCTTTCCAAAAGCGCCACCAAATCCCTAGAACTGCCACATATTCATGGCCGACGTACCAAAGAGAATGTGAGCCAGATACGCCAAAAAAACAAATTCAGCCACATATGCCAACAAAAAAAAGTAAAAGAAAAACATCAGGCGCCCAAGAGACAGAGTGGGTACCTCATGCTAAGCTCAGCTTTAAGCCCTGGGAATTGCTTCAAGTCGCTAGAAGTGCTTAAAATTTCCTGCACAATAACCGGTGACTTCTGTAATGCAAAGCCACCCAAGATAAATGCAAAACCAACCCACACCAAATTAATTACATCGGTATCACCATTTCTCTGGGCATTCCAGATCCAGAGAGCATGGAAACAGACACGTGAGGAAAACACATGAATATAAAAAATAATTGCGAAATTTTTGCACATCCATAAATTAAATAATATAATGACAATCATAAGCAAAAATCCTGAAAACGCTTCCAAATTCTAAAAAACAGCCCGACATGTTTTTGTATTTTCAAACATAGCCCCGGAACATTTCCTCCAAGAGACTGGTGCCGGACACACAAAAATCATGTCTGACACCCCAAAACGCTCCAGAGCTACCGTGTCCGTGCATCAAAGTTCCAGATTATGTGTTCAAGCTAAGCAGATCAGTATTTTATATATATATATATATATATATATATATATATATATTGAAAAAAAATGAATCTTTTCAGAACTGCGACATTTACCAGGGCAGCAAGATGTGCATTTTCTAGGATGTTGCCATCGGTCTCCAGCCGGGCAAGGAAAAACACTGGAAGGTGGCCCGATTGTTTCGTACCAGCCAAGTCACCGGGCCCACGTTCAAATAGGTCCATATTTGCCAGGTAAAAACCGTCGGATGACTCCTGCAAAACCTTCAGACGGTTCAGGCTAGCCGAGCCGGATGCTACCAAAATGCATTTTGATTTCATACTTCCACGCCCGACCCGGCCTCTCATCTGGTGCAATTGAGCTATTCCAAACCTCTCAGCATTCATAACCACCACCATGGATGCATCTGGAATATCAATGCCTGCCTCAATGACCAGTGTAGAGAGCAATATGCTTGTCTCACCACACCTGAACCGTCTCAACACCTCATCTTTCTCATTGCTCTTCATTTTCCCATGCAATAGCCCACAGCAGTGACCGGTGAACTTGCAAGATATGGTTTTAAAATCAGCAGTTGCAGCACGAAGCTGCGGCAGTCTGTCAGATTGATCGATGACTGGATATACTACAAATATTTTCCCCCTTGCCTGTAAATCATCCAGCATCATCTGCAGTATTTAATTGGAAAATGATGAAGTATTTAGATGCCCATTGTAATCAATCAACTTCTGACAGGAGAAGAGGTGCTATTTTTTATGATTCATTCACAAAAGTGCACCCGCCAAGAACCACCTCCACGACAGAAACACAGAGCTATATAGAATTTAATGATCTTTTAAGAAAATTCATCATTTCGGCTAAGTCAGGATTATAATCATAGTTGTGTTCAAACAACAGCTTTCAATATTATAATGCGTGTTAAAGGATGAAACCCAGACTGAAGCTGCAATGGCACTGTATGTATATTGATGAACAGAAGCTTATGGACAATGATGCTATCATTCACATTACCAAGGTGTACATTTCTTTTTTAAGAACCCATTTGATAAGAATTCCACAGATAAAAGAATTTGGTCATAAAGTAGGTTATCATTTAAAAAGCTCTCCATGAAAATGTCAATGGCACACTGAAATGACACGGGTTGGTTCATGGAATTAATCATTGGTCTGATAAGTGATTTCATAAGGGAACATACTTCGGTCAGTTAGACAAATAGTGTGTTACAAAAAGTCCTTGAGAATGAACAAGAAGTTAGGCCAAGTAACAGCTAGGAATAGTTGAGAAGTATCACTGAATATCAAAACTTATGGAAAAAAATTTATAACATATTTCGTAAAATGGGGAGTGGGGTGTTGCAATCCTGCGTGAAATAAAAAACAAAATTATATGATTGAAAGATTTCGTTAAATTATTTCTCACATTGTCAATTGGTTTTATAATATAATATCAAAACTTAGCAAAGCTAATAAAGATCACCAATCCACTGCATACCTTGCAAGCATGAGTGCTGGCATGCATGTTTCTGTATGCATGTGCACACATAAGTGAATCGGTGAAAGGGGGAGAATGAAGGAAATTGTCATCACCTTGTAAACTTCCTCAAAACCATTTTCATTTGCTTCAAAAACATGAGTTTCAACAGGCGTCCTTCCAGGAGGCAATTCAGTGATCTGTCATTATAATCAAAGGATGGTTGTTAGGAGAAATTCATTAAATCGATAATTTCAACAACACAGCACCCATCTTGTTCAACTAAAATGGAGTAAAGAACAAAAGGAACCTCTAAAATAAAGCTGGAATGGGAGGAATGTTTTCATTTCTTCGCATTTACATATCATGCTCAACTCCTCATTTTAATTAGATAATACAAGAAAAACTTTCAACGTTGCAAGAAAGAAGGCATCTGAAATTTAAAAAAAAAAATCACCAGCAATGTGATCGTTTTTTATAATAAATTAAGGTGTAGAGCCCTGAAAATTTATATGAATAAAAAAAAGGGACTACCAAACTTCATAATAAATTAAACACAAACTGTCAAAAGTAAATGCAATGTGGTCGTTTTTTATATTTAGGTTCATTTCTACAATGTAATGGAGATATTAATGCAGATATCTCTCATAAGATTCAAACTAGATGGATAAAATGGAGAAAGGTTTCTGAGGTGCTTTGTGATCATAAAATTACTTTGAAATTCAAGAGTAAATTTTATAGAACTCCTATTACACCAACTATTCTATATGGTAGTGAGTGTTGGCCTTTGACGGGACATTTTGAATAAAAAACAAGGGTAGCAGAAATGAAAATGTTAAGATTGACATGTGGACATTTTAAGATGAATGAGATTGGAAATGAATTTATTCGAGAGAAAATTGAAGTGGCTCCAATTGATGAGAACATGACCGAGTTTAGATTAAGATTGGTTTGAACTTGTAAGAAGAAAACCTAGGGATACACCTGTTAATAGGGTAAACATAATGATTGGTTCACTTTTTAAAAAAGGTAGAGATAAACCTAAAAGGACTCTTAAACAAATCATTCAAGATAATCTTTTTCTAAATGGTTTCAATGAAAATATGGTCTTCAATAGAGCTAATTGGCGACGTTTGATCCATGTAGCCGACCCCATTTAATTGGATTTAAGGCTTGTTTTTTTGTTGTTTGTCAAAAGTAAATACAACAATTTGTTTCAGTCTAGAATACCCTAAGCACCTCAAAATCCATAGATGGATTCATTCTCAATCTAAAAGCAAGCTAACTACATATCCTATGGTCGTGACTCGGCATTCAACGCAGATCAGAACAACAAAATCAATTATAAGTAAATCAAATTACGCAATGGTTCCCCATTTATTTATATATATATATATTGCAGTTATTTTTGTATGATTCAGGTAAACAGAAAAGCCTAATAATTTCATAATGGAACTCGCCTGTATATATATATTGCAGTTATTTCTGTATGATTCAGGTAAACAGAAAAGCCTAATAATTTCATAATGGAACTCGCCTGTGTGATGGGCATATCCCCATACAGGGCCAGAACAAGGGTCCTTGGAATTGGGGTGGCAGATAAAGAAAGGATATGAGGAGCCATATTATAGCCATCACAGACACCTGAACTGGAGCTCATTCTAGAACTTTTAGATACACAACGCAACTGCAAGGGTCAAAACATCAAAGCACAGCCAACAAATAGTAGAGAGTTGCAACAATAAAAACCCATGTATATTTTAAAAGGGAGCCAAAAATTTTGGGAACTAGAAGAAAACTGACTGAATATTAGAGCAAAACTCGCCATTCAGAAAAATGAAGACAGATCTAAAAAATGCAATAAAGTGAATGACCTTCAAGGAAATTGATCAGGCGAAAAGAGTGAACAATATCACATGCCTAGCGTGCAAAAATAGACAATATGGTACTATTTAATTTATCATCACGATAATGTGAATAGTAAATTGGAATTGTGAATCAAT
Organism: Viscum album; assembly: GCA_963277665.1. NCBI lineage: Eukaryota > Viridiplantae > Streptophyta > Magnoliopsida > Santalales > Viscaceae > Viscum > Viscum album. The sequence continues at coordinate 2,002,682,317 of OY728146.1, read as the reverse complement.
TTACTAAACACTTGGGTAATATCATGCAAAAGGGTATAATTATAAAGTTTAAGCATGTGATGAGACGGGTTGTACTGCTTAGGATAAGCACTTGATACAAGTGAGTGCTCATAATTGATTAGAATACAGCATATTAAATCAGTTATTATGATGAAAGAACTCGTGTTATAATTGATTGGATGATATGCATGTTATGTATGAGTCAGGTATATGCCATTATCAATAATAAAAAGATTTTAGGTCAGTTATAATGGAAATAACATGTGTTATGCGATAATGGTTAGGAAACCTGAGTTGAAGGAATGAGTGTGGCCACTTATTAGTGCTTGCTAAAAAGTTCTATGTAGAAAACTCAAATGAAGGGGGTAAATTTGCAACAACCAGTAGGTGGTGCCCATAAAGAAAGGATCTATTCCATCAAGCTACCAGTCATTAAAAGTACACAGCAAACAACAGCAAGGGTAGTGCGATTCACACACCTAACAAACAGGGATTTACCAAGGGTGTAGTCAAATTTTCATATCCATGTGTGTGGTGATTGGCATCCCTTCCAAAATAGCCCTACAAATGTGAGCATATGGTCCTACATAACATTGAATACCCAATGGCGCATGGTGACCCCACATTGGATGGTTCAAGCACAGAGGCTATCCATCGAATCATTTCATGTACGAATTTGACATTTACCATTAAATGTCTCAGTGTGTTAATAAAGTTACACATGTGAAATAGATAATGTGCATCTAGTACGTTTGTATTAGAGCTATGAGTTATGATTCTTAAGTTGCATTATATATATTTTATCATACAAATGACACTTGCTTTTAGGTTTATAATCCATATGTTGAAACCGTAGGATGCCTTGATGCCTGTTTCATGTCATCACAAATCAGCGCATGCGATAAAAGAGATTGCTCAGATGACTAAATGATGTCATGGAAGAATGTTGAGCAACCCCAGCATATTTTTTTTAAAATAAAAATATATACACTGATATTATCAGTTCATGCTATATTTAGGCAATTCATGTAGGAAAATTGTGATATTTGCAGTGTTCATTGGACAGCTTTGAGTAGTTTCTGATAAAAAATGGATCATGTTGGGCTTTTGATAGACCGTAAGACCTTCAATGGTTAAATAGGTTGGGTTATAAGAATCGCTTAAGAGCATTGTATGCAAAATGATTTCAATGTAAAGTGATGACAGCTAGTAAAGTGATCGCTCAGAAAGTAACATTGCACTATTTAATATACAATGAAAAATATTGTTTAAGATGCTGGAAATAATGTTTTAAATTTAAAAATGCCATTAAACAAAAAATATATATAAATTAATTAATTTAAAATATAATGACAATACATAAATGGGTGAGGAGTGTGAGCCAGAGTTGGGGGTCATGTGTAGCGGAAGGGATTCAGCACTTAATTTTTGTTAATGGTATTTTAAATATTTTCAAATCACTTAATAATCATGGATTGAAGGGGCGATGGAAACAATCAGATTGAGGGACCAGATTGCAATCACCTTACAATTATAAATTAATTATCAAATTACAATTATAATGCAAACATTAAAATGTGATTGAAACTCATTAAATGATGTGGCAAATTGATTAAAATGTAGACACCAAAAACCTCCTTAATCCTAAAGAGCCTAGCTTGATATCAAAATTAATGTGACACAGTGATACAATGCTCAGATTAGAGTTACATGCCAGACTAGCATTTGTGGTGTACACCATAGGTACGCCACAACGCATTCTCAAAATTCAAAAAGATTTCATGTAGAAGCATGAAACAACATTGCAGGTATTGCAACCATTGAACACACTCTTTCTAATCAAACCTATCAACGTTACCAAAATATTTGAGCAGGAAAGTATTGCACATAACATATTGAGCATCATTGATATTGCAACCTGTAGAATGATAAAGGAGGAGAGACCCGAACTCCCAAGGTGCTCTCTAAAGGAGACCTTGAGGTTCTTTTATAATGAATAATTAAGACCACACCTGACCATAAGTCCGATGTGGGATGCAAACTCCAACACTCCCCCTCAAGCTAAGTGTATCTAACTTGAACACATAAAGAAAACAAGACGAAATAAAAAGAAACAATCGACGATCGTAACTCCTCACGATTGCAGCTCCCCCTCAAGATCGCACCCCCCCCTTAAGATGATGGATGGATGAAGATGTTGCGGTCGCAGCATAGGAACCACACAGACCGGACCGGTTGACGGAGCGCCAGGAAATCCGCACTAGCGGGGCCGATCGATGATACATCGGGAAAGCCACACTAGCACCGGGAAAGCCACACTTGCAGGGCCGGCGACGGGAGGCGGGGATTCCGCAGAATCGTTGGGGGATCTGGCGTCGCCAAAGAGCCCAAATCCAAGACGGTCGGGGCGCTGCGCCACGATAAAGGAAGCGTGAGCACGTGCCGGCAAACAAGGAGGGCGCAGAAATGGTTCCGCCGGAAAAGGGAGGCGGATGCCGGGAAAGCAGCGCATGAGGAAGGGGCCGTCACACACATTGAGGAAGCCATAGGTGGAGCGCCAGCGTGGAGGCGGAGACGCCGCAAGATGCACCAACGACTAGATTTGGCCGGATATGGCCAATCTGGGAGGGGGGAGGCCACCAGACGGTTGTCCGGCTGAGGGAGCGTCGTGGCTGCTCGAGACGACAGGGAGAGCCTCGGACGGAGTGGCTGCCGCTGGAGGGCAGCGTGCGGGAGAAACACGGGAGGCAGACGCCGCTGCAGGAGGAGGCGCCTCGGGATCGGGAGGTGCGGCAAGGCTGGGAGCCAGGGAGGGCAGCGGGTCGGGAGTCGTCGGGAGGGGAGGCCGCATAGGGCAAGAGCCGGTTTGGGAGGCCACCGGGAATAAAAAAAACGGGACGGGGCGCAGCGGAATAACCGAGGAGGAACGAGAGAGCAGCGCCGAACCGGGGAGGAAGCCAGTAGGAAGCGGTCGCGGGCGGGAGGGCCACCGACGATCGTCGCGCAGGAGCTGAGGCGCGGAAGATGCCTCGCATGGGAGTTGCGTGCAGGAGGGTTCCTCTGCATGGGAGTCGTCGGGAGGTAGCCGCTTATGCGAGATTGAGGACCGCCACAGGCGATGCGGAGGGAGATGCCAGCAGGGGGGAGATCCGCCGGGAGGGAGGCCGAAGCAGGGAAGGATCCGCCGGGAAAGCACTGGGAGGCCGCCTGGGAAACGAGCCCGGAGGGGCGACGACAGAAAATATCCCCAGCCCTACATGGGGGGCTGCCGCCCCCCACGGGAGAGAAATAATGAGAAACCCGAGACGGGGAAAAATAAAAAATGGGAGGGAGGGCTCGGGATTAGGTTCCCTCTGATACTATGTAGAATGATAGAGGAGAGACCCAAACCCCCAAAGTGCTCTCTAAAGGAGATCTTGAGGTTCGTTTATAATGAATAATTAAGACCACACCGGACCATAAGTCCGATGTGGGATGCAGACTCCAACACAACCATTGAACACACTCTTTCTAATCAAATTGTTGGAGTATGTGTAACTTCCAGCCCCACTAACTTTGTAACTTCCAGCCCCACTTCTTTTGTAACCTCTCTTTGTAACTTCCCTATATTTTCTATAAATGAAGGCTCTCTCCTCACCTTGAGGGTGTAGGGGGATTTCTGATTTTACATGGTATCAGAGGGAACTTAATCCCGATCCCCCCTCCCATCTATTTTTTTATTATTCTGCTCTAGGTCTCCGATCTTTTTTTTTCCCGTGGGGGCGGCGGCCTCCATGGCTTACGAGCCATAGGAATTCTCCACCGCCCCCTGCAGGCGATCCCTTCCCGGCGAATTTCCCGTCCCGGCGGCTCTCCAGCGCTGCTCCTCGTCGCGGCTTCCCCCGGTGCGCCTTCCCTCGTCGTCCGGCACTGCTCCGCTGCTCCGTTGCCGACGTCCCCTCCTGCGGCTTCCCGGCTTCGCCTCCTTGCGACGACCGGCCCCGCCTCCCTCCGGCTTCCTGTCGCGGATCCCGCGGCTCTTCCCGGCGAATCCAGGCAGCCTCCCTGCTCCGCCTCAGTCCGGCGGTGTTCCTCCCCGGTGCGCATCCCTACCCGGCGGGCTTCCTCCCCCGACGTCTCCCCCTTGCTGCGCACGCCGGCCTTCTCCCCCGGCGCGGCTCCCCTTCCCGGCGGCCCTCCACTCCTGCCGGCCTCCACTCCTGCCGGCTCCTCCAGTAGCTGGCCTCCATTCCTGCCGGCTCCTCCAGCAGTCGGCCTACAGCCCTGCCGGCCTCCCGTGCCACCTCTGCTCAATTGCTCCCTCCCTACCGACATCCTCCTGCATCCTGCGGAATCCCCGCCTCTCTGCCCGGTGCATCCTGCGGAATCCCCGCCTCTCTGCCCGGTGCCTCCTGCGGAATCCCCGCCTCTCTGCCCTGTGCCTCCTGCGGAATCCCCGCCTCTCTGCCCGGCATCTCCTGCGGAATCACCGCATCTCATCGTCGGCCTCCTCCTGCGGATTTCCCGGCGCTTCGACGACCGGCACCCGCCATTGCGGAATTTCTCGGCGCTTTGACGATCGGCCTGACATTACGGTTTACCGGCGCTCTGACGACCCGCCCGTAGTGCGGATTTTCCCGACGCTCTGACGACCGGCACCCGCCAGTGTGGATTTCCCGGCGCTCTGTTGTCCGGCCCCGCACTTTTCCGGCGATGACCCATCATTTTCAGCGGCATCACATTACAATCTTGAGGGGGAGCAGCATCATCAACGATTTTATTATTTTTGTATCTTCCGTTTTTCGTCTTGTTTTGTCATCAAGCTGGGTATGTCCAGCTTGAGGGGGAGTGTTTGCAGCTTGTTGCTTGCGTTGTTTTTCATTATGTGTCCAAGCTAGGTACACCTAGCTTGAGGGGGAGTGTTGGAGTATGGGTAACTTCCAGCCCCACTAACTTTGTAACTTCCAGCCCCACTTCTTTTGTAACCTCTCTTTGTAACTTCCCTATATTTTCTATAAATGAAGGCTCTCTCCTCACCTTGAGGGTGTAGGGGGATTTCTGATTTTACACAAATCTATCAACGTTACGAAAATATTTGTGCAGAAAGTGCCTTTGAAGGTGTTAGGAACGGCTTGATTGACCATGTGGGACCCCATCCACCTATTATTCATACTTATCGTAGAAAGGTGAATAAGGAGGGGGGGGATTCTTAACTGCCAAGGGCAGTGTTTTAATTCTTCTTGGGGTATTTTGTTTGCTCGGGGAGCGGGATAGGGAGTATAATAGGTGGTGGTCAGCTTGAATGGGCATTCGGAAATATTCCCAAAGGAAAACGCTCTGGCAGGTGCAGCGGGCGGGAGTGGTGATCCCATTTTCGGTAACCTTCTTTGGCAAGATTGTACAAAAGGAGTTGGACGTTCCTAGGACATTTTTGCTGGGAAGCAGTTTTCGTTTCCCATTGGAGTTCTGGATCTTTCCCTCTTTTCAATCCCATTGATAGTTCTAGCCTAACAATTTTGGTGCTTTCATTGAGTTCTTGGACGTGGAGTATTTCTTGGCTGTGGACGATCGTAGCTGGCTGACTGTTGGGAGGACAACGTGGGTATGTTCGATCGCGAAAAGTAGTCGCAACTTTCGGCTACTGGTTGCGCATAAGCTGATTCCCGATAAAGACCAAGATTCTTTATCGTGGAGTTTCGAACTCAAATAGGGGAGCCGCACGCGCTGTTGGACGAACGTTGCTTCACATGCGTTCACAAAGCGTGTTGAGTTACCCTCGTTCGATTTCTAAGGCGCAAACATATTTCTTGATCAACCAAACTCCTAACGATATGAAGATTCCTTATTCCCAAATTTGTATGGAAAATACCACTCTCCACCGGTTCCTCTCTTAGCACACAGCTCAAACCCTGGTCTGTAATGGGAGCAGTTTAAACCGGCCTTGATGGATAGATTTGGTAAGAAAACTGAAGGAGTTCCGATGCGTTTTTTGAAGCCCTTGCTTCAGTCCAGTCCTAGGGACGAATATATTGAAAATTTTGAACAGGTGGCCTTGGTATGTGAGCCTGATTATGGGCAGCCTGCCCCCTGAAATCGAGAGTAGATTGTCCGCCCACGAACCCCCCAATAAATATAAGATGCTGACTTTGGCCAAGAAAATTGAGCATGAGTTGGTGGGGCAAGGTGTTCTTAGAGGCATCTATAGCAAACAGCTCTTCCCTCCGTTTTCCCGTGGTGTTTTACCAGTGTTGCCACCTCCCGTGATCAAAAAACTGGCAAGGGACAAAGTCCATCGTGAGGATGTGTAAAGTCCCGTGTTTTTTAACCGGGTTAAAATACGAAAGTTTTTGAACTTTTTCGTTTGTTGGACGGGTCGGTCTTAAAACCAAGCTTCGGGTTGATGTTTCGTGAGTTTGGACCGTTTAAAAGTGTTGATAACGGGCTTGGGTAAAGGTTTGAAGAGTTTTACGAGTGGGTCAATGGGTTTCGGGAGCACCGAACCTGGCAGTGGCGTTCGCACAGGCTGCGCACGGTTGGTCAAACCGTGCGGGTCAAACAATGCAGCTTGCTAAAGGTGAGACAGAGGCGCTCGCACGATCTGCACATGGTTAGGCAAACCGTGCGGGACAAACCGTGCAAAGTAGGTTCCTTAGATAGAAGGTCCCGCACGGTTGGCGCACGGTTGGCGCACGGTTTGCCGGACCGTGTGAGCCAAACCGTGCGGCTTACCCAGTTTTGGGTTTCGAGTTAATTTATTTAATTAAATTTCCGGTTGCGAGAGATTTAATTAAATGTCGTGATATGGGGGGTTTTAATTGATTAAATTCATGGTTAAAAGGAATTTAATTAATTGATGCAAAACAGGGTTTCATTTTATTAAATTAATGTTAATTAAATGATAACGATTTGGAGTTTTATTTAATTACATCCAGGTCAATGGAATTTAATTAAATAAAGAATAAATGTGGAGTTGGGGTTTTACCTAATTAAATTCAAGGATAGAATGAATTTAATTATTTAATGAAAAGTGGGGGAAATGGTTTAATTAAATTTGAGATTGAAAGAATTTAATTAAATAACGATGAGTTGAAGAGGTATTAATTAAATTCGTTGGAGGGAATTTAATTAAATTAGGTAAAGATGAGTTTTTATTTAATTAAATTCGTTGGAGAAAAATTTAATTAAATGAGGTGTAATGGGGAAGTTATTGAGTTTATCAAAGAAGCGTTTAAATTAAAATGATAATAATAATATAGTTGTTGTTATTATTATTATTATTCTATTAATTATTATAAAACTAATTGGGGTTATTTGGGGGAGGAAATAAGAGGGAGGCGCACAGAAGGGTGACGCGCGACCCCCTCCCCTCGTTCTCCCATGGTGAAGGTGCACCACTCCCCAACCTGGCTCCCTCTCCGCGCGTCAAATCACGGTGGTTCCTTCACGGAAGATGTCTGTCTCGTCGAGGTAAGTTCTTCTCCACATGTTTCGTTCTTCGTATCGGCCATTTCGGCTCTTCACCCAATCTCCGTTAGGCCGAAACCCTAAAACCCAGGATTGTTTCGGTTTCTTCTTCTCTTCCGATTCTAGGTCGTGCAAAAGATGTCTCAGCACCCGTTGGTTCGTATTTCGACAACCGCCGCCGAAGGCATGGCGGTTCATCTCGATTCGGTTCACCGCCGTCAAAGCCAGGTAAGGCTCAAAAACTGTTCATGGGTTTTGCACCCCTTAAATAAGGTACTTATGGTTTAAATGTGTGTACGCTTTTGTGGAGGTGCGTGTGCATGAAGAGTTTGCAGTTTAAGTTAGAAAGCGTTGGCTCGGCCAATTCCTTGAGGTAGGGTCCTCAACTTTGATTTTATTTGCAAAAAAAAAAAATCAGTTAATCTACTGCTTTTGATAAAGTTGACTGCAATATTGGAGAAAATTGCATATTGGTATAAAACGATTCGTTATATTACAAAGTCGCGTTTTGTAATAAAATCTCTTCAACGGATGTGCGCTGCCTTCAAGCTAAAAACATAATGTTTAGAGTGACATGTTCGTTTAGCTTGTTGTTATGGGAATTACTATTTCTGCCCTTGTTTGTTGACGCACTTGGGTTAAGTGAAATTTATGAGTATTGGGCGAGATAAGTTGAGATAATTAATCGGAGAATTAATTATGAGATTTTAATTGGATAAGTTAAGATAATTAATTTGTGAATTAATTATGAACCTAGAGAATTGTAATTGAGATATTGAATTGGTTGTGTTAAGATAATTAATTGTGAATTAATTATGTGTCATGATGTTGATTAAAGATAATTAATTGTGAGAATTAATTATGATAAGTTGAGATTTGATTTGGATAAATAATTGTGAAAAATTAATTATGGAAAGATGAGATTTAGAATGGAATAATTAATTGTGAATTAATTATGTGCTTGACTTTGTAAGTTAGATAATTAATCGAGAGATCAATTATAAGGTATTGAATTGGATAATTGAGATAATTAATCGGTGGATTAATTGTGATATGATGCTTTGGATAAATGGAGATAATTGATGATTTATTAATTATGTGCTCTTGCAGTAATGTTTTGGATAATTAATTGTGGAGAATTAATTATGGAATGAGATTTGTGTTAATAGATTAATTAATTGATCAATTAATTAATGGAATTGTGGACTTAGTTAATTATGGGGTTAACTAATGGTTCTTGATATGTTTCACTAATCGTTGGATTAGTAAGGGAATGAAGGTGGATAATTCTTGAGGAATTGATTATTGAGCTTGGATTAATTAATTTGTGAATTAATGAATGAATGAGAATTAGGTGCTACACATGGCGTTCTAGACAAATATAGAAATTGGGACTTGGACATGGCGTTCCTCCCCAATAGTTATCAAATGATGTAAATAAATGAGAATGTGGGTATTAGACATGGCGTTCTAGACCAATGTAGAAGTTGAGACATGGAAATGGCGTTCCTCCCCAATAGTTATCAAATGAATGAATGAATGAGAATGTGGTGCTAGACATGGCGTTCTAGACCAATGTAGAAGTTGGGACTTGGACATGGCGTTCTTCATCAATAGTTATCTAAGCGCTTAGATGTAAGGGTGTTAGACATGACGATCTACACCGAATGAGAAATAGGTGTTAGACATGGCGTTCTAACACCAATAGTATAAATATATGAACCGAGTTTTTAGGTGCTAGACATAGCGTTCTACACCAATAGTATATTATATGAATGAATTATGAAATAAATGAGAGATGTGAATCAAACTTGAATTAAATGTGATTAAATAAAGAAATATTGAGAATGATTAGAATTCTGGCACGAGCCAAAGTTAGCATTGAGGTACGGGATACCATGGGAACCTTGGAGACAATAAATGATTAAATAAAAAATAATTGGTAAAGTGTTGAAAGGTATTTATGATTGATAAATATGCTTGTTTGATTCTGTAGAGGAATAAAAAGAGAGAGATCTGAACCCCCGAGGTGTTCTCTAAAGGAGCCCTTGGGGTGTATTTATAATGAATATTAAAAACCACACCGAACCTCAAGTCCGATGTGGGATGCAGACTCCACTCCCCCTCAAGCTAGGTGTACCTAGCTTGGACACATAATGAAAAAAAATCAACAAAACAGACGCTAACACTCCCCCTCAAGCTGGACAAGCCCAGCTTGATGACAAAACAAGAAGAAATAAAATATAAAGCTGGTGCTGCTGCTCCCCCCTCACGATCGAAGCTTCACCTCAGAATGATGGATGGATGATGCTGCGGACGCAGCAGATGAACCACATAGAGACCGGGTCGGTTGACGGAACGCCAGGACTGTCGCACTAGTGGGGCCGGTCGATGAAACGCCGGGAAATCCAAACTAGCACCGAAAAAACCGCATTTGCGGGGCCGGCGACGGGAGGCGGGGATTCCGCAGAATTGTTGCGGGATCTGGCGGCGCCAACAGACCCAAATCCTAGGTGGTCGAGCTGCTACGCCGGCGAATGGGCGTGCCGGCGGATAGAGATGCGGCTGCCGGGAGTCGTCGGGAGATGCCGGCGAGGCGGGGATGCCGCAGGAGGTGCCGGAGAGCCCAAACTTGAAGCAGGGCAGCCGCTGGGAGAACCTGGAGTCGGCTGGCTGCCGGAAGAGGAGCGCAGGAGGAGGTCGACGAGGGAGCAGGTGGAGGCCGCCGGCGTGGAGGGGCCGGTAAGGGTGGAGGCCGGTTGCTGGAGGCCGGCGAGGGCTGGATGAGCCGGCAGGAATGGAGAGGGCTGGGAGTCTCGTCGAGAGCCAGCGCGAGGGAAGCCAGCGCGAGGGAAGCCGCAGTGAAGGCGGGGCCTGGCGCCGGGAGAGATCCACCACAGGGAGGGGTCGTGCGCAGGAGGAGCGCCGTTGGAGAAGCAGATGCGCCGGGAGTTGATCTGCGCAGAGAGGGGCGCCGGGAGGGTCGCGCTCGGGAGGAGCGGCGACGGGAAGGGCGCGTGCAGGAGGAGCCGCGCCGGGAGGGATCGTGCGCAAGAGGAGGACGCGCCGACTGGGTCGGGAGCCGGGAGCTGCGCCTGGGTCGGGAGCCGAGTCGCGTCGGGGCTTGGACGCCGACGGGAAGATCCGCGCTGGATCTGGACGCCGCCGGGAAGATCCGCGGAGGGCCGACGACGGGAACTGGAGCCGTGGGAGAGACCCGCGGAGGGACCCGCGGCCGAAGGAGACGCCGGGGAGCCGGGAGCCGCACCAGGCAGGATGGCCGAGAGGCGATCCGCGGGGGCGAGGCCGAGGGCGAGGCGTCGCTGGGCGAAGGGAGTCGCGCCGGTAGGGAGAGCCGCCGGAGGGAGCGCCGCCTGGAGGAAGAGCCGCCGGGAGGGAGCGCCGCCTGGAGGGAGGGTCGCCGGAAGTGATGACCGGCAGGAGCCGCGTGGGGCAGAGGCAGAGGGGCGGCGGCGGTAACCCTACGGGACTTTGAGGTCGCCGCCCCCCACGGGGGAATTGCAAAGAACCCTAGATCGGGAAAAAAAATATGTGAGGGAGGGTCGGGAGTAAATCGCTCTGATACCATGTAGAGGAATAAAAAGAGAGAGATTTGAACCCCCAAGGTGTTCTCTAAAGGAGCCCTTGGGGTGTATTTATAATGAATATTAAAAACCACATCGGACCTCAAGTCCGATGTGGGATGCAGACTCCAACAGATTCTTATACTGACTCTTATTCCGACTACGGGCCAAAGTAGGTATCGCCGATAGGTGTCCCTTTGGAACCTGGACGGGTTGTTGGTTATTTATTCAGTTCTGTTACTGTCTTGTTATATATGTACACCATTTTTTATATTGCATTGTCTAGGTTGAGCTAGACAACCGGTGGTCCCGGCCTACTGAGATGTATATCTCACACCCTACTCGGGCCGTCATTGAACTGGGGTACCCGAGTAGACTTTCTTGTTTGCAGGATTGTGGACCTTTGCTTGTGGCTGTTACTTGTACTTGGGAGTTAGGAGCAGAGGATTGAGCGGGAGCTCAGGATGCTCATGGAGATTGCCCTTGGGGCTTTGAGTCTTTTCTTTATTTCTGTATTGGAATGTAAAGCATGTTGTTTTGTTTACTGCTTTCCGATATGTATCACCATGACATGCATGCATTGTATAAACTGGCGTTGGCCATTTTCATTATTCAGTTGAATATTGTTTTATATACTTTCATTGTTGTCTGAGTTTATCTATTTCCGTTGTGCACTCTGAATATGAGGGTATAGTCTCTCCACTGACTATCCATAGACCCTCGCTGCTAGTCGACAGCCTTTGGCGTATTGGGAGACGCGCTTGAAGTCATGTGGCGACCGATCCAGCTACTGATTCGAGGGTAAGTTGGGTCGGGACGTTACAGGATGAGTCACGGTCTACAAGTGGAGATCGCAAAGGACCTGGAATGAAGGCTATTAGCAAACAGGAGTGGGACGAACATAAACAAAAAGGTCTTTGTTTTCGATGTGCACAACCTTACAGTCCTCTACATCGGTGTCCCAATAAACACTTGAGGCTTTTAGTGTGGGAAGTTGATGAGTCCAAATATTGTTGCAACAGATGACAAATAACATGATTCTACGCCTTCGATCGTTGAAACCGAGCAATCAGGTAAATCGAATGGGTTCCAAAGTACAAGAGATAACCGCTGATTCGTTGCTTTTTTGAGGGCTTGTTGTTCCGGTTGACAGTGGCGTCAGTCATAATTTTATCTCAAAATCTCTTATCAAAGTGGCAAATTTACTGATTTCTCCTACTACACCCTTTGGTATTAGATTGGGCAATGGATGTCAAACAACATCGGAGGGGATTTGCAGGTAGCTGGCACAGTGTTTGGACAATTTATTCTATCGGTGGACACTTTTGTTTTTTATTGGGGGTCTAGACTTAGTATTGGGAATGCAATGGCTAAAAACCGTGACTAAAAACCGTGAGATATGTCATGACCAACTAGAGTCAAAAGATTATGGAATGCTCCTGAGACGGGAAAAAAGTAAAACTACAAGGCATTACCGAATTACTGGACAAACCTGGTGATCTGGGTCTTCTTTTACATCAATCTGCTATTTCTACGGAAGGTTGGGCATGGAGAGCTGAACTTGTGCTTCCAGACAATGAGCAGGCTCCTGAAATGCAACCTCGCCTGGTGTAACTCGTCGATTTGTTGAATAAGTATCAATCCCTTTTTGAGGAACCGACAAAGCTACCCCCTAGTCGGCTTACTGACCACACAATTGCCTTGATTGATGGGGCGATTCAGGTGAACATCAGACTATAAGTTAGGTCATCACCTCAAAGATGAGGTTGAGGAGCAGGTCGCTGAGATGCTCAGTGCTGGACTCATCCGTCATAGTCACGGTCCTTACGCCAGTCCCATGATTCTGGTTAAAAAGTTGGAGACTTTGTGTGGACTATCGTGCGCTTAATAAGCTTATGGTACCTGATAGATTTCCAATTCTGGTTATTGAGGAACTGTTGGATGAGCATAATGGTGCAAGGTATTTCTCTAAGCTGGATTTGAAATTTGGTTTCAACCAGATTCTGATGCGACCTGAAGACATTTGTAAAACGGTCTTCAAAACCCACGAGTGGCATTATGAATTCCTTGTAATGTCTTTCAGGCTCATGAACGCACCGATGATGTTCCATTCGACTATGAACATGCTGTTTAGGAGCTTACTTCAGAAATTTGTTCTGGTATTCTTTGACGATATTTTGGTATACAGGAAGCTTTTGGCAGAGCACGTACAACATTTAGAAATTGTTTTCGGCCTGTTGCATACAGAATGGTTGAAGACTAACAGGAGAAAGGGCTTTTTCGCCCAATCCACAACGGAATACTTAGGACATATTATTTCGCGAGATGGAGTGTATATTGGAGCCCAAGAAGCTTGAGTGTGTCACAAACTGGCCTTGTCCCCAAAATGTTAAGGGGGTGCGCAAATTCTTGGGCCTTACTAGATATTATAGGAAATTTATTCAAAATTATGGGAAGATTGCGAAACCACTGGCTGACTTGACTAAGGAGGGTTTTTTTGGGGGATGCCCGGATAAAATTGGCATTTACTGAATTAAAGAAACACATGCTCAAAGCATCACTTCTAGCCCTTCCTAACTTCCACAAAACTTTCGTGATTGAATGTGATGCTTCCAGAAAGGGGTTTGGATGTCGTCTTAATGCAGGATGGCCGATCGACGACCCATTTCAACAAGGCATTGGCTGACTTCAATTTGTCCAAATCAGTTAACGAAAAAGAATTAATGGCTTTAGTGTTGTCCGTCATCAATTAGAAGCAATATTTGGTGGGGAGGCATTTCTTGGTTTATACTGACCACAAGGCCCTCAAACACTTACTAAGCCAACGCGTACCTACCGTTAACCAACAGTGTTGGCAAGTCAAATTGTTAGGCTTGGATTTTGAGTAATCTATAATCCTAGAGCTACTAATCGGGCTGCTGATTCCTTATCTCGCTGGGCAAAAGAAGGCCCTGAAGATAGTTCTGAAATGTCACTGCTATGCTGAACCGTGTCTGAGCCTTTTCGGATGGAATTAGACAGTCGAAGCTGAATTACAGAGCAATGAGCAACTCCTGCACTCGATTACTGACGTCCTTCGGCAGCCCGATTCACAGCCTGATTACCACTACCAGAAGGGTCCTGCTTTATTATAAGGGAAGACTGGTTCCTTCTCGGCATTCAGTTGTAGTTCCAGAATTTCTGCACTATTACCATTCCTCCGTTGTAGGAGGGCATGCAGGTTACCTTAAGACTTATAAAAAGCTGTCTGCAGGTTATTTTGGAAGAGCATATCTTAGAGCGTGCTTAAGTTCGTTCGGGAGTGTGATGTTTGTCAACGGCTTCTCCAACCCTACCTCTTCCAGAGTTGGTCTAGGATGAAATTTCAATGGATTTCATTTCTGGGCTGCCAAATTCCCAAGGATTTGATGTCATTATGGTCGCTGTGGATTTGTGGCAGATGTCTTCGTTAGGGAGATCATCCGGTTACATGGCGTTCCTTGTTCCATACTTAGTGACCGGGATCCTCTTTTTATAAGTGATTTTTTCGATCGAGGTCTTCCGGCAAGAGGAAACACAACTCAAAATGAGTTCTAATCACCCCCAATCCGATGGCCAAATTGAAGCTGTCAACCGGAGCCTCGAGACATTTTTGCATTGTTTCGCCTATGAGCGTCCACTTTCCTAGGCCCGGTAGACCATGGGCAGAATATTGCTACAACACAATTTTTCATGCTTCTTCCAAACTGACCCCTTTCAAAGTTGTCTACGGCCGGAAACCGCCTACTGTTTTACGATACGGCCACAACAAGACTCAGGTGCAGTATGTGGCTACTACTTTAGAGGGCAAGGATGTGGTGCTTGCTCAGCTTCGACGGAACTTGTTGCGTGCTCAACAACTTATGGCCCAGTTTGCCAACCGCCGCTGACAAGATGTACTTGCTCGGGTGGGACCTACAGCCTACTAGTTGGCATTACCAGAAACAAGTCGTATGCCTTTCATGTTTCTCAGCTTAAGCAAGTAGTTGGAGATTTTCCCATGCAAACTGCTCTTCCAGACATCTCAGATCATGGTACTGCTCACCTTTTAGCTACCAGAGAAGCTCTCGGGAAGCCCCGCGGAATATGGCTTGTCAGGCCGATCGGCTTGCCCGAATAAGAATCTACATGGAAGGATGACGGAACTCTTCTGGAACAATTCCCCAACTCTCACCTCGAGGACAAGGTGAATTTCGAGGTGGGCCGATTGCTAGGAACAACTTGATTGACCTCGTTATACCCCATCCACCTATTATTCATACTTATAGTAGAAGGGTGAATAAGGAGGGGGAGGGAATAATTCTTAACTGCCAGGGGCAATGTTGTAGTTCTTCTAGGGGTATTTTGTTTGTTCGGGGAGCAGGATAGAGAGTATATAATAGGGGGTGGTCAGCTTGAATGGGCATTCAGAAATATTCCCAAAGGAAAACGTTCCTACAGGTGCAGCAGGCTGGAGTTGTGGTCCCATTTCCAGTATCCTTCCTCAACAAGATTGTACCATAGGAGTTGGACGTTCCTAGAACATTTTTGTTGTGAAGTGGTTTTCGTTTCCCATTTCAGGATGGTATAACTCCATTGAATGAATAAGAAATTTGATTGGATTCGAGTTCTGGATCTTTCCCTCTTTTCAATCCCATTGTTAGCACTAGCCTAACAGTAGGAGATCATTAAAAAGTATATTTATGTACATATGGTGATAGGAATACATGGGTTGGAGGTGTTGTTATGCTCGGGCAGTTCTTGGCAGAGGGGCTGTTGGTAATGGAAGGGAATTTGCCAAGGGGAGATTGGGTGGTCCAGTTGGAGTTGTTAAGGGGAAGGAGAGTTAAGGGAATGTGTTGGGAATCCTAGGGGAATATGTTGTTTGGGGGGGGGGGGGGGGGCAGGTTGTTCAAAGAGGTTGTTGTAAATAAGGGATGAACTGGTGAGAGAGGACAGAGAAATTCATCTTGTAGTTGGGTTCGACCTTGTGGCTTGGGTGGGAGATTCCTGGGGAACTCTCGAGCTTCTCTTTCTTTCTCTACTCTTATCCTTCACCTGTATTTCAATTCTCGTTCTCTCGATATACAAGTAGTTTGTTCTTTGTCTTTATCACTTGGTCCAACTTGCCGGAAATTCCCTTCCCTGCATGACGATGAAGACTGGGCTTCAGATTCGCCTGGAAGGGATGGAGCAGCGCCTTGAGCGTGTCGAGGCTGGGGGTAGCAACGTATCGGCCAATTTGAAGCTATAGTCGCAAGACTAGCATATACGATGGATACTTTTATGAAAAACATGCAAAGTTCATTTTCCCAGTTCTTGCGACGCATAAAGAAGACGCCGATGCAGGATGATGCACAGCCATCAAAGGAAGGGATGGAGTCGTTTGCTCTCATCAGATGTCGGACTCAAGGACACTCGGAATGGCGACGCCTTCAGGATGGCAACAATGCCGATGGATTCTTTACATTATTCCATATCTACCTTATTGCATCACTTGGAGAAGAAGTTTCCACAACAACAAGCGACTCCACCATCAGTCACGACAAACTTACCGGTGGCTCTGTTCGTTCCATTTGGTGCTTTCGAGATATAGAGGTGTGACGAAGCAACTCTGTTCGGTCAGGTGCAAGGGTGTGACGCGAGTATAGTCGAACCACCCACTGGGCTCGACCTCGACCAGTTGTCATCTGCTCGTCGGGTGAAGCTATTGGCTCTTCCACTGGACATAGATCTTGAAGAATATGTCGAGCAATATGATTATTTGCCCTCAACAACAGAGCTAATGTTGTCTCTAGGACAGGTTGTTGTAGAATCTGGGGGCATATAGCATACAAACTGAGGTTCCCAACCTGGCCCGGTACACGCCTACATTGGGAGAGGAGGTTACCCGTCATCTTCTCAACGGCAGAGTCTTCTCTCAATGATGTCCATTATTGTTGGGTCACGAGGATGGCTTTCTCCTGGTGGAAGGATTGTGCCTCCAGGGATTTCAGTTAACCACAAAAAAGTCATTGGCTCTTGTAACGCCTCATTACCTTTCTGTAAGGTATGTTTTAATCCTTGCTTTTGGTGTCCTTTTTTGTTGGGCGTGTATTTCAGACACTGGAATTGAGAGGATACCTGTAATGGTGAAGTCAGGAATTTGTTGGAATTTTCAGCATAGAAACCTGAGTTTTTTGCTGCTCGTTGGGCACTTACACGCCGTGTAATGGCTGTTGGGCAGAAGTCGTGAATTGGGTGCATGACATGAAAGATTTACACGTCATGTATGTATAAAAATCCGGTTTTAAATAAAAGGGCGACAGGTTATTCAGCGTATACGAACCCAGAGGATTTCACGACGTGTAAATGGGTTGCACGCCGTGTGAATGTTGCAGTGTTGGTTTTTAGAGCGTCGTACGAGTGATTTTAAGGCGTCGTACGAGTGATTTTGGGTTGCACGCCCTGTAAGTGATTTTGGGTTACTTCTTCTCGCCTGGATCGCTTCATTCAGTGATTGATCGCTGTTGTGGTTGGATTGTTTCGCACCGGGTAAGCGTTCCTTATGTTTTGGTTGCGGCTTTGGTTTGGTTGTGGTTTTGCGATTGGATAGCGTTTTCTATCAATCATTTTCAGTCTCTTTTCGTGCCTTGTCTTCCGAAGGAAGATCTTGTGGTTTCCAATCCTGGTTGTCAAAGGCGGTTAGATTTTCTACGTCCTTGAGGTAGGTGGATCTGTTCAAGTGTTCTGATTTCTTGAATTGCTTTTTGTTCTTATTGATTCCTTGAGTTTGGAAATGGAATTGCATGTGTTGAAATTGAAAAGGATATGAATTTGCGTTTTAAGGGATTTTTGCTTTGAAAACGGGATCGCCTTAATTTGAAAAAGAAGATGGATTTTCAAACCCTAAAATAGATTGGCTTGACTTTGAAATGGTTTTATAAAAATATGAGCATGGTTTTTTAAAACAGAAATTGACAAACATTGCACAGCGAGAACATTGGATACGTTGGGAAAAAGACACGGGTAACCTTAGTGTATGTGACACCACTAAGAGGTAACCTCTTGTATATCGATGGACTGTGGCAGGACTCGATATTAGTTGGATCCAACCTTATGTCATTTTAGGCTCATGAGTGTCTTGTACGTATTGTCTCATAGGCTAGAGCCCAACTGGAAGATGCATTGTTGTTTCTGGATGTTTATTTCATGATAGATTATTTAATGGATGTTGGCTCACATGTGTGTTTATATTTTGGTATCTTTTCCTGCTTTGTTCTAACTTTGGCAGATATGACATGCAATTTATCAAAAACTCGAAGATTGTTTGAAAAAGGTTTTCAACTTGTTTTATTTATAAAACGCTTGTAAAACTGTTTGGTTTTAAAGCTTGGACTTGTGCATTCTTGTTATTAGAAGTTGTATAGATTCTTTGGTGGTTACCTACTGGGTTCTGTTGCTCACACCCTACTTCTGCCTTTGGCGGCAGTAGACCTTGTTTTGCAGGATACGGGTAAAGGGAAGGGCATTTTGTAGCATGCAGGTTCCTCTTTACGTCGCTGCTTTGGTTTGGGATGGTTTGGAGGTGACGGTGGGTCACATAGAAACTAGTTTGTCTAAACTTGTCGTACTTTCTAGTTTAGCCCGTTTGACTCAGTTGTATCTCGCTTTGTTTCCGCTTTGTATTCTGGTTGTATGTCTTGTTTTGCTGACATTCGAGACTCGTTTTGTTATCTTTGTTTTACCCCACCCCGTAATGGGCTGACTTGGGTGACTGGTCTGGTTGACCCGGGTTGGTCTGTTACAGCTCTCTTTGGGGATTATCTGTGTCAGAAGTATACAACGTTATTCTTGGCCTCCAGAGCAACGCCTCTCCTTGCCTTGGCCTGTCCTGATTTTGAAATGGTTCTTGAGACTATTGCAGGAGCTCTTTGGAATCCTATTTTTTATACTGAACAAGGAATGTCAAACTTTTGAGACTTTGCCCATTCTTATGCGGCATCAGATGAAAAACTTTATAATGGTGAATAGCACTGGAGACCACAAGCATTGGTGCAGGAAAAGGTGGGAAACAATGTCATTATTATGACATTTGAGTTTCTCCATAAGGCAACTCCAGAAAAGGCTCCATTAAGCTGGAGAGGGGTTGGTGGTGGCCACCATCATACGGACAGGGAGCGGGTTTGTGAAGTTCTAGAAGTACCTAGGTTGACGCTCGTTCCGCAGATCGGTTATGTAAGTGTTTGGTCAACAATCAAAAACTTGGAAATGCAAATTTTCACCCCTGATTTTCTAATTCAGTAGCACTGTCTCCAGCTCGAATACAAGATACTGAAGAAGATTCGAACTCTGCAACACCTAAAGATGCAAAGAGGTCTGAGCTCGTACATTCAATCATTGGTTCCACAGAAACTTAGATGCAAACACAAGGATGTTTCGATCTTTGTAAAAGGAAAAGGCGCTGCTGATTTGGGCCAGACCCATGCAACGTGGGCACCAACACTTGCATCTTCTCCGTGTGTGCTTAATATGACATTTATACATTTGGTTTCTCTGCTCCAGGGGGTTCTTAATTCACAGTATGGGGCACTTGTACTGAAGGCCAGCCCCACCATTGCTGCATTTCATTTTGGGTTGCATCTAAATTCTAGAAATCTGATCACCGGAGGGCAAGACTGAGCCGTCACACTGTGGGATACAACCACCCCCTTGAGGACAATGTGTTTTTTCGGATGGGTGGGAGTGGTAGAAATACATGGGCTGGAGGTGTTGCTGTTATGCTGGGGTGCTGCTGGGCAGAGGGGTTGTTGGTTATGGAAGGGAATCTGCCAAGGGGAGACTGGGTGGGCCAGGACTTGTTAGGTGGAAGCACAGCTGGGGGAATATGCTGGGAATCTTGGAGAGATTATGCTGGGGGGGCCACAGGTTGTTAGAAGGGACTGTTATAAATAAGGGATGAGCTGGTGAGAGAGGGAGGGAGATTCATCTTGTAGTTAGGTTCGGTCTTGTGGCTGAGGCGAAAGCTTCCTGGGGAACTCTCGAGCTTCTCTTCCTTTCTCTACTCCTCCCCTTCCTCCTCCCACCTGTATCTCTGTTCTTGTTCTCTCAATACACAAGTAGTCGGTTCTCTATTTATCATGTGGTATGAATGAAAATTTGACAGTACCATTAATAGTATGTTTTGTGAGTTAAATATGTTAAACATGGATGATATAAACTTCATCTTGAGAAAGAATGTTGGGAATATAATGCTATAAAATTGGATATTATAAATCTGATAAAAATGTGAGTGGAACTATGTTTTGACCAGTCCAAACACCAAATAGGAAAAGATCAGCTAAATCGGAAAGGAACTCCAACCATGAGTTTATTTATAGACAGCTCTGTGATCTAAAAAATCATACTGGTATCAATTACAGCATCTGGTACACCATACAAACAAAAAATAACTGGTTCGCAATAATTAAGATAATCGGCTAAAAGTGGTTGGAAACAATGAATTTATCACAAATAATAAAGCAATCTCAAAAATACCATTGATTCAATATTTATATCATATTCTCTCGTAATTAATTAAAGTCGTTTATGAGAAAGTGGAATTAAATTACTACTTTTTCTTATATTTTGGACCATGAAAATACCAACTTTTTTCCTTATATTGTGGACCTGAGGCTGTATTTTTCTTTCAGCGTTGTTAAACCCTCTTTTGTTTTATTATGGGTATTTCCGAGTCCCACATCGGAATACTCCCTTGTACATTCCGCTTTTTCCTTCTATAAAAGAAGAGCCCCACCTCACCTTGAAGGTAAGTGGGTTTCCCCATTCAACATGGTATCAGAGGGATTTTTATCCCGAACCCTCCCTCCCTTGCGGATTCCCGGCGTCCTCCCGGCCCCGCCTCTCTCCCTACTGCCCTAGCCGTTCCCGGCGGGCCTCCCCTCCTGTCCCGGCGCAGCCCTCTCGCCCAGCTCCTCTCCGGCCTGCCCATTCCCGGCGGCTCTCCCTCCCAGGGCGCTCCCTCCCAGCGGCTCCCCGCGGCTCCCGACGCCCTCACCCGCACGACCCCCGTCCCGGCGACCATCTCTCCCGGCGGCTCTCTCCCCGGCGGCCCTCTCTCTCCCCGTCGCGGCCCGCGCCTCCTCCGTCGCGGCCCTCCCTGCTCCTGCGCGACGACCGCCGACGGGCCCTCCTCCCGCTCGGGACTCTTCCGCCCGCGGCTCCTCCTGCGCCCAACCCCAGCAACGGCTCCCTTCCCAGCGGCGCTCGCGGCCAGCCCCACCGTGCGTGCGCCCAGCCCCTGCGGCTCACCTCCCGGCGGCCCTCCATCCTCTCGGCGCCTCCCGCGCCTCCCGCAGCCTCCTGCGCCTCCCGCTTCTCCCCGGCGTCTCCGGCTCCCCGGCGTCTCCGGCTCCCCGGCGTCTCCGGCTCCCCGGCGTCTCCGGCTCCCCGGCGTCTCCGGCTCCCCGGCGTCTCCGGCTCCCCGGCTCCTCGCCCCGGTGCCTCGCTGCGACGCATCCCGCCCAGGCGCCTCACCCTCGGCGACTCGCCCCGGCGCCCCGCCCTCGACGTCCCGCTCTCGGCGGCTCGCCCCGCTTCGCCCCGGCACCCTCACCCACGCCTGGCGCGCTCCCGACACCCTCGCTTGGCGCCTCCCGCAGCTCCAGCGCCTCCAGCGCCTCCCGCTGCCCCGGCGCCCCCCGCCGCTCCAACGCCTCCCGCTGCCCCGGCGGACCCTCCCGGCAGAGCGCCCTCCTCCCGGCAGAGCGCCCTCGTTCCGGCGGCCCTTCCAGCACGCGCACGTCCTGCGCCCGATCATCCCGCCGGCCCGCTGCCTCAGCTTCCGACGCTTTCCTGGCAGGCAACCTCATTTCTTGGCGCAGCAAGAAACAGACGGTCGTCTCTCGCTCCAGTGCCGAGTCTGAGTATTGTGCCATGGCCACCGTCAATACCGAGATCCTTTGGCTTCGGCAACTCCTCCAGGAGCTTGGCTTTCCTCAGCAGACTTCTGCTCACATATGGTGTGACAATCAGGCAGCCACTAAAATTGTTTCGAATCCCGTCTTCCATGAACGCACGAAACATATTGAGGTGGACTGTCACTTTCTTCGCCACCACCTGGAGCACAACCATGTTAGCTTTAGCCACATTCCGACGGCCGACTAGCTTGCTGACATCTTCACCAAAGGCCTCCCTGGTGCTCGCCTTGCCTCGCTCAGTTCCAAGCTGGGGATCCACCACATCTGACACCCAGCTTGAGGGGGAGTAGTTATGGGTCTTGTGTGGGGTCATCTTATTCTTTTTTGTGGGACTCGTTGTCCAAGCTGGGTCTGTCCAGCTTGAGGGGGAGTGTTAAACCCTCTTTTGTTTTATTATGGGTATTTCCGAGTCCCACATCGGAATACTCCCTTGTACATTCCGCTTTTTCCTTCTATAAAAGAAGAGCCCCACCTCACCTTGAAGGTAAGTGGGTTTCCCCATTCTACAAGCGTCTTATGTGTGATGGGTCAGTTGGCACATATCTTATTTTGATAATCACACCACACCGGTGTTGTCAAAGGCGCGCGCCACAGGGCGCCTTCGCGAGAGGCGCGGTGAGGTACACCTGGAGCGCCTCATCATAGGTGAGGCACTGCGACCTCGCTAAGGCGCGCGCCTCGCACGCCGTTATAGGAGGTGTTAAGGCACCAGGCGTTGCAATGGCGCGCCCCCTGAAAAAAAAATGAGACCTCCTTTCTAAAAAGCGGCAGCAGCGGAGTGGAAATCGGGGCTATAGTGGGATAGAAATCATGGGCTACAGGGGAAGGAAATCGGAGGCAATGATGGAAATCCTGGCTACATGGGATGGAAATCAGGGCTCCTTTATAAAAAATGACGGCTGCAGGGTTGGATATCAGGAGGGCTGCAGGGGAGAAAATCGGGGTGCCATAGGGTGGAAATAGGGGCTACTTCCTCAAAAAGGGGCGGTCATAGGGGTGGGCTATCAGAAGCATTAAACATAACATTTGATGAATTAATTTAAAAATAATGAACTGTGTTAAAACAGTTGGTGCCCTAGACCCAACTATTCAGTGCTTTTGATGACCATATTTTGTAAACAGTTAGATATACATGATTTCATCTTACCATTATAGTGTAGACTTTTCTGCGTCCACTATTGAAATGGTAATGTCCAAAGGTTAATTGTCGTATCGAAATGTTCTAGCAGTTCTCAGGTTATAATGAGAACCTCTAGATACTATGACATTAATCTTAAATATATGTTCTATAGTCTAGATACATCTTACTGATTGGACACAGTAGATGTATGACTATCAGGTGTTGGGGGCTCATAAGCATTGAGACTTCTTCTCATGAAGTTCGCACTTGGTGATCTTTAGAAGTGAGATCATGAGGACTGACCCGCCAATAGAACACCACATGTTTCGGGTGTCATTGGATGTTCCTATCTACGATCATGTGTAATGGTCTCCTGACTTGAGATCATTACCAATGTATGTCATTTGATTGCGTACTTTGGTGATCTCTAGAAGTGAGATCATGAGCACTGACCCGCCAATAAAACACCACATGTTTCGGGTGTCATTGGATGTTCCTATCTACGATCATGTGTAATGGTCTCCTGACTTGAGATCATTACCAATGTATGTCATTTGATTGCTTACTTTGATGCAAGACGAAAACCATGGCAATGAAGTCGTGGCGAGGTAGTTTGTGTCAGGTGCGTCATTGGTGGCATGACATTGGTGAATGTTCAATAAAGGATTTGTCGCTTCCGGGTTATGGAAGTAATATCTCTCAGGCCATGTTGATATGGATGGTAGTACCTTTATAAGACCATGGTCATGGCAGTCGAGGGTAAATCCATCCAGTTACATCAACAAACAATAAAGCAAGAAAATGGTGATGACACGAGAGTGCGTCCTGCTTTATGAGATATTATAGACACAGAGATTATATTACACAGTGCGTGTTCGTAGGTTGGTTGTCGCTGCTGTGACAATCCTTATTTCTTCAGGGGCAATGATGGGTTGCTAAATCCCGCTCTTGGTCTGTGAATACTATTCACGACTGTCGAAATAAGGGCCTAGAGGGTCACACACAATAACATATTCAAGAATCTGCCCTATTCAGTTGAATAGGATTTTTAGACATGGTGGGCCCCGCCACAGGGGTCCGAGATTTGTCCAAAGTTAAACGATCACCAATGCAATAAATAAATTCATATTATTCGAGTTTAGAATAATGAGTATTGAATTTATTTATTAAATGTATTTACGAGTTTTAAGTAAATACATGAAAAAATATTAATTGACGAATATTAAATTATTCAAGGTTCAATTAATATTTATGGGAGCGACGAGTCCAGTTAATGACTCAATTATTATCACGTAATATATTTTAATATATTACAAGTAAATGATAATAATATTTATGACTCAGTTTAGTAGTCATAAATGTCGTTGATAGTACGTTAAGTATTCGGGGTCGGTGAGGCGATGCCGGGTATTATAATTGTGCACTATAAATAGAAGATGAGGGGCATTTGCCAAACACTATTCATGAATCTTCTCTCTTCTCTCCTCTCTCCCACATTCTAGAGAGAGATGTTCTGAATCCAAAGAGCTCGGATGGAGCTCTCTCTCGGGCATCGCTAGCGATGCGATTCAGTGGTCGTTAGAGCGTCAAAGGCATCGTCGCAAATCCGCGCTAGCACCCGGATTACGATAAACGGCGCTCCCGCAGATTCCTTGAAGCGCGTGTGGACGATCTAGAGGAATTCGACTTCAAATTCTTCGAGCAGCGATCACCAACGACGAGCAGACGTCGTGCGCGGCTTCAGATTTAAACCAGGTATTTTACGGTTTAATTTTTGTGCTTAAAATCCTCCACGCGTGGTTCTCAGCTAAGACCGGGCTACTCTTCTCCGACGTCGACATGTTTACGCCGACCGTCGGTGGAAAAATTTTAAAACCCACATGTTTGGGGCTTCCGCTGCATGCCCAGTTCCAACTGGACTCTAAAAAAATAGACAAAAGCTCTCAAAAAATACAAAGCACATAGCAGCAAACGCACTGGGCGACAGCAGCAGCAACAAACGCACTGGGCAACAAATGCATTGGGGTTGAAAAGCCTAGGATTGATTATTTGATTATGGTTTTGTTAAAAACTATCTGTATGTATTTTAATTTGTATTATTTTGATTGAATTTAAATTTTTTTAATTTAAAATATTGTTGAAATTCTGTGTATATTTAATTATTTTTTGTGATGCGCCTTAGTTTCGAGAGGCGTGTGCCTCGCGACGCGCCTCGTCCCGCATCCCCAAGCGGCTTTTGCGGCTTATTGCGCATCGCACCTTTTCAACACAACACCACACAATTTCTTTGTTACAAAAATTTCTCTGTAGTGTACAAGATTTGGCAAATGAAGAATGATTTTAAAACAGATTCGGCACATGAAGAATGATTTTAAAACAGATTCGGCACGTATTTTTCAATGAGTTCAGCATATATTATTAGCATAAAGTTCAGAACGTGATCTTACCAAGGAGTTTGGCATATGATGTTCAACACATGAAGTTTGGAAAGAATGCATATTTTGACGAAGTATGAGATACAACGAAAAAAACATTTTGGTCATCCGAATAATCAAGTGGGTTTTCTGTATTTAGGGCACAAGGCTATCCGTATTAAGCAAGCAGGTTATCCACATTAACAAGAAGACTGTCTATATCAAGGATGAAGGTTATTTGTATCAAAGACAAGAAGATTATGCATTTCAAGACAACAAATCATATATTCAAGGATTTTCACTCTTTTGAGCTAAGTTCTTCTATCATTATGGAAAGACTGGAAAATGAATCTTAATATTTTAGTTGACAAAGTCCAGAAAGTAGATCTGGAGGATTAATTCAGGAGGAAGGAAGTTCAGAAGATACAACTCAGAAGATACAAGTTTTATCATCCAACGTGCTTCAACCATTATCTTCCAAGGCTTTCAGCAACATTCATGCTAAATGAAATTTTTTCAATCAGAAGATAATATCTAGAATATAAAAACTGAAAGATGACATTCGAAAGAAGGTCCGGTAGATACAGCCCCAAATATACATGCTCAGAATATCAAACCTACTTCAACAGAAATATTTCAAGAATTTTGTCTTCATCATATAAAATAGTGCACGTAATCTTCAAGGACAAAGTTGTTAAATCTGGAAGATTAAAGTCTCACACATCAATACCAATACTGTTGGAGGGCCCTCCTGCACAGCTCCTCAGCTGCGCCCCTATCCCCGTTCCTCCCCGACGGCGGCTCTCCCACCCGTCAGCGCCTCCTGCGGACTCCTACGCACAGCTCTCCAGTCCGGCGCTCCGTCGAACGGACCTCTCCGGCCATGCGGCTTCCCGGCTCCAGTCGACCCAGCCTCTCTCCACGACTCCCTCCAAGCAGATCAAGTCCCACCGGCATCCCCGTCCACCTTTGAGCGTCGGTCCTCCCATCCGCTGCGCTCCTTTCCTCCCGACGGAACCCTCCAGGCGGCCCCTTTCCTCCAGCAACTGCTCTCCCTCCAGGCAGCTCCTTTCCTGTTGTGCGGGCCGGCTCCTCCGCAGCTGCTCTACCTCCCCAGCAGCCATTCATCCGGCGACCGGCTCCCCACTTCCAGATCCGGAGCGCTGCCTCCCTTGCTCACCGGTCCCCTCCTGTGTGCGCCTTATTCTCCCTCCTGTCGGCCCTCTGCGACGGCCCTCTGCGCACCGACAAGGTCTCCCTCCACCCGCAGCTCGCCGGCAGCGACCCTCCCCACCCCGGATTTCCCGGCGCACCATCGTCTGGCCCCGCCTATGTGGACTTCCCGGCGCTCCGTCGTCCGGCCCCACCAGTGCGGCTTCCCTGGCGCTCCGACGTCCAGCCCCGCCAGTGCGACTTCCCTGGCGCTCCGTCGACTGGCCCCGCCAGTGCGGATTCCCTGGCGCTCCGACGTCCGGCCCTGCCAGTGCAGCTTCCCCGGCGCTCCGTCGACCGGCCCCGCCAGTGCGGCTTTCCTGGCGCCTTATCGACCGGCCCGCCAGTGCGGCTTTCCCGGTGATCCATCGACCGGCCCCGCCTGTGCGGTTCCTCTGTTGTGCCTCAACAACTTGTCTCGCCACTGGGAGGGAGCTGCAATCTTCAATCATCCATCATTTTCATCTCGAGTGGGAGTAGCGACTGCAAATGATTTATCTTCTTTTTGTTTCGTCTTGTTTTGTTATCAAGATGGGTATGTCCAGCTTGAAGGAGAGTGTCTGCAGTGTTTGTTGGATCCTTTGTTTCGTCTTGTTTTGTTATCAAGATGGGTATGTCCAGCTTGAAGGAGAGTGTTTGCAGTGTTTGTTGGATCCTTTGTTTCGTCTTGTTTTGTTATCAAGATGGGTATGTCCAGCTTGACGGAGAGTGTCTGATGTGGTCTTTAGTATTCATTATAAAATAACTTCGTCTTCCCTTAGAGAGGAACCTTGGGTATTGGGTCCTCAACTTTGTTTTATTATTCTAATAGGTACATTGTGTGAAGATACCAGTACAACAATTGGGTCAGCATGCTCAAACACTACCAATCGAAATGAACAATCTATTTTTTTGTTAACAAGCTTCTTCATCTTACATCAACTACACAACGGAAAAAAACATTTAGTGATCTGGAAGATGATTTCCAGGAGATAGATTTGAAAGTTGAAAAACAAAAGATGAGGTTTCGGTGAAACTAGCTTGAGGGGGAGTGTTGGAGTCTGCGTCCCACATCAGACTTGTGGTCTGATGTGGTCTTTAGTATTCATTATAAAATAACTCCAAGGCCTTCCCTTAGAGAGGAACCTTGGGTATTGGGTCCTCACCTCTGTTTAATCATTCTAACAGGTACATTGTGTGATGATACCAGTACAACAATTGAGTCAGCATGCTCAAACACTACCAATCGAAATGAACAATCTATTTTTTTGTTAACAAGCTTCTTCATCTTACATCAACTACACAACGGAAAAAAACATTTAGTGATCTGGAAGATGATTTCCAGGAGATAGATTTGAAAGTTGAAAAACAAAAGATGAGGTTTCGGTGAAACTAGCTTGAGGGGGAGTGTTGGAGTCTGCGTCCCACATCAGACTTGTGGTCTGATGTGGTCTTTAGTATTCATTATAAAATAACTCCAAGGCCTTCCCTTTGAGAGGAACCTTGGGTATTGGGTCCTCACCTCTGTTTAATCATTCTAACAGGTACATTGTGTGATGATACTAGTACAACAATTGGGTCAGCATGCTCAAACACTACCAGTCGAAATGAACAATCTATCTTTTTGTTACCAAGCTTCTTCATCTTACATCAACTACACAACAGAAAAACACATTTAGTGATCTGAAAGATGATTTCCAGGAGATAGATTCAAAAGTTGAAAAACAAAAGATGAGGTTTTGGTGAAACTATTTCAAAATTGTTACTAGAGAGTCAGAGCTCCAAAAGTTGGTTTTAATGAATGTTTTTGCAGTCAAAGTCAAAGATTTGTAGCAGATTTCATTCTGATATCGTAGTTGACTGGAAAATTTACCCAAGATAACCCAAAATAATTTAATCACTCTATATTTAGCTTCTTTCAAATTTAAAACTACAGTTGTGTGCCGTTTTCTAGGCAGCCATGTAATTATCAAAATCAAACTGGTACCCAAAAAAAAAATGACACCTTCTGTTTGTTTTATTATGATAAAATCCTCAGAAGTTGTTAGAGCATTCCACTGGTTCCACCATGGGCTGGGAAAACTTCCCCTGCGCCCTACACCAAGATGCTCAATACAATCACAAAATAAGTGAAAATCGGACACACTGACAATTTATCACTATCGGTGAAAAATTAAAATACCATGAAATTAGGTGATTAATGAAGAATGTAGAAAGAAAAAAACCAAAAATTGAATAGACCCAAAAACCGTGCTTCTTGAATGCAATCAAAACTCTTTATTTATAGGGATACATAAAGAGATACATGACTTGAGATAAATGCTGGATACAAAATTCAAACTAGAGGGGAAAAAGGCATAGGATGGCCTAATTCAAAGAGAATGAACTTAAACACACCCATATCTTAAATACATAAATCCTCTAACACTTCCGCTCAAGTTGGAGCACATTCCAGCTTACTACACAAATTCAAAATGAAGAGATAAAGCAGCATGGCTGACGGACTAGGCCACATGGGCACCGGAGACGATGTCTGAACTGACATGAAAGACGATCCTTTGGAGACGATGCCAGAATCGTCACGGAAGCCGCTCTTCTACGAGTTGCATGGATGCTGAGAGGACACATGGAATAGGACGCCTCAAAGAGTATGCCTGGAATAGGGAAGAGGTTACTGGGAATAGGACATCTTGAAAAGGACGTCCAGAATAAAACATTTAAAAGAGGATGTCTAGGATAGGGCGTACCATCGTCAAAGTTGTTGAGAGTAGACTGCAACAACAAATGTGGCAAGCACAGGAGCAACAGAGGGGTGTCGGAGAGCAACAACATTGGAATATGCAAAGTGCACAGCGGACTGAAGCAGTGGCGCACAACCTCTAGTTTGTTGCTGGAAAGAGAGAAACTGCACTGGAGTAGGCCAACGTATGGCTCCTAATTTCTTCTTCGACAGGGTAACCAATAAAAGAAAACCTTTTGAAAAAGAGAAGATGATTGGAGAAACTGCAGGAAACTGAGGATTTCCGGGTCCTGCAGAAATCTGTTGTGGTGGATAGTGTCTGCCAGGAAGGGTGGTAGAAGGGCCTAGGCAGGAGAGGCCTGCTATACCTGGATACTGGACGTTGCGGCAAATGGGCTCAACAGAGGGCAGCTGGGCAGCGACTAAGAGGTCTGACAGAGGACAACTGGGAAACAAAAGAGCCCTGGGCAAGTTGCAGGGCCGACGCGAGGAGCCAGAAGCAGCATCTAGGTGTGGTTGTCTGGTGCAGCAAAACGAGACGCATGGGCAGTGAAGGACTCCTGGGCACTGGAAGCCTGGTGCGGCCTGGGTGAGGCACAGCTAGCTGGAGGCACACACGGCAGGAGGAGGCACGCATGGCGCTTCCAGGAGACATCGGGAATAAATCTGTAGAAATAGGAAAAAGTTGCAGGTTGCTCGTATAGGGAAAGCAGATTTGGACAGAAGAGCAGATTTGGACAGATCTGCAGGGTGCGGCAAAAGGCCTGGTCTGGGCAGCAAGGGCAGCATATCCGGCAGATCTGGAGAGAGAGCGAGAGAGAGAGGGAGGGAGGGAGGGAGGGAGGGAGGGAGGGAGAGACCTCAGTAGAGGGAAGCCTGGCCTGGGAGAGATGCCCAGGCAGGAGTGTGGCCTAGCTTCCCAAGCGCAGGGAGCCCAAAAGCCCAGGCACAGGGGCGCCAGGTCGTACTGCTCGACATAGGAGAGAGAGAGGAGAGGAGATAGACCCTTCTAGGGTTTACTGAGCTCTGATACCATGTAGAAAGAATGGACCCAGAAACCGTGTCTATTGAATGAGACTGGAACTCTTTATTTATAGAAATAGATAAAGAGACGCATGAATTGAGATAGATACTGAATACAAAATTCAAACTAGAGGGAAAAAAGGATATGATAAACCTATTCAAAGAGAGCGAACATAAACACACCCATATTCTAAATACATAAATACTCACAAAGAAAAAAAAATTAAAATTCCAATCCATTGCTCAAAAATAAGTAAAACAGAAAAAACAGCACTCCTTAAAGATCTAAAAAGGCAATATTATAATTTTAATCTCACCTTACTTGCAAACCTCCCCCTCTGAATCACCCCAAAACGATGTTGTTCATCCACAACAGCAATACGCAAAGCTAGGAACTCCACACTTTCAGATATTAAACTATGTGTTCCAATGACCATAGAAATGTCTCCTGTTTGAAGACCCTGTCGAACAGATAACATCAACAATGAGAACAGTAGAGGATGCCCTTTTAACAAAGCAGAGAGATCCTGATTATCGTTTTTACCTCACGAATCATACATGCTTGCTTAGATGGAGTTGATCCCGTTAGTAATGCAATGGAAGGTTTGCTTTGTGCATCCTCCAGATTTTCTAGCAACTGAAGCAAGTGCTCATAATGCTGAACAGCAAGCAATTCAGTTGGAGCCATGAAAGCTGCCTAAAAACATTCAAAATATTGAAAAAAAAATCATTTTAATGCCTCGCAAAAATCATTTTTAATGCCTTCCTTGTTCTCATGATAAAAACATAAATGCTGCTCGCAAAGATTTATGCCTACTTTAATCATTATATTTAAGTAAACACTGCCGTGCAAAGTGAACAAACCATTAACAAAATCAACATTTAAGATCAAATATTTTTCACAGCAACCAACCTGATAACCTGAGCCAATAACCTCCATACATGCCAATAAAGCCACAACAGTTTTCCCACATCCAACATCCCCCTGAAAGCAGAATTACTCAAGATTCGATTAAGAAATACAAGCACTCGGACATTCTATCGGTTTTTCTCTATATTTATGAAAATGCGAGTCTCTTGTTTTCAGTGAAACTGGTCAACATGGAATAAGGCCATTGACAAATATATATATATCAAAATACATAGACAGTAGCAGGATTTCAATGACTTCTTCAGCAAAGCAAAAGTTCTCCTTACCCAAGCATGCTGTTTAATTCGTACATGTTATCAAAAACTGTCAGCAGAAACCTTAAACTTGAGTTCAAAAACAGTATAAAAAAAATATTAACAGTATGATGACTCAACTAAAGTGAAAGGTATCAAATCTCAATCTAGAGACCAACCTCAACTGCTGAGGATTTATTTGTATTTTGAAATATAAACACAAGGCCCACAGAATATAGAAAACTGAAGCCACGTGATCACTATGAGGAAAAGCCAATTATAGACCTGCAACAGTCGATTTGTAGGCACCGAATGCTTAAGATCCCAAATAATCTCCAAAGCAGCACTCATCTGACTAGAAGTAAGGGAATACTTCAAACCCTTCAAAAACAATTTAGTGAGACCTGACCATTCCTCAGCAAAGGCCATTTTTGAATCAGGTTTTTTGTATTTATCCAAGAATTGATCCTTTTCACTCTGTGTGCCCATTTCTTCAAGCATTTGAAATAAGCGCCCAATCTAAGGAACAACACCTTCTGACAATCAAAATAATTGCATGATAATGGAAAAAACAAATCTGAAGGTGGAAAGCAAGAACAAACAAGAATCAGCATAAACTAGGGGTCTAATCAATCATAAAAACAAGATCCATTAACACTACTTGTTTGCCTGTTCTAAAGAGAATAAAACATGCCAAACAAAATGCGTAAATGTAACGCAGCCAATGAGAAAATGATGCAAGACGATGAATAAATGCGCAATAAGGAAAAAATGTGATTAAATCAAAATTAAGTAGCAGCGCAGATTTTAGGGTTTGGACAATGATGGTTTTATTCGTAGTTTATTAAATCCAGAAACCACACCAATTTTGAAAATGATTATTACAGGAAACAGTATTCAAGATTTGTCCCAAGATCAAAAGACAAAAATGATATGACCACACCGAAAAAAGATCCAAGAACGGACAATAATGGATGAACAAAGACAGAATGAATCAAGATCCACAAAGAAGCATAACAAAATTCCAGAGCATGAACATGAACCAAAAGAAAAAACAGTAAAACATTTACGAAGAACACATAGATTTACATGGTTCAAACTGACAAGTCCTAATCCATGGTGGGGGTTTCCCCAAGATACCTAGTAAGGAAACAGTGTATAGAAGAATACGAGGGGTCTAGACACGGTTCTTTGACGAATCCAAAATCATCATCACATCGACCCTTAAAAATTGGCATTCGGTCATTGTCCACAACTCACAAATCTAAGATTTCTACTTCCGAGAACTTCACAAAGGATACACAAGAAATACAAAAGATATTCATCAAGACAACATCCACTAATATGCACCAATGGAAATAGGTAATACATTTTCACCCATGTCAATCACTCATAACAACATCATGATGGTTTGAACAGATAATGTTCAAACTTTAGGCGAACTGCCCTTCAAACAGGGCAAGTTCAAATTTCTAGCACAACCACCCAAAGGGGGAAGGTTACCATTCACAAAAAAATCCAACCATGCATCTCAGTCTAAGATTCTCACCAGAATCTTCGTTCCCACGTGGTCATCATCACATCATACAGGCAGAATGGCAATGTCAATCCATGCCCCACCAAAATTATCTCATCTGATCATATATCATGACACCTCGAAGAAAATCAAGATGCAATATCATCGCCCGATCTCATCTAGCAACTCAAGCTCACACCGATGAGTCCCAAAAAGCTCATCATCCATCCTCTCACGAAAACCGAACAACCCAACATCAAAAGGTATGCTCTATACCTGTCAAGGGACATGTTGCAAATCGCATAGGTCGAGTAATCTATCCGTCATCAAAATCAGGAACCAACCACAACAATATGACCTCCATCTCTAGGTCAATCTACTTGTCTCCTAAACACAATTAATTATCATCCACCACCTACCCGCCAACTGTGAAACAAGCTCAACAAGAAAAGAGGCCTCATAAACACAATCATCCCCATTAGAGGAAAACACTCCACCAATCTCATCCAGCCAAGGCTCCCCCGCTTGGCATCAGTCTCACCCCATGTGGGTAGCACCAAGCAACAAATTTCATACTATGCCTCATCAACACGAGTAATATCAATCCCCACAATGGCCTCTATAGTAAGCTCAATCCTCGATATGGCGACAACTGAATGCCCCTCACTCGAATCTTTGGACGAAGTCCTCATTCGCCATGTGATCAACAATGGGTGGCACTTTGACTCGATCAGCGTCAGCTCACGACTCCACATGAACTT
Organism: Viscum album; assembly: GCA_963277665.1. Taxonomy (NCBI): domain Eukaryota; kingdom Viridiplantae; phylum Streptophyta; class Magnoliopsida; order Santalales; family Viscaceae; genus Viscum; species Viscum album. The sequence goes on along the minus strand of OY728146.1, from coordinate 2,002,648,406 downwards.
CCTCAGATGATACGATGTCTCATTCAAAAGACTTCACAAACCTCGATGCGCAGTTAGCATCTGATCAATCTAAGTTCTAGGATATGTGGATGGTTGAAAAACATGACAACTACTCCCTTGGTCCACCCCAAGTGAATTGGCATTCCCTACTCAGCATGCACAGTCATCATGGCCTAGATAGAACTATATGATGCATGATCTCATACAAGTAAAGCACCTTGTGTGAAGCACGCCTCTTCCCTTATACGTAGTTAGTTAATGATATGGGCTTGTGCATAGAAATACGTTGGTCGCTCGCATTCGTAGGCAGTCTCCTTGTCCTTATGACTATCCTAGGTTCAAATGTACTTCTACTTCACTAACCCGACACAATCCCCACATGCGTTTACTCCAAACTTCAACCTATCTCTCAACCAAATGTTTTGATATCACTCTATCACGACCAACTTCCGTTGGAACCCTACCTGGATCAATAAAGAAACCAAGTGTGACCCTCAAAGCCCACCCCCAATAAGTCATGGGTTGACGACTAGTGTTTGGTGTAGGAATCCCACAAAATGGGAGACATAATAAGACTGATAAAATGCAAACCACCAAACCATGAACAATAATAAATTCACAATCAACTCATATAACAACAATATGTAATGCATGAATGCCAAACAATATAACCAAAATGCAAGACAGCTACAACTGTGACAAAACAACCGTTAAATCCCAACAATGCAATAAACACCCAACAACTTGTATACCTCATTGGTGCCCAAACATCAAGCTCCTCGTATCAACCCCTATCATCGAGCCAACGTCGCCCGACAACTCCATCAACCAATCCTATAAACTTGTATGTAAAGTAGGGACGAGTATATCTACATCATAGTTTTCAATCTCGGATCACGGCACGACGCGGCGGAGGTCCCATAACGGGATAGCGGCGACAAGGATCGTGTCGCAGCAGCTTTTTTATCCAATCGCGGGGCAGTTAATATAATTTAAATTATAGAATTTTACACATATATATGTTGAAAAATTAAACACAAAACATAAAAAGTAAAAACACATTCAAATTCATAATTAAAAGCATTCATAAATTCATAATGCATCAAACATGTGTCTTATCTAATTATTCATAAACAATAACCATAAAAACAACCAAAGTTCAATCTTCTTCATTTTCAAGATCTTCCATTTCTTCTTCACCATCACTTTCACTATCATCACTTTATAAATTTCATCTTCATTTGTTTCTTCATCGTCATCATCATATAATTCATGTTCATTATCGTCTTCTCCAATAATCATCCTCGTTTTTCCTTTAGAGCTTGAACTTAAAGCATGGGTAGCTCCTCCTTTTGTTTTCATCTTTGTATAATGAGAAGGTTCACTGGTCTCGGTAGCTTCCTCAACTAATCCCCAAGTCATGGTGTTATCATCCTCAAACACTAATTCATCTTCAGTGTCATCTTCATTACCATTCATTTGTCCTAAAAACCACTCATTACTATCACCATCAACATTCTTTAAGACAATGGGATCAATGGCATTTTTGGAATCAAACCGGTCCTTTAAAGTTTGGTGGTATTTGATGAACGCCAAGTCTTGCAACCTTTGATGCTCTAGCCAACTTCTCTTTTTAGAATGAATCTGTTTTATAAAAATTAAAAAAAAAACATTAGTACCACTAATGAATTTTAAGCTTAAATAAAAGCGAGTTGAGTATTGATACTACGTTACTTACATGCTCAAAGTCACTCCAATTACTCTCACATCCTGATGAGCTACATGTCAAGTTCAAAACTTTGATGGCAATTGTCATCAAAGATAGCGTTCCTCCGCCATAATTCTTCCACCATTCAGCTACAATTATTATTTATTAGCATTGTTTCGTAATGAACTAAATTAAGGATCATGTAATTAAATAATCAAGACAAAAATAACCTCTTACCGGGAGTTATTGTACTCTGTTGTCTCATGCAACCTTTCCCAACAAAGAGGCATCGTGCGCTTCTATATGTTGTCAATTCTAAATAAGTTTTGTCTTCCTCCTTTGGGCTAGGAGACAATCTCTCAATAAAATCAAATAAATCTTTCATCACCTCTGCATCTCTTTCAATACTTGGATTTCCATAGAAAAATTGAGGATTCAAATAATAACCCACAACATGCAATGGATGATGCAACTAACTATTTCATCTTTCATCAATTATCCCAAATATATCCTTATACTTGGTTTCATCATTCTTGAAAAGCTTTTGAATGGTCTATTTTGCCATATCCATAGTCTCATAAATAAAACTCATTGCGGGTTTCTTCTCATTATCAATCAATCTAAGAACTTCTACAAGACTGTTGAAATAATGGGTGCCCTAGACCCAACTATGCGGTACTTTTGATTAGCATATCGTGTATACAGGTTTGATATACATGATGTTTACTTACCATTATAGTGTAGATACTTTTGTGTCCACTATTTAATGGTAATGTCCATAGATTAATTGTTGTATCAAAAGGTTATAGCAGATCCCAAACTATAATGAGAACCTCTAGATAATATGACATTAATCTTAAATATAAGTCCTATGGCCTAAATACATTTTACGAATTGGATACAGTAGATGTTTGACTATTAGGTGTTGGCGGCTCATAAGCATTGAGACTTCTTCTTATGAAATTCGTAATTGGTGATCTCTAATAGTGAGATCATGATGACAGACCCGCCAATAAGAACACATGTTTTAGGTGTCATTGGTTATTTCTATCTACGAATATGTGTATTGGTCTCATGACTTGAGATCATTATCAGTGTGTCATTTTATTGCGTACTTTGATGCAAGGCAAAAAGCGTGATAATGAAATCGTGGCAAGGTAGCTTGTGTTGTGTGCTTCATTAGTAGTATGGCATTGGTTGAATGGTCAAGAAAAGATTTGTCGCTTCCAAGTTAAGAAAATTATATATCTCAGGTCAGGTTGATCAGGATGGTACTACCTTCATAAATCTTTGGCCAAAGCAGTTTAAAGGTAAATTCATCCCACTAGATCAACAAATAATAAAGCAAGAAAACAGCGATAACACAAGTGTGCGTCTTGATTTATGAGATATTTAAAGACAAAGAGATTATCTTACACAGTACGTGTTCGTAGGTAGTTTGTTATGACAATCTTTATCTCTTAAGGGGCTTCGACAGGTTGCTAGACTCCACTCTAGGTCTGTGGATTTTATTTATTGCTATCGAGATAAGAGTCTAAAGGGTCACACACAAAGCGTATTCAAGAATCTGTCATATTCAGTTGAAAGGTATATGGGACATGGTGGGCCCCACCACGAGGTCCAAGTGTTGTCCAAGGTATCGATCACCAAAGAAATAAATAAATTCATTATTATTCAAGTTGTGAATAATTGGGTTGAATTTATTTAAAGCATTCACAAGTAAAGACGAGAAAATATTAATCGAATAAATATTATTTTAATATTCCAAGTTCGTTTAATATTAAGAGGGAATGGCGAGTCGAGTTAAATGACTCGGATTTATCACGTAATATATTTTATATATATTACCGGTATGTGATAAAATAATAAATAATATTGACGCAATTTAGTTCGTCATAATTATTTATTTAGTGGACGTTAAATAAACGGGGGCCGGAAAACTCTACCAGGTATTTTAAACATCCACTATAAATAGAGAGAGGCTCGCACACAACGAACTATTCATTCATTCTTGAATTAGAGCCTCTCTCCTCCTGCTTTCTAGAGAAGAGTCTCTCTCTCAAGTGACGACCTAAGAACGCCTTCAAGCATGGAAGGCAGAGGATCATGGTGATCGTCGGGACGTCGAACATATTGTCGGATCACCGCGCTAGCACCCGGAGTTCGACGATCGGCGCTCCCGCGGATTTTTGAAGCGCGTGTGGACGATATAGAGGGATCCTGCTATGGATCCTTCAAGCAACGATCGCTGCCGACGAGTTGTTTTCGACCGTGCCTTCAGATTTGAACAGGTATGTTTACTGTTTTAATTTTGTGCTATTTTAATTTATGTGAGATCCTAAGACCGTACCGGAGCTCAGATTGTCGGCAACGACAAGTTTCGTCGTCCCGACGATGAAAATAATAAAATCTCAGGCCCAACAACTTCCGCTAAACGCCCCGGTACCTTCACTTGGTATCAGAGCGATTCGTAAATTATCTGAGTCATGAAAATTAAATTTGCTTCAAATTTAAGTAGAGGGTTTAATTTCGGTCACATTGGATCCGACCACGCATCGATCCGAACTCGGATGACCAAGCTTTTGTCATTCGAAAAAAAAATTACGGATCGTGCGTGGTTTGATTTCGGGTATTAAAATTCGAATAAGTTGCGGCGACCCAAGAAATTTCCGGTGAAGACCGGAACAGTTAATTCCGGCCAAACCAATTTTCCTCTGATATTGTTTTTATATTATTATGATATAATTATAATTATAATAATTAAAAGGAATTATAATTATTATATACACAAGTAGCCTTTGGAAAATTTGGTGAAGTGGCTTGGCTATAATTGTGTTTTTCTCTCCACAAAACAAAATAAAGAAATAAATTATCAAAAGGGAGAGGAGACTTTTCAAAAAGGGGCGGCTGTTTTTTTTTCAAAAAAAAAAGGAATGCGGTGGGGGCCCGCGTCTTCTTCTTCCGCGGGAAGGTTCCCCGCAGAACTTCCCTGTTGACACAGCTCGCTGGCAGCAGTCTCCTCCACCCTAGCACCCTCTGTAAGTCGCGGCTACCCCGCCTCTCGCCGGCCACCTCGAGCAGGGCCGGCCGTCGGCAGATCTGCTAGGCCTGAGCATGGATGTGATCTCAGCCGCCCAGACTAGCGCGCCGCACCAGTCCGGCACCGCCTTCGTCGAGCTCGTCGTCCGGCCTTGGCACCTCCCCTCTTGTCCGGCCGGCCGCCGACCCTCCCAGCCTCCTCCGCAGCACTCGCCGCCGCCTGGCCATGTCGAGTCGTCCCGGCCTTCCCGCCCGCCAGATCTGGAGCCGACTCACCTCCCTGGCACCCCGCACCTCCGTTCGGCCAGCCTCCGTTCGGATGTGGTCCGCCGCCGCAGACTCCTTTCAAGCGTGTCAAACCGGCACTGCACACCGGCTTAACCAGTGGCCTCTGCCTTCTCGCAGCCCCCTCGCCCTAGACAAGCGTCGGCGATCACCGCGAAGCCCGCTGGTCTCAGCAGTTGAATCTCGCCACTCAGGATCAAGTTCCGACAACCCCCATCCGGATCTGGCGCCCGCATGTGTACTATGTCTTAGTTTTGGTGGATCTGGTTCGCCCCGAAAATGGGTTCGGGCAGATCTGCCAGTTTAGCCCAACACGTGCTTTGCCCGGCCCTTTACGGGTCTGTGCAGGTTTGGCGTGACCCGCGATGGGCCAGAGTGGTGTTTTGGGACACAGAAAGTTTTAAAATAATCAAAATTAATTAATTAATTTAATTACAGTATTAAATTAAATTAATTAAAATTAATTTTGGTTTATTTAATAATTTTAATATCCGATGATAAAATTAATTTAATTTTAATTATAAATTAAATTAATTAATTAATTAATTTTGGTATTAAAAATTAAATTAATTATGTGACCGAAGAATAATTAAATTATTTGAATTATTTAATTCATTTAATTTAATTAAAAAACCCTTGTACTTTAATTTAATTCAATTTAATTTTATCACGCTTTAATTTTTACCCATCTACTGGTCCTGAGCACCAACCTTTATATGTCTTCATTTAATTATTTAATTAATTATTTTAACTGCATGCGATGTCTGTAATTAATTAAGTAATTAATTAAATGACGGGCAGCGCGTCGTCTTTATTTTCGGTCAATTTGTATAAGTGTTTGCGTGTCTCATCCATCTGATATACATTACACCCCTAGTTCTCCTCACATATGTTCGAGTAATTTTGTATATTGGACGGAGACGGTATACGACGTGGACCCCACCAAGATTAGGCAGTGTACGTTGACCAAGACGATGCAAGACGTGATTTGGACCCCGCCAAGACGAGGCGATACTTCAGATGAGAAGCGGACATACAGGACGAGGGTGAGCTGCATCAAGAGTCATCAAGCTACGACTCAGGTATGATACCCCTAGGTCGTTTTAGATGCTAAAGACCAGTCGGGTATTAGTTTAGCTTTATGCATTTATTTATTATTTTATGCATTTTATAACTGCAGAAAAATACATAAAATAATAAATAATAAAATGCATAAAGAAGCGATGTTTGTTTATCTATTAATGTTCAGTTGTGAGCGCGACAACAAAGATGAACAAGATTAATAGAAATGGATTACATTCGTCGACAGATAAACACAAAAACCCTCAAAGAAATATTAAGCCATTATTGTCTTCCATCATTCAATTTTGAACAAAACCGGGTGTTTGGGGTACTCGTCATGCTAAAGTTGAGGGTGTTTCTTACTACCGGGGAGTTATTATGAGAGTGTTGGGTTAACTTAACTACACTTGCATCAAAAAAGTAGCCAAAGCTAGCTTGTTGAAATTTTAGAGGCAATTGAGAAAATCTAGTTTATGATTTTAGAAGCTGGAACTTCACTCATCGGTCAAGGAACCGCGAGTTAATGCGATTGGTCACCCAAACGCCTACCTTGGACCCTCCAATTAGTGGTGTAGCCAAAGCTTGTAGACTCTGAGGGGAGGTTCAGGGATCCTGGCCACTAGAATACTCAAGCGACGAAGTATTTCGATTCTAGTACAGGGGGTTCCTAGAATTCAATAAAATAGTGAGACATTTAAAGATTTAATTAATTAATCAAAATATTTAAACCAGTAATCGTGATAAAAAGTACTAATATGCTAAATTTTATTTTTGTAGAAAGTGACAAGAAATACCACAAGAAAAAACTGCGATAAATATTGGACAAAGTTAATATCCAAACTAACACGAATTTCCAAGTGTAGTACAGGCACTCGCGCAAATACTACTATATCAGAAATTTAAGGTGTTGGTGTCCATATACCTGTTAAGCCACCTCAGGAAGCGTGAGTGTAAAATTGCTTACAGGAGACTCATGAATGAAGCATGTGATGGTAATGTCATAATGCAATCACCAACGTCTGATGTTTGTTGCGGTTACAACATCAAGACATGGATGATAAGAACATGTAGTCTCATCTCCAAGAAGTTTCTGAGAAGATAGTGAAGCGAGATATGAATGTGAAAGATGGATCATGACCTTTCAAGACATCTCATTCCTACACCCAATTACTCTAGTTTCATTTAAGGTTATCAAATGAACAAGATGGAGTAAATTGTTCGTTACCTTTTAGGTAGGGTTCGCCAAGCAATAAGAATTTTAAAGAAAGTACCATCTTTAGTTCTTATGGCGAATAAATTGGAAGACAAGGCGAAAATGTCAATAGCAAGTTACGCCAAAGGCACCGTCATAATGTCCTTCAAAGAATAAAGGTTGGTTATTAAACAAGAGGTCATTTGCATCAAATATTATGAAATAAATTTATGGAAGTTTAAAAGCAATGAACAGAATTAAAGAAGCAAGTGCTCGCTTCTTCTTCAGTGTATATTCATCAAATAAAAGTATCGTTTCTCACATACTTCTTGGGTATTAAATACAATGTCTTTCACATATGTGTATTGAAATACGGTAAGTATAGAAGCATTACAAGAAGTAAAGTGTCTTCTCCAAGCAGCTGAGAAAGGGTGATTCCTAAGTCAGCGGTGAGAAGCGCATAACTTCTATTTGCCAAGTGATTGATTCTAGTTGAACAAGTTGTTGAGTATAACCAAAACATTAATCTCACGTGCCCTTTGGACATAATGAGACATTATTCCAAATTCAAGAATGAATGTTGTTTGTGGTGTATCATACTCAACAAATAGTTTAGTGATACTTGAATTATAAGCAATAAGTGATGAATATAAAATATAAGACTTCTTTACCCAGTTGTGGCAAAATAATTCTTTGTCAACAAAACTAAAAATGGACGTCAAGAATATATCCAGTATGGTATTTAGGCTCAACACAGCTAAACACCTTTGGTATTATGGACGTATTTAGTTTGGACAAAGAAACCTTTAAAAATAAAGATATGCCACAAAGCTTGTGGAGTTAGTTCAATAAGAGAATGTGAACTATTCCAAGGGAAAACTAATGGTAAAGATACTTCATAAGATTCCTTTCAAGTTATTAAGGAATGTGATAGTGAAGTATAAGCATGGTTAGAAGATATGAGTTGGTTCAGATCAGCATGTCGAAGAATATCTTGACCAAGCATTCAGCGATCATGATAATGTAGCGTGGAGTAATTCTTAAATGCACATTATCTTATCTACATCACAACATTGATGCTAATAAGAAGGATTGATGACGAGTCTTACATATTAACATTGATCAACAAAATGTAACGTGGAGCAATTCCTAAACACACATTTTATACATCAAAGTTATGATGTAAGTAGTATCAATGTTACAACCTACAGTAACTTCCATCATATTTCAAGATGTACTTTGCAAATAATGGCGAAATCCCATAACTAATATTCCAACTAAAAATTACAAATGGATACGAGTCATAATATGATGGAAATCCATTATATCATAGGACATGTGTTTAGATACAAAGAGTTTTGTTAGGACATAAACAAACTTGCATCAAGATAAAAACATTGTGTGTCAAGTAATTATCGTAACGGTTGTTTAGGATATTATATAAATCCCTAAGACAGAAAAGTGGTAGTCAGTACATTTCTATATAAGGGTGCACATCTCTATTAGAGATAGTTGGAGCTGGATTGACTTGGATTTAGTCAATACTCGAGATGCACAAATGGTTGGCGTAGGAACTAGTTCCACAAGTGTATGTAGAACAGGTATGTTCCGGAGACACATACTGTGTGGGAAGGTTAAAACCATAGAGATGGTTTTATATTCACGGTGGTCGGTGATACATTATTCGGTGAGAATAATAATTCCTACAAGCAAATATATGACAATTAGTTAAGATTGACCAAATGAATTAAAATTCAATAATTGATTCCATAAATCAAATTGCAAAGGGGCTTATTATTATGAATACTTCGATGGGTATTCAAGAGAGATGATACATTGGTGGTACAAGCGAATTACCAATAAGGCTCGAATGGTTATTCCAAATCGGTATGCCTAAATCCATTAGAATTCTACTTGCCATAGCTAGATTCTAAATCATTTTATTGGTCATTGCATTTCAAGTCCAATTTTCGTGGAAGGTGTTTATACGAAGCAACCAGAAGGGAATGGTGACATCATATGATGCCAATAAGGGTTACAAGTTACTGAAATCCAGTTCAGGATTAAAGCAAAAAAGATCTTAAAAACATTTATTTGGAATTAATCTTTGTCATGTGTCTACCAATGGTTAGTGGGAGCGCCATAGTTTTCCAAGAGAAATATGTTCGGCAACATATGAAAAACAGATATTGGTCTTACAGTTAGTTAAGACCAGGTTGAAAATAATTCTCCAATGATCGACTTAAAGTAGCAACCTTAGTTCTAGGGAACAAGATCTATCGAGGTAGATCTAATGGTTGCTAAGACCTAATCAATCGTACATATACTGACATAGTATTGAGAAATACATGTTGAAACAATTCAAGATTAGAATTGTTGTCAGTGTCACTGGCATAAATCCCTCCAAGTTGACATGCAAAGCCATAAGAGGAGATTAAGTGTTGAGTTGAGTTCCATGCGCTTCAGTGATGTATCAATCACGTTTGCCATGATACGTACATGATATGATATTGCCAACAAATACTTTATTGTAGGCAAATATCATTTATATCCAAGAGAACTACAAATGAAGCAGTCAGAAGTATCATATTGTACTTCGGCATGTACAAATGATATGTACCTGGTGTGTGGAGAAGAAGAAAACTAGTTATGGTGGGACACAAACTACTCTTCCTTAGATCAATTTGATCTAGTATCGCAGTTAGGCCAAGGTGTTGAGCAAGACAAGCTCATATAAGCCAGAGGTAGTCATACCTACAAATACCGAGTATGTTGCAGCTTCTGAGGCAACTAAGAAGCAGTTAAACGCAACGATTTGTTCCAGTCCTTGGAATCGCACCTAGTAAGTAAAGTATTATCATAATGTAAATTATGATATTCTTACTAGCCAAGATGTCAAGTTATGGCAGCGGACAAAATAGATATACTCGGAGATACCATCTCTTGAGAAGTTTTTACTCAAGAAGATGAGGTCGCATATAGTAGAATAGTCACGCGGTGGAAACGTAGCGGACCTAGCAGCAAAAGTCGTGACTTAGCAGAAACATGATCTTTATCATGTTAGTAGCTAACAAGTATGGTCAACAAGTTGGCTCTAGTGCAAGTGGGAGTGTTGAAATAGTGGGTGTCATAGACCCAACTATGCGATACTTTTGATTACCATATCGTGTATACGGGTTGGATATACATGATGTTTACTAGTCATTATAGTGTAGATACTTCTGTGTCCACTATTTAATGGTAATATCCATAAATAAATTGTTGTATTAAAAAGTTATAGGAGATCCCAGACTATAATTAGAACCTCGAGATACTATGACATTAATCTTAAATATAAGTCCTATAGTCTAGATACATTTTACTGATTGGACACAGTAGATGTTTGACTTATCAGGTGCTGGGGGCTCATAAGCATTGAGACTTCTTCTCATGAAGTTCGCGTAATCTCTAGTAGTGAGATCATAGGGACAGACCTGCCAATAGGAACACCACATGTTTTGGGTGTCATTGGTTGTTCCTATCTACGAACAAGTGTATTGATCTCCTGACTTGAGATCATTATCAGTGTGTCATTTGATTGCGTACTTTGATGCAAGGCAAAAACCATGGTAATGAAATCATGGCGATGTCATTGGTAGTATGACATTGGTTGAATGGTTAATAAACGATTTGTCGCTTCCAAGTTAAGGAAGTTATATATCTCAAGCCCAGTTGATCAGGATGGTACTACCTTCAGAAGTCTTTGGCCAAAGCAGTCGAAAGGTAAATTCATCCTGTTACATCAACAAATAATAAAGCAAGAAAGGGGCGGTGACACAAGTGTGCGTCCTGCTTTATGAGATATTTAAAGACAAAGAGATTATATTACACAGTACGTGTTCGTAGGTTGATTGTCGTTGCTATGACAATTCTTATCTCTTTAGGGGTCTTGATAAGTTGCTAGACTCCGCTCATGGTCTGTGAATTTTATTCACTGCTATCGAGATAAGGGCCTAGAGGGTCACACACAATAACGCATTTAAAAATCTTCCCTATTCAGTTGAATAGGTATATTGGACATGGTAGGCCCCGCCACGGGGTCCGAGTGTTGTCCAAGGTATCGATCACCAAAGAAATAAATAAATTCATTATCATTCAAGTTATGAATAATTAGGTTGAATTCATTTAAAGTATTTACAAGATAAGTAAATACGAAAAAAAATATTAATCGAAAGAATGTTATTTTAATATTCCAGGTTCGTTTAATATTAAGCCGGAAGGGCGAGTCGAGTTAAATGACTCGGATTTATCACGTAATATATCTTATATATATTACAGGTATGTGATAAAATAATAAATAATATTGACGCAGTTTAGTTCGTCATAATTATTTATTTAGTGGACGTTAAATAAATGGGGCCGAGGCACCCTATCGTGTATTTAGAATCTCCATTATAGAGAGAGGCTCTCACACAACGGATTATTCATTCATTCTTGAATTAGAACCTCTCTCTCCTCCCGCTTTCTAGAGAGAGAGTCTCTCTCTCAAATGACGATCCAAGAACGCCTTCAAGCATCAGAGGCAAAGGATCGTGGTGATTGTCAAGACGTTGAAGATATTGTCAGATCGCCGTGCTAGCACCTGGAATTCGACGATCAGTGCTCCTGCGGATTTTTGAAGCATGTGTGGACGATCTAAAGGGATCCTGTTATGCATCCTTCAAGCAACGGTTGTCGCCGACGAGTTGTTGTCGACCGCGCCTTCAAATCTGAACAGGTATGTTTACTGTTTTAATGTTTATGCTCTTTTAATTTACGCGAGATCCTCAGACCGTACCGGGACTCGAATCATCGACGACGACAAGTTTCATCATCCTGATGAGGAAAATTTTAAAATCTCTGGCCCACTAGCTTCCACTGAATGCTCTGGTACCTTCAAAGATGTCTCATAGCCTTGAGACATCAACACTATGTCGGCATCACGCTTTCCTTTTGCTTCTTTTGCATTATTGGATCTCAACCGCTCTTCAAAAGTGAACATTTTTCTGAGATTATTTTTTTGCAAATACAACCTTTGTAAAGTTAAAAAAGTAGTAGCAAACCGAGTAACTCCATATCTCACCAACTCAGTTTTGTTGGTGAACCTCCTCATAATGTTCAATGTCAATGAGTGATTGTAGATGAAGGCCACAAGTTTAATGCATCTTTGTATAACCTTCTTCACCGTACTAAGCTTTTCAATGTTTTCCAATATCAAATCAAGACAATGTGTGGCGCATGGAGTCCAAAAAGTGTTGTCTCTTAGCCATCAACAACTTGCCTAAAATTATACAAAATCAATAACAAACAATTAAAATCTTAAGTTAACTGAATTGATAAATATTAAAATGAAATGCAAGTACTTCTAAAACAAAAGATTTTTATTATCGGCTAACTTGAAATTGTTTCCGTCGTCAATAACTACTTTGCACAACTTTTGATTCTCCAATCCCTTCGACAAAATCATCCAATAACTTAAAAACTGCATCTCCAATTTTCACGTAATTGATACATCAACACTTCTTATAAACATGGAATCATTTGGACAATTTACCAAGAAATTCATCAAGGTTCTTCCTTTCTTGTATGTCCAACCATCAGACATGATTGAGCAACCATAATTATCTCGTTCAATTTCATGACCCTTCAACAATTCCTTTGTAAACTCTAACTCCTTTTTAAGAAGAGGAACCCTACACTCATGATAGCTTCGAATTTTCAAGTGTGGTCCATATTGTCCGATTACTTCCACCATCATCTTAAACTTCTCAATCGAACAACATTAAAAGCAATTCCATTTGTGCAAAGGAATCGTTCTACGTATTGCACCGTTCGATCTCTTAATTGTTTGCTACAAGCACCTTTAATATTTGTTTGCTTTGCATCCTTGACTACTCTTGCAGTGGTTGTCGGATCTTCCATGAACATATCAAGTGTCCCTTTCACATTCTTCCTTTCTTGTATGTCCAACCATCAGACATGATTGAGCAACCATAATTATCTCGTTCAATTTCATGACCCTTCAACAATTCCTTTGTAAACTCTAACTCCTTTTTAAGAAGAGGAACCCTACACTCATGATAGCTTGGAAGTGTGACTCATATTGTCCAATTGATTCCACCATCATCTTAAAGCTTCTCGATCGAACATTAAAAGCAATTCCATTTGTGCAAAGAAATTGCTCTATGTATTGCACTGTTCGATCACTTAATTGCTTGCGACAAGCACCTTTAATGCTTGTTTGCTTTGCATCCTTGACTATTCTTGCAGTGGGTGTCGGATCTTCCATGAACATCACATTAAGTGGCCCTTTCACATTTTTCACTCTCTTGCCACTTAAAGGACATGATGCTGCACTTGATGCATAACTTCTTTTTCCACTCTCAGCGGCATGAATTTCTTCATGCTCTTCCACCATATCATCATCAAGATCATGAATCTCATTCATATATGCTGATTTGTCAGCTTTTTTCTTTACTTGCGCTGCAAGAAGCTTGTATTTCACTTCTTGAGGAGTCTTCCTACACTTCTGAACATTTCCTGATAATCTCATTTGATGTTCTTTAGCTCGAGTAATACCACCATGGGTCTCTGTCATGCAAAAATCACATGTGACTTTCTTTTTATTGGTGATGTCTCTTAAAGAATTTCACTGCCAAGCAATATCTAAATTTTTTCTTTGAGGCTTCACCAATGGTAGAAAAAACTATACTGTTGTAGCATTGGTTAGTGCAATAGATGACTGAGAAAATGAAGTCATAGCTATAGAGAGGGCAAAAATAGTAGAAAGGAGGGTTGAAGAGACTTGATCCACAGTGAAAATTATCATGCTCATATGTTAATCAAACCACTGTCTCACTTCAATTCAATCAAAGTTTCAGTTCAGGAGTGGATCGAATTAAATTTAAATGGAATCAAAATTTTAACAAAAAATGCTTTCAACTTCCCTTTTTCCTAAGATTCCTCAAACCAGAGTTTGATTTTACATTTTATTGATACAACTCAATTGAATGTGTTATAAGTCAAATGTCCCTCTTTTTATGGATTCAATATTCCTCTTACAAAAATGAACTCGTTTTTGACAAGGCTCTTTTGAATGTTTCCCAGCCATAATATTGTCCAAGCACTGTGCATAGCACTTATTAAGGTGAAAATGACATTATTTAATTACAGGCACGCACTCAATGCCCTTGTCTTAGAGATCTATTGTGGGTTCCCAATTGTCCATTTTTATTCCAAGTTCAAAGGACTTGTATCATTTTCAATTGAGTTGGCTCCCTAAAATGTTCTTTCTCACGGAGGTCAGGTTACCTCAGATTTAGTTCAGAATTCGATTGAAAAGTTATAAAATCGATTCCACAAAAAAAAAATTCACTCACACTCTATCTCCTATTTCACAGACAAAACTTTCATGAATAGTGACTAATTTACTCAGCAATCACTTAAATCTCGCAATTTCAGAAACAATGAATTACACAACTCTAGCATTGGTATTTTCAAACGAGGCAAGGCACTATTCGAGTTCAGGAAAAGGTTGAAAAAACAAAACAGAAAATTGTACAAAAGGGGCTATTTACAGAACAATTTATTTTTAAATTACAGAAACCTACAAGAATTATGTACAAATTAAAAAAAATAGATTTTGTTTTGTTTTGTTGTTTTTTTAGTGTTTTTTTTAAATTAGAGACAAAAATAAATTTAAAATAGAAAAAATGGTATTTACAATATTCACAAACAGAACATTTTTTGGTTTATTTATTTACGGATTAACAAGAAAAACTTAAAGAAAACAGTGAACAGGCCATTTTTTATTTCTAAAACAGTAACTAGAAAGCAGTTAAAAAAAATTATTTACAAATTATGAGATATTAACTAAAAAGCAATTAAATACTACTCTAAACAGGTTGAGTTCCTCCCCCACAATTATTCAACACTGCTCATTTATGTTCCAGCAAAATGCATAAAAATTACATTGATTAAAAAGTAAAAAGGAGTAGACACAGCCTGGTGTTTATTTCCCAGCGGGTTTGAGTGAAGTTTTTCCCTGGGTGTGCTTGTTGTGGACAGTGGAGCTAGCCTCCTAGGTGTTGTCCACTTAGGGAAAACGGTAGAAAACAAATAAAACATTAGAAAATTTTATTAGAGTGAAAAGTAAGTGTTCGGGTGTGTTGTCACGGCCGCAGGGATGGGTGATGGAGACAGGCGTCAGCGCGAGGGATGCGCGACAGGGAGTAGGTGCACCCGGAAAATGGCGGGGCCAATCATCGGAGCGCCAAAAAAGCCGCACAGGTGGGGCCGAACGATGAGGAAAAAAAATAGAAGGATAAAGAGTTTTGGGTAAAACCCCTTAAGAGGTGTTGTAGTTAGACTGTCCAAAACTGGATAGTCTTGTGGCTATCCCCAGTCTACAGGGGGTAAGATTTATGTGATTGGAACCACCGCATTCTTTTTCTTCCATAACAGCTCAACTCTACTTCTTGGAGGTCCCCATGAACAAAGTACTGCATTTCCAGCCCTTTATCGGTGTAAATCAGCTTCAAAAGTTAGGCTGGAATGATGATAAATGAGGTTTCCTTGGGTTCTGCCACACTTTTGTGGCTTCCTCTTCATCCAGTGGCAACTCCAGTTGTTCTACATGGACAGATTCAAACAAGGGAGGGTCAGTCGGTAATTCAAATTGAAAAGGATCAAAACAAAGTTCAAATCAAAATTTCTCCCTTCATATGCACCTTCTTCCTTCGAATCTTCATGAAGGACCACTGGGCATTCCTCTAGTGTTGTTGTGCCTCCCTCCAGTTGATGTTCTATATGTTGTTGAGGGAGTAGTGACTTTTCCACAGGTCCAGGGACTTCTTCTTCAGCAACTTCTCCTATGGCATCATCTTCATATTTTTCAAGAGCAGACGCAAACAGTCTGTCAAAGTAATCTTCATTCAGCACCTCTTGTTCATCATCCTGGGCAGTCTTAATTTCAATTTCCAGCGGCTCTAATTTTCCTTGGGGGGGGGGGGGGGGGGGGGGGGTTACGAAAGGTTCTTCATCTTGCACAAAATTAAAATAGAATGAACTTAGTTCAGTTGCAACTCCCTCATCTGTTTCAGCATGTGGATCATTCTCAAGGTACAATGCCTCTTTGAAGTTCTCTTGTGTGGATAGGGGCAACATTGGGCATTCCAGCTTCTCTTCAAATGTGAGCTCATTCACCTCTTTATCTTCATTGTCCAGGATAGGTAGTCATTCTTCAGATACTATGGTTTCATTTACAGGAGAAGGGAGATCAATAGACAATTGATTTTTAATAAAACCAGAGAAAGTAAAGTTTGAGAGAAAATTTCTCTTAAAAATTCCAGCATGTAGCTTCTTAACTCGATACACCAGTTTTGAGCAGATGTGCTCGAGGGTGAACAGTGGGAGATCCTCTAAAAAATTCTCTCCTTGAATATCTTCTTGGGAAAATACCAAGGGCTCTAACTCTTCAGCTTCTTGTTGTTTCCTTTGCTCCACAAGCACTTGGAGGGCAGTGGCTATTGAAGCTGACATTCTACTCAACTCCTCAATCATTTCTCTATGTTCCTCCAATTGTTGGTTTTCTTTCACTTGAAAGTCCTTCAACATATATGTGAGTAGCTCTGAATTTCCTCAGATGTCAGTTCTTCAGTTTGATGGTGTGGGGGCATATATTGTTGATGGTAGTTGGGTTCATTCATGTAGTAGCTTTCATCCACCCATCCATTGGTGTATACCGAAGGTTGTTGGTACTGTCATGAAAAGTTCATCTCCTAGGATCCCTGTGAGAATGTGTATTGGGCATATGGCTGAGGATCCATTAAAGAATGATCTCAGTGGAATGCTTATCCCAGTTTGAGAAAAAGAGAAAGCCGAAAACAAAAACAAAGATAGGAAAGACAAGAAAACACTTGATTACCGATGTGTTTAGATAGTGGGAACTCAACCTATCTCCCCGGCAGCGGCGCCAAGTTGATCGCGCGATTGTTGCGGGCCGCGATCAAACAGAATTTCTATTTTACTCCAAATGCAGCCTAGTGGTTGGTCAGGATGGTCTCTCAAGGAGAAAGGTTTGAGAGTCTCACTATCCTAGCACTTATGTATCTTTCTTTTGTTTTCTTAATTTTTAAAACAGCCAGATGGTATTTGTTTGGTTTTGGATTTATGAATTGAAAACAAACTAAAACAACTAACACAATAAAGACAGGGTGAAAAGGGGTTTGGATCTGAAGTTGAACACACAGATTCTTCATTATTCTCTGGTTCTCATCCGGCAATGGCGTCAATATCATTCTTTCATTTCTCTCATCTATCTAATCTGCGGTTCTGAACATACACAAGAAAAATCTCCTCTGATAAATCCAGTTCCACCTCCTCCACAGTGAAGAGGCGATGAACACACGCGATCGAGGCATTCACTGTCTCAACACACAGGTTCATCGTATATTGTTCATCCCTCAATCCACAGTGTTCCACTTATATGCACTATGAACCGAGAGAGGGAGGGAGGAATGATTTGATAGATTCGAGGATTCAACAGCTCATCGAAGAGAGCAAATGAATATCATCGACTTGTTTCTCTCCATTTTGTCACTGCATCAATGATGAAATTCAGATTATTATAAAGAACAGAGTGTGTGTGATCTCCCCCAGGGTTTCTAGCCCTCAGGTTAGTTCTCCATGACTTGAGAGATCACGTTACAGCGCAGAAAATGGAGAACATGAAGAAACAGGGGGGGAGAGGACAACACAACACAGTTAACAAAACATAGCATAATTAGTATTAACATGCGGAATGAAATTACAAAAAGAAAGCTAAAGCGGAAGAAAACCCTAGTCGCAGTCGGCAGATGCCGAATATTTCTACTGGGCGAGGGTGCAAGATATTTATAGGCGACGACATTCTTTATCTTCATATTCAGTGTCGAGGCAAGCTTCTCGGATGGATGTCGCGTGTTCAACGCTGATGGTTGTGATCAATTCTGCAAGGAGCGTCTCAATTCCACGATCGCGCACGCATTTAGATTTCCAGTGGTTCGTTGCTCCAGTGGAAATTCAATGTTGCCCAATGTGAAATGTTTTATTAATTCGTGCAATTGCACGTGCTAGCAATTGGGCCTCGAATGAGCATGAAAATTGGGCTTGGAATTTGGACTTCATTGGGCCTTAGCAAGCGAGTTTAGTCCTAGAAGTCAGGGGTCTTCTTCAACAGCGAGCATCAGGATGTGCGCGGGCAGGCGAGCGACGGCTTTCCCTTCTCAATGGAGCTCGAGTGGTGGATCTGGTTCTGCGGGTGGCTCGATCCTCGCGGCGGCTGGCAGCGACTCGGCTTCAACAGGGAGCTTCGTGGGATCTTCAGGTTGCTTCAACAGTGGTGACTTGCGGATTTCGGCCTCCTTCATCCTCGGTCGGCATCGGATTCGGCTTCCACAACCAACGGTGTGGGTTCTATCTTCACAGGCGACGCGGATGGGTGGTTTATTCAGAGGTTTGGATTTGGTTTCTTCATCCGTAAACAGGCACGCTCGGATTGATTGTGAGAGGAGGTGATGCTTGGGTTGGCTTCCTCTAGGTCGGATTTGGCACGGTGGATAACGGCCACGAGGGAGGGAGGTGATTGTGAACGATAGGCCGACCAACTGTATCACAGTAGATTGGAGGAAGGCGGACTCACGGTCAGTGTACTAACCGTGAGAGGGGTTGCGGCAAGCAAAGGGTTGGCAGTTCTCACAGTCGGTATGGTGATCGTTAGTGGTGGTGGTTTGTGGCAGGTACTCGCCAGGCACGGTCAGTTGCAATTCAATGTGTGCGGTCAGCTATGCACGATCACTTCCGGCCTTTGACATTTTTCAACCTGCAGAAAAAAAGGATTTGCATTTTCGCTTAGTGCAGTAGTTTTCTATAATTCACTCCGATAAAAATAGTCAATTCTTTTCCAAAGCATGACTTCACAATTATATCAAAAGATGAATATATTAATAAACGCCATATTTAAAGTCAATTTCCAACTAAGTTCTAATTTCAAAGTCAACAAAAATCATTATTTACCCGGGGAATAAGTTAAAATTGGGGTATTTTCAATGAATAATAGATAGTAAATGTTGAAAATTTCAGCTCACATGTTCATCTTAACATTTTCATTTTTGTTATCCTTATCTTTTGTTCAAGGTGTCTCCTCAAAGGTCACCACTCACTATCGTATAGAATAGTTGGTTTAATAACAGTCCAATTCAATTTCAAAAGAATTTTATGATCGCAAAGCACCCCAGAAGTCTTTCTCCATTTTATCCATCTAGTTTGAATCCTATGAGAGACATTGTTAGGACTCCTGCCTAACGCATCGCACGGCAGATATTAGGTAGAAGAAAAAGAGAGAACGTAAAACATAGGTAGAAGAAAGAGGTTGTTTATTCCTATATTGCACGGCAAAAATCGTAGTTACAATAGAAAGAGAAGAATGTTGCAGTAGTATAGAAGAAGAAGGTGTAATGGTGGTAAAGAAAAAGGAGATGAGGAAGAAGAGGAACTCCTTGGAAGACCACTTCCTCGAGCTAGTCGAGACCTCCTAAGGTCGTGACCCCCAGCCTGTCGAGTTGAATATGCAAAATGATTTTCATCCCCCTCTCCTTCAAGCAATCCCCTTATTTAATACCCCCAACCAGCAATCAACAACCCCCTACTTGCTATTACAACCAACACCCAACAATTAATTATTCCCTGACAATTAGACAAGGTATGTCCCTATATGGACACCCCCAACCAGCAGCACATTCCTAACAGACATATGCATTAATATCTCTATCACATTGCAGAAATGAACCTAAATATCGATAACGATTGACTTTTAAAATAACGTGGGCTCCCAATCTCACATTCATAATATTACTATACAACCCTTCGTTAAAACAACACTCCATATACTCTGTTCTATCCCTACTAAGACGAAAACCTTTCGATTCTAAAGTCTCTCCATAACTCCAACTTTAAATTGATAATCTCTTTGGATTCTACAACGAAAACTATATCATCTGTGTAGAATGGAGACACCCACTTACCTTCAAGGTGAGGTGGGGCTATTCTTTTATAGAATGGAAAAACGGAATGTACAAGGGAGTATTCCGATGTGGGACTCGGAAATACCCATAATAATACAAAAGAGGGTTTAACACTCCCCCTCAAGCTGGACAGGCCCAGCTTGGACAACGAGTCCCACAAAAAAGAATAAGAAGACACCACACAAGACCCATAACTACTCCCCCTCAAGCTGGGTGTCAGATGTGGCGGATCCCCAGCTTGGAACTAAGCGAGGCAAGGCGAGCACCAGGGAGGCCTTTGGTGAAGATGTCAGCAAGCTGGTCGGCCGTCGGAATGTGGCTAAAGCTGACATGGTTGTGCTCCAGGTGGTGGCGAAGAAAGTGACAATCCACCTCAATATGCTTCGTGCGTTCATGGAAGACGGGATTCGAAGCAATTTTAGTGGCTGCCTGATTGTCACACCATATGTGAGCAGAAGTCCGCTGAGGAAAGCCAAGCTCCTGGAGGAGTTGCCGAAGCCAAAGGATCTCGGTAGTAACGGTGGCCATGGCACGGTACTCAGACTCGGCACTGGATCGAGAGACGACCGTCTGTTTCTTGCTGCGCCAAGAAATGAGGTTGCCTGCGAAGAAAATGGCGAACCCAGAGGTAGATTTCCGAGTGGCAAGGCAGCCAGCGTAATCAGCATCGCAAAAGGCCTCAATATGCTGATGAGGATGCTGGGAGTAGTGAAGACCACGGGCAGGATCCCGTTTGATGTACTTGGCGATGCGGATGACAGCATCCCACTGAGATGTGGTGGGATGCTCCATAAATTGACTCTGCCGGGAGCGCGCGGGAGCAGCAGGAGGCGCCGGGGGAATGGAGGGCCGGCGCGATGGAGGGCTGCGCGATGGAGGGCTGCGCGACCGGGAGCCGGCAGGGAAGAGGCGGGACACGAGGCAGAGGGCCGCCTGGGAGCCGGGAGAGGGCGCGGGCGCCGGGCGAAGGCCGGCTGGGACGAGGGCGCACCGCGGGAGGACGGCGGATGCGGGGAGGAGAGGTGCGCCGGGAGCCGGGAGCCGCGGGAGGCCGCGGGAGCAGAGGGAGGCGCGGGAGGCCGCCGGTGGGGCGCGCGGGTGCAGGCGGCGGGAGCAGCGGGAGGCCGCCGAGGCGCGCGGGTGATGCCGTCGGGAGCAGCGGGAGGCCGCCGGGAGCAGCGGGAGGCCGCCGGGAGCAGCGGGAGGCCGCCGACAGGGCGCGCGGGTGAAGGCGGCGGGAGCAGCGGGAGGCCGCCGACAGGGCGCGCGGGTGAAGGCGGCGGGAGCAGCGGGAGGCCGCCGAGGCGCGCGGGTGATGCCGTCGGGAGCAGCGGGAGGCCGCCGGGAGCAGCGGGAGGCCGCCGGGAGCAGCGGGAGGCCGCCGGCAGGGCGCGCGGGTGAAGGCGGCGGGAGCAGCGGGAGGCCGCGGGGAGGGAGCGCCGTCGGGGAGAAGCGGGGCGCGCGGGTGATGCCGCCGGAAGGGAGCGCGCAGGGCAGCCGGGAAGATGGAGCGCGGTGCGACGGGAGGGCCGGAGAGGAGAGGAGCGCCGGGAGGGAGGGCCTGCCGGGAAAGGTTAGGGCAGGCGGGAGAGAGGCGGGGCCGGGAGAACGCCGGGAAGCCGCAAGGGAGGGAGGGTTCGGGATAAAAATCCCTCTGATACCATGTAGAATGGAGACACCCACTTACCTTCAAGGTGAGGTGGGGCTATTCTTTTATAGAATGGAAAAACGGAATGTACAAGGGAGTATTCCGATGTGGGACTCGGAAATACCCATAATAATACAAAAGAGGGTTTAACAATCTGCAAAAAAACATTCAATTAGCTATCTCATCTTGAATATGCCTTGTAAGTACATTTAAGACCAAAGCAAAAATTAGGTATCTCATCTTGAATATGCTTCATAAGTTCATCTAAAGACCAAAACAAAAAGATATGGGCTTAAAGCTGAACTTTGATGCAATCCTATCAAGACAGAGAAGTTTATAGTATCACCTGCTGAAGTTCTAACTCGAGTCAAACTTCTTTCATACATGTCTTGAATGAGTTTGATATATGCTACCTACACCCCTTTTCTTTCAAAGGCTTTTCATAAAACCACTCTAGGAACTTTAACATACGTCTTTTCCAAATCAATGAAATCCCCATATGCAAATGTTGGGTTTTTTGTTAATAATATTCTATCAACCTCTAATCAAATAAAGGATTGGATGACATTAGTCAAAAAGATTTATAAAATGATTCAACTTTGATAACATGGGAAAAAATACAATGAATAAATCAGATTAACCAAAATTATAAACAGAAACCACCAATTGCATGCCTGGATGTAGAAAAATTCATCAAATACTAGCCTTTTCCGAGCTAATTCAGCCTCATTTAAGTCCTTTGGTTGGTGAATTCCAGCATATGCCTATATTGTTAACAAAAAGCATTTAGACATGATTGACAGACAACTATCACGGTAGCCCTGGAAAAACGTCTAAAATCAATCATAACATGTTCACTTATGAATAAAAGAATATGTGATAAATACTTATCACTTGCAAGATACATGGTATGAAACAATAAACAATAAAAACTACTGAACTGCAAAATTGGATATAGCAACAACTTTCTAACCCGGAACCAACATGCATGGAGGACTCAAAAAACACATTTTAAGTTATTATTGGTTTATACAATTTAGATCCTCATCACTTAACAAGTGTTCTTTTATATTTTTCTTTTTTTCTTTTTATCAAATGATAAAAGGGAATTATCATTGATAATTGAGCAAGATACAAAATTGCCCCAAGCATGCTCGAGGTATGCATCGAAATGGGGCAAAAAAATTAGCGACAAGACACAGAACAACCAATCACACAACATCAACAATTCAAACAAGAAAATATTACAAAGATTCGGGAACAAGTTTTTGAATAATTGAATGTCCAAGGGCATCTACAATTTGCCTCATTGACATGTCCAAAACCTTCCACGGCTTTAGCACAAAAAGTTTGAAACATTTATGTTACTCTATAAGCATCGACAGAGCACATTCCAAAAGGAATGTTATTTAAACCTAACACAACTATGACTTAAAACAACTAATAGCCCAGCATCCAAATATTAAAGCTGATGTTTAAACACGGTAACAATTTAAGAATGGTCAAATGTGGGAAAAGAACTCTTAAACATGAAACATTTTTCTAAGAAAGACATTTCATGGTAGTGGGGTGCTCTCATATAGATAAAGCTAATCATCCTATCAATAAAGATAGGACGCAAACTAAATTTCCCAAGAGGTACCTTTTTGACATCAATGAGTAAGAAACGAATTCTTAAATGCCAATACAATTTTGAGTTGGCATAGAAGGTCATGACTCATGCAACGGGAAAAATGTTACAATTAAGGACATTACTATTTGAGATTAAGATGCCGTGTTCAAACTCCCCAATACTCCAATGTAACAAACAGTCAAGCATTCACATCATTACTGATCCATTCTTTCATATGAAAACAAAACAAATGGCATCGGGAATTAAAAAATAAAAAATTCACCAATTTGCCCAACCGAAAAAATGAAGATGCAAGCATTCATTACAAAATGCCAATGCCGAAACTTTATTTAAGAACTTCCGGTAGTTTAACATGTATTCATTATTTTGAAAGAGGTGTCAAATTTTATTACAACTTAAATTGCGTTCACTGTATCTTATTAGTTTTTATTAACAGGAACATTTTGAAAATATTTGATAGATATATCCCGACATATATTTCATATTATTCCTCACTTTTCTAAAAAAAATGAAGAGAATTTTTTTCTCTAATCCATTCAAAATTCAATGAAAGATCGATTTAAATTTCATTGATCCTAAGCTTTTTTATGATAAAATTTCCTCTGGAAAGGTTATCAGCTGGTGGCACTTTTATTACAACATCCAAAAAAACATATAAAGGTAAGGTCACTTACATCATGAAGACGCAGCAACCCAAACTTATGGGTAACGTTTTCAGGAAGAGGGTCAACATTTTCAGGCATGGCAAGCAATGCTCTGAAACGTAAGAAGAGTAAATTGTGAGAAAATGAAACAGAATGGAGTGTCATGTTGCTTCAAGGACAGTTCCCAAGTATAAAAATATTCTATCAAGCATTGGAACTTTCCCAAATGTTATCAAGGAATAAATAATATGTTTAGACGAGTGCATTGAGATTAACACACAAACAGTAAAGCAGCATATTAATAAGAAAAAACTACCATCCAGCACCATGAAAAGTGATAATGCTTAAAGAATAATTCTTCTTGAGACTATACTTAAGAGGCCAACACCTTGAAATGATGTCTCTTAAAATGTTCGGTTTTAGGCTCCTCTTCGAAGGATAAATAGGATATGGCCTTCCCCTGGTACAGACAGATGAACTTTGTGCATCTTCCAGCACATCCAATTCATATTCTCTCATTTCATAGTGATCCATTCTAGACATGGTCCTCACCTAGATCAAATAGAAAGAGTGCAAGACTTTGTTCATATAGAGAAAACACAAAAACAAAATAATTGAACACAGTAAAATAAGTGAGATTTGCAACAGCATATTGTTCAACATAAAATAAAACCCAAAAAAAAAAATTGCAGCTAGGTTTCTCACTCGTCCGTTTCTACAGACTTCATGGATCAGCAATCATTTTATGCAGTTAAACATCATTAGCTAAAAAGAAAATTTTAGGCTAGGAGTGCGCCAACACATCAAGACATCCATTGGAATTTGTAGTTTACAACTAGTAGGTGACTGGTAAACAAGCACTGATTCACAGAATTCCATATACAACAACTTTCGCCAAACAATTTATAGTGGTTTCATTGGTTTTACTGTTTAATTTTAGGCATTCTACAACAACAAACAAGTAATAAACTCAATTAAATGGGATCGGCTACATAGATCAAACGCCATCAATTAGCTCTATTGAAAATCATATTTTCATTGAAACCATGCAGAACAAGATCATCTTGAATGATTTGTTTAAGGATCCTTTTAGATCTATCTCTACTTCTTTTAATACGCGAATTTGTCATTAGGTTTTCCCTATTAACAAGTACATCTCTAAATAGTCTTCTAATATGTCCAAACCATCTTAATCTAGTCTCAATCATCTTCTTATCAATCGGAGTCACTCCAATTTTTTCTCGAACACATTCATTTATAATCTTATCCATCTTTGTATATTCGCATGTCCATCTTAACATTTTTATTTCTACTACAATTAGTTTTTGTTCAAGATGCCTCGTCAAAGGCCAACACTTACTACCATATAGAATAGTTGGTCTAATAACAGTCCTATAAAATTTACCCTTCAATTTCAAAGGACTTTCATGGCACAAAGCACCCCAGAAGTTTTTCTCCATTTTATTCATCCAGTTTGAATCTTATGAGATACTATCGTTGGATCACTCCTATTTTCCATCTATGTTAAATTTAATTTGGCTTGCACATCATGTGATAATTTTCTAAGAGAATTTGAACTTGATTGCAGAAATTGTAGAAGAGTTCAATGATTAAAGCTTGAGTAATTAAATGGTGAATGATGTAAAAGTTATAATATTTGATTGTTAATTTATGAAACATAACTAACCCTTGGAGTCTGTCTCATTTATTGAGAGGAGGTTATATGAGGGAATCAAGCATTGCTACAGGGTACCCGACCGATCAAGAACTCTTTGGCCATAGCCCTATATTTCTCTAATCCCTTTGCCCTTGAAGTGTTAGTGAAAGTTTCGGGCGCAGCGGAAGCACCTATTAGGTAGTTGCCAACTCGGCTTTTTGTCGTAATCAACAATAATCCTGAGATGTAAATGGCGAAGACCATCATGACCATCAAAATTGAATCGAAGATTAATTGACAAAAACACTAGAACCAAGAAAAGAGATCTTTTCATATATAATTTATAATTAATTTATTTTAATAAAGAATTACCTCGCATTGAATTCTTTCCTCGTTTTCGATGATTGGAAAAGACCTCTTGTCGTACAGTCATTGCGTCAGAGGAATCAAGAGTGGATTTCCTCTAACAATGACCCACACATGTTCCACGAAACTCCGGTCATCGTTATAGAATCCTCCGGGTGCTAGCGCGGATGGTTCTAACGCTTGTGGCGATCGATGTTGATCGTTGAAGAATCCTTCAAGGCGAGGAATCGTTTTTGTGGAGAAAAAATTGTTTCGCGTTCTTGAGAGCGTTCTAGAGGAAGTGCTCTCCAAGGTTTTGAGAGAACCCTACTTGTTGAGCACAACGATTAGAAAGACTCAGGTTTCAGAAAATGTCATAATCGGATTTAAATAGAGTTAGGTTGGAAAATAATAATCTGCACAAGAGCCCTCATTATTTTCTTAATCTCCAATGAACCCACTGCCTAATTAATAATAGAATTATTATTATTTACTTGACATGTGCTAAACTCACGGATAAAATAAATATTATTTCTTTGAATAAATAATTTAAAATTTATTCAAATAAAATTTAATATGACATTTATCAACGGACCATTAAACTTGGTCCATCAATCATCCTCAATGTTTATCGGATCTTAAATAATGAATATTTATTTAATTAAAAAATATCACTGCATTATTTGCCAATAAATAAATAAATATTATATTCATTGAATTAATGAATAAATATTTATTAAATATTCACATAAATAAATAAATAAATATTTTGTTACCTTGCGAATAAACAAGAATAAATAAATATCGCATTCACGTAATTAAATAAATAATTATCTAACAAATAAATATTTATTAAATATTCAACTCATATATATTTTCTAGAATAACTAATGATTAAATATTTGCGATCAAACGAACATGAGTAATTATTAAACCACGTACGGAAATAATATTTATTCAACATGTTAAATTCATATAGAATTTAACTGAACTTCCGAATACACTTAGTGTTCGACCCTCTAGACCCATTTCTCAGTAGCATTAAGCTACACAACCTAAAGTCTAAGGTTAGCGTCTAACAATACGTCAAGGTTCCCATAGAGAAAGAAGTTGATGTTTCAACGACATACAACCTCCTACGAATGTACATTGTATCATATAATCTTTTTATCGTGATATCTCTAATCAATTAAGTTGCATACTAGTGTCATCAACCTATGTGTTAAAGGTTTTAACTTTCCAGAAATGAACTCGCTAATAGAACGTCATAACCATGGACTTAATTAGGCAGTTTCATTCGCATCAAAGGGCCTCAGATATCATCTTTCGTTAAAGAACAGAAGCGACAAATCTTTTTGTCGCCTTATTCATTAATACAACATCAATCGTGACGCACTCAACGTACCCAATTTCACCGTGAACATATTCGTCATGGTTTACTGCGGGACATCAAAACACGCGACTCATGATATGCATTAATAATAATTTTAAAGTCTAAAAGTCATTAAACACGTCCGCAAATAGAAACATCCAATGACACATAAGAATGTGGATTTCCTACTGACAGGTTAAATTCTCATAATCTTCTTTCTTGAGATTATAAGGGATGAACTTCATGAGAAAAAGTCTCAATGACTTATGAGCCTCTACCTCTGATAACCTATATCATTTGTGCTCTGTCAAATGATATCATCCGGCCATAGAATTTATCTTTAAGAATACTGTCATGGCACTTCTAGATTCTCATCATAGCGGGGAACTGTTGTAACCTTTTAGTGCGACACGTACACTTAGGACATTATCACATACTATGTCACGTGGAAGAACAACCATGATGTAATAAAACTTTATTAATATTCTAAAGTCATGAATACAGGTAATCATAAAGTATGTAGAAATTGGTTCTAGGGCACCAACTCCAAGAGACTCACTTGCACTAAAATCAATTCCCAACAACCTTTAGTTTGCTAACTCTCACATGATACTCATGCTTCTACTGAGATAAGGCTTTAGTCAAGGGGTCCGCCTTGTTTTCTTTCGTGGAAACTCTACTCACCGCGGTCTCACCCCTCTGAGAAAAATCTCTCAATAGGCGTTACTTCTAAAGTATGTGTTTCATCTTTTGATGTGACCTTAACTCTTTTGCGAGAGTCACTGCTACAGTATTATAACAATACAATGTAATAGTGTCTTAACTGCTAAGCACCACATTGAGCTCTTGAAGAAGTTGTGAATCCAAACTGCTTCTTTGACTGCATCAGAAGCGCAATATACTTGGATTCTGCTGTAGAATTAGCGACAACCGGTTGTTTTGAACTCTACCAACTCACAGCTCCTCCGTCAAGACTGAAGACATATCATGACTGCAAATTCATACCGTTTTAGTCTGTTTGGAAGCTAGTATCAATATATCCTCTGATGACTAGAACTCAACCTCCAAATACCAGGAACATATTCTTAGCCCGCCTCTGATACTGAAGGATGGTCTTAACAGCAGACCGGTGTTGTTATCCTGAATCAGCTTGATATCTACCTACCATGATCAAAGCGTAGGCAACATCAAGCCTAGTACATAATATGACATACATGATAGATCCTCGCAAAAGCGTACGAGATCTTACTCATTCTCTCCCTCTCTTCTGTTGTGTTTGGGGATACATTTACTTGAAGAGATGTATACCATGTGACATCGAAACCAATCCCCACTTGGATTGTTCGATACTAAATCTCTTTAGTATCTAGTCAAATATGTGTACTTTGACTTAATCCAAGCAGCCTTTTAGATCCATCACGAATGATCTTGATTCCAAGAATATACGTTGTTTTGCATAAGTCTTGCATGGAGAAACGGTTGTTTAACCAGTTAACCAATTGTAAGATGGGTATGTCGTTTCCAATAAATAATATGTCATCAACATATACTATCAGGAATATGACCGCACTCTCACTAAACCACTTGTAAACACATGGATCGCATTCATTCTTTATGAAACCAAAATATTTTATGTCTTCATCGAACCGAATGTTCCATGATCTAGATGTTTGGTTCAATCCATAAATGGATCTTTGCGGCTTGCATATCTTATTGACATTACCTAGAGTCCCAAACCCTTCAGGTTGTGTCGTATAAACAACTTCCTAAAGGTTTTCGTTAAAGAAATCAGTTTTGACATTCATTTGTCAAATCTCATAATCATGGAAAGTTGATATGGCAAGTAGAATTCGTACAAATTTAAGCATGGCAACTAAAGAAAAGGTTTCATCGTAATCAATGTCTTGACGTTGTTTAAACCCTTTAGCCACTAGTCATGCTTTATAAGTATTGACTTTACCTTCCACATCTAGATTTTTCTTGAATACTCATTTGCACCCAATAGGCTTTCATCAACTGACGGACCGACCAAAACCTATATTTGGTTCAGATACATGGAATTCACCTCAGAATTCGTGGTTTTTTGTCATCTTACAGCTTTTGAGCTCTCTATTGCCTTCTTGTAGGAAAGAGGATCATCATTGTCAATCAATAATGAGTCGTCATCCTCGATAGCTAGAAAACCATGTCTTTTTTGTTCTCTAACCACTCTGGTGCTCCCACACAATACTCATGTTTCAGGAACAACCTCTTCCACGAGGACCCGTGGAATCTATTCCTACATCAACTCTTGTGTATCTTGTACATCAACTTCATCTAAGTCAATCTTGCTCTCTGTTAGACCCATTTAAGTGTATTTCCGAGTCCCGCATCGTTTTCCGCCAACATGTATTTATTTTCCTCTATCTATAAATGAAGGTCTTCACCTCTCTTTGGGGTAGGAATTGTACCATCTTACATAGTATCAAAGGGATACTCAGTCGGATAATTTTTCTCGTCCGCTGCGCCCCATCCCGATTTTTTTTCTCTTCCCCTCCGTTGTGCGCCGTCGCCCTGCCTCCTTCGCTAGTCCCTGTCGCGCCCTAGCAGTCCTGTCGCTCCCTTCCCTGAGCATCGCCTCCTCCCCTGAGTGTCGCCTCCTCCCTTCGCCCAAGCCCGCCTCGCCGCCCTCCTCCACACACAAGCCCTAACCGCCTCCCGGTCTGGCCGCGTCCTCATCGCGCCTACCGACACGCCCTGCCACCCACAATGGCGTCGGCCTTCCCAGGCACACCCTGTCGCCCCAGATGATGTCACTCACCCCAGCGCCTGTCCCCTGAAAGGTCGCCCTCTCCTGTTGCGCATCTTCCTGCGCCGATCCCCAGAACGGCCGCCCTCTCCTATGCGTAGTCTTCATGCAGTGTTTTTTCTGCGCCCACATTTGCGGCTAGCGCCCCTAAGTATGTAGCTCTCCTCCTGATGCCTCTCTTCGGAATCGTGACGTCCTCAAAATTTGTTCGCAATATCCTTTTTTTGTTGCGCGCTTTTGATTCATTTGTGTTATTCCTACACGCTTTAGTAGTTATCCCACCCAGTAACCTGATGTCCTACTCTTCCTGGTGAGGCCCGTGTTTTCGTTTCCAGCCATTCCTACTGGATTTCTCGCTGCGCCCTTCTTGTCGGCTTGATCGGATCTTGTATCCCACTATCCCTCCTACAATGGCAGATTCCTCATCGACTTTCTCAGTCCTTCCACAGTTCCTCCACACGCCTTGTAGATGAGCGCTTTGATGCAACTAACTTCTTTGCCTGGCGTAAGACAATCCTTATGTCTCTCACCGACATGGATCTAAACTCGCACTCGGTTGCTTCTCCCCCACCGCTATCAGATCCGAAGTACAAAGTTTGGAAGCTTGTCGACGGTAAAATTTTTGCATTGCTTGTCAACTCTATGGAACGCACCATCGAAGATGTGACTCGGACGGCGAACATTGTCAAAGAACTCTGGGACTCAATGACTCACAAAACCAATAATTTAGCTCGAGTGTCGGGCGTTCTTCAACGCCTTTCCACTATCCGCCAGCACCACCGTTTTTTTCCAGCATATTTCACCGAATGGAAAGCTCTATGTGATCAGTTACTTGAGCTTTGGCCCCTTCCTCAAACACCAGAGACTGTTTTGGCTCAGCGAGATCAGTTATGTCTCTTCAGTCTTTTTCATGGCCTTGATCCAGAGTGTGCAACAACTGCCACTGAAATGTTGGTTAACCCCTCGTCTCTTGAGATTCCACTGGACTATCATTGCCTTGGAAAAGCTCATCAAGTGTTTTCCCCATCTATTGACACTACAGATCATATTGCACTACTGAGTCGTCGCGGTGGTCGTTTTTCAAGTGCACGTAGACATGATCGTGGTGGGAACTGTAATCGTCCTTTCTGTCCGCATTGTGGCAAGTCTGGACCTCTTCATGGATGAGATCGAGCTTACACTCTCATCGGGCCGCTTCGCCACCTGGCTCCGCTTCAGCATTTGTTGCTCAGACTAGTGGCCCTACTGCTTGTGTCACTCGTCACCCGCCTGCTTTGATGCTTGATTCTGGTGCTTCTAATCATCTCACTAGTGATGCAGGTATGTTAACTATTAATCGTCCATGTACTGGCACCACTGCAATTACTGTTGTTGACGGGTCTACTATCCCTATTGCGGGATTCGGCACATGCTCCTAGAATTTTTGTATTCGTTTGCCTTTCATGGCTCATGTTCCTCGAAGTCCTTTTAATTACCTGTTCATCAATAAACTCACAAAAGACTTGAACAGTGTTGCTATTTTTACACCATCTGATGTTGTTTTCCAGGAGCGGTCAACGAATCAGGAGCTTGGTAGAAGTCATCTTCGTGATAAGGTGCGCATGTTCGATACTCTGACATCCCTTGTTTGCTCGACAATCTCTGCTCGTGCTCTGGATCTACATTTTCGCCTTGGTCATCCACCTGCCTTTACTTTACATCGGTTTTATCCTCGTTTTAATCCACACTTTTCTTTTCATTGTGAGTATTGTAAGTTTGCAAAACATTGTCGCGTGTCTTATGTTCCTCGTTTGGTGACACGTGCATCTGAACCTTTTGATTTAGTCCATTCCGATGTATAGGGTCTCCGCGCGGTCCCAAGTCAGTTAGGGTTTCGTTATTATGTATCCTTTATTGATGATTTCTCTCACATGACATGGCTTTATCTACTTCGTGATTGTCCTGAGGTGTTTGATACTTTCAGGACAATCACGCTCAGTTCTCCACGCCTATTAAATCTCTCTGCACGGACAATGGACAGGAATATTTATCTTCTTCCTTTCAGCAGTTTCTCAAGGATCATGGCGTCTTTCATCAAACATCATGTCCCGATACACCTCAGCGAAATGGAGTGGTCAAGCCTAAACATCGTCATATTCTGAAGACTGCCCGTGCCCTCTTATTTCACATACGTGCCTCTTCGTTTTTAGGGGATGCTATTCTTACTGCTGCCTATCTTATAAATCGTTTTCCTTCTATCCTTCAGGGGGGAAATCCTTTTCAGGCTCTGTTCCCCTCTCTTTCCTCACTCTCTTCCACTTCATGTGTTTGAGTGTCTTTGTTATGTTCAGGACACTCGTCCTCATTTATCTAAATTTTCCCCAAAAGCCCTTCATTGCATCTTCCTGGATTACTCTCGCACTCAGAGCGGATACCACTGTTTCTTTCCAGACTTGTGGCATTATATCATCCTTGCTAATGTCTCTTTTATTGAGAACTCTTCATTCTCTCCACCCTCTTCCCACCCAGATACCACTATCGATCACTGTCTTCCTCTCACCATCCACCCACCCCTACCTCCGTTATCTCACTCTGATGATCACAACTTTGGCTCTGTTTACTCTCGTCGACCATCGAACGTGCCCCCAGTCCGGCGGGTAAACAGGTTGTTGGCGGCAAATGGATTTATACAAACCGTCTAAATGCATATGGTACTCTCCATCGCCTTAAAACCCATCTCGTGGCAAAAGGCTTCGCTCAGACATATGGTGTTGATTATTTCGATACATTCTCTCTGGTTGCTAAAATGGTCTCCGTTCGATTATCTGTATCTCTTGCATCTGATTATCATTGACATCTTCATCAACTTGATGTCAAAAATGCATTTCTACATGGCTTTCTTGAAGAAGAAATATGTCTGCACAATCTCCTGGCTTTTTGGCCTCAGGGGCCGGTTCTCATGTCTGTCGACTTCGTCAGTCTCTTTATCATTGGTCTCTTCATCAACTTGATGTCAAAAATGCATTTCTACATGGTTTTCTTGAAGAAATATATCTGCAACAATCTCCTGGCTTTTTTGCCTCAGGGGCCAGTTCTCATGTCTGTCGACTTCATCGGTCTCTTTATGGGCTCAAGCAGTCTCCTCGTGCATGGTTTGGTAGATTTTGCGATGTCGTCACTACATTTAGTTTATCTCATAGTATGAAAGACCACACTGTTTTCTATCAAACAACGTCCTCCGACTGCATCCTGTTGGTTGTATATGTTGATGATATCATTATTACTGGTAGGGACTCGAATGGCATTGTCTATCTCAAGGCTTATCTTCAACAACAGTTTCATACTAAAGACTTGGGTCCTTTGACATATTTTCTAGGCATTGAAGTCTCTCGTTCTTCAACCAGCATCTTTCTTTCCCAACGAAAATATGCATTGGATATCTTGTAGGATACTAGTTTGTCTCAAGAAACTGTCTTTGACATTCCTCTTGAACCAGGGGAACGGTCTCTCCATGATGGCACTGACTCATATTCTCATTCAGATAGGTATCGTCGTCTTATGAGCAAACTCAATTATCTTACCATGACTCGTCCGGATATTGTCTGCGCTGTCAGCAAGGTTAGGCAATTCATGGAACATCCGACGAAATCTCAATGGGATGTTGTGTTTCGCATTGTCAAATACATTAAGACTTTGCACATGGTCTTCGGTATTCACATCATGATCATCTGAATATTGAGGCCTTTTGTGATGTCGACTATGTTGGTTGCTTATCTACCCGAAAGTCTACTTCTGGGTTTACGGTTTTCCTGACTGGTAACTTAATCTCCTAGCGAAGCAAGAAACAAACTGTCATCTCCAGATCCAGTGCTGAGTCTGAATATCGTGCGATGGTCACGATCACTACTTAAATTTTTTGGCTTCGTCACCCCCTTCATGAAATTGGTTTTTTGCCACATACTTCTGCTCATATTTCGTGAGATAATCAGGTGGCCACGAAGATTGTTTCTAATTCGGTCTTCCATGAACGCATGAAACATATTGAGATTGACTGTCACTTTCTTCGCCATCACCTTGAGCAAAAACATATCAGTTTTAGCTACATTCCAACAGCTCATCAGTTTGCTGATATCTTCACCAAAAGCTTATCGGGAGCTCGACTGGAATCTATGCACCAAGTTGGGCATCCACAGTATCAGAGACCCAGCTTGATTGTGCAGTCTTGTTTTTTGTGTCTTCTTACTTTCTTTTTTGTGGAACTCTACTTCTAAACTATACTTGTTCTAGCTTGAGGGGGAATGTTAGGCCCGTTTAAGTGTATTTCCGAGTCCTAAATCGTTTTCCTCCTACATGCATTTATTTTCCTCTATCTATACATGAAGGTCTGCACCTCTCTTTGAGGTAGGAATTGTAGCATTCTACACACTCCATATCCTTCTTTAGGATGTGTGCTCTCTCTAGAAAGGTGGGGCATCGATTCACCACAATTCTTTTATCTGAAGGGTCGTATAGGTAACGTAACATCCTATAGTTTCCTTAGGAAGTCCTATAAAGATACACTTCATACCTCGAAGTGTTAGTTTGTTGTCTGTTAAAGCCTTAACAAACGTCTCGCATCTCCATGCACGCAAGTTTGACTACGAAGTCCTTCCCAGTCCACAGCCGGTATGGGATACCATTGGCCACTTTGGTTGGCACGTGATTTAGTATGTATGCTACAATTTATAATGCATATCTCCAAAAGGATAATAGAAGACTTGCATAACTTTCCATCGACCTCACAATGTCAAGCAAGGTACGGTTCCCCATTTCACTGACACAATTCCACTGTGGTATATAAGGAGTGAGTTGGCATAGGATCTCACACTCCTGTAAAAGGTCGATAAACTCTTAGTTAAGATGCTCAACATCTCGATCAGATCGAACCTTCTTTGAATTTCTCAAAAGATTCTGACTTATACCTCATTAAATAGACATATTCATATCTACTTAAATCATCAGTGAAAGTAATAAAGTAAGAATATTCACATCTAGCTTCTACAGGAAAAGGACAGCACACATCAATGTATACAAATTCTAGAAGCTTCATGGCCCTTTCACCTTATTCATCAAATAGTGGCTTGGCCATTTTGCCTTGTAAACAAATGTGACATCTGTCAAGGGGTTTTAACTCAAAAGAATAACCATCTTGATAGAGCTTGGTCAAACGCTTCTCATTTACATGATCAAGACGGTGATGCCACAATTGGGTGCGAAATAAGCCATGCAAACTGGATTCGTTATTGTAGAATGGACCTAATACCCAAGATGTCTCTCTAAGGAAGGTCTTGGGGTTATCTTATAATGAATAATAGAGGTGACATGATACGTCAAGTCCGATGTGGGACTTGACACAACCTAAATCTCTAACACTCCCCCTCAAGTTAGGTGTTCCAAGCTTGGATACATAATAAAACAAAAACAAAGCACAACACTCTCCCTCAAGCTGGGACATATATATTTATCGTGTCTAGTTTGTTACACAAAAATTGAACTCGTAGTCCAGGCACTCCTTTAGTAAGAACATCGACAAGTTAATCAGAATTGTGAACGTGGCCGAAGGCAATCTTCTTTTCAAAGTTTTCTCGAACGAAATGACAATCAATTTCAATACGCTTTGTCCGCTCATTAAAGACTAGATTTGTGGCAATCTTGATAACAGCTTGATTGTCACGCCAGATATGTGTTGGTTTCTTGGTCGTATACCCAATCTCGTGAAGAATTTGTTATGCCCAAATAATCTCTACAGTCACATATGTCATGGCACATTACTCTAGCTCTACACTTGAGCGGGAGATAACGGTTTGCTTTTTGCTTCGCCATGAGATCAAATTTCCTCCAACAAAAACCGCAAAACCAGACGTAGATCTCCTAGAAGAGAGACATCCAGCATAATCTGCATCACAAAATGTCTCAATATTTGTAAGCCCGTGATCAAAATATAGAAAGCTTAAACCTGGCTCATTTTTCACATATCTAACAGTGCGAAGAACGGCCTCTGATAAAACACTATTTTGTTGAATATTTTATTGATAATAAATGATATAATTCCCTCACATTGTGCTAAATATATTCATTTATGAAATATTTGGGATTAGATCATTCATTTGAAAATTTGATAAAAATTCCAGTTTTACCCTTTTAAAATGTACTGTAGTATTTTGAAGATAAATATTTTAATATTTATTATTTGAACTTAATATTTTGTAACAGTGTTCTTAACTTAATTTTTTACAACTTTTATTCAGGACACTAGAGCTAAAGAGTGCATTTGGATGGAGTAAATGGGACATTAAGTCAATGGTGGGCTGGACTCGACAGAATGGACATGGGTTATGTATTTGGGTCATATCTTCTTCATCCGGGCTTGGATTGAGCCCAAATTTTGAGGAAAGCTCGGGGACATGATTTGGTACAAATCAACCTTCTAGAAGGCCGGCCAATTCACGCGTTTTGGAGGTCAACTAGGCGGTGCAACTTGGAATAAAATATTTGGCCGAGTTTTTCATTTCACACTTAAAAAGTTATGTAACCCTAGCCCTCACAAACTCTATTTAAAGGGGTTTTTCACTCTTTGAGAGGGTTGGTCGAGGCTTTGGGAAGGTGTGGCCAAAAGGGTGTCTCTTGGGAGCCCCTCACAACTCTTGGAAGTAAGGCTTTGTGCAAACCTCTCTTCCAAAAAGGCTCTCATCTCCCACCTCCTCTTTGTATTTCTTTTTATTTCATGTTTGTATCTTGAATTTTTCTTCAAATAATCTTCTGTATTCTTCCCTTTTCTTCTTCTCTTAATCTTCTTAATTGGGTTGGAATCAAGAGTGGAGACGAG
This sequence comes from Viscum album, assembly GCA_963277665.1. Lineage (NCBI taxonomy): Eukaryota > Viridiplantae > Streptophyta > Magnoliopsida > Santalales > Viscaceae > Viscum > Viscum album. The sequence continues at coordinate 2,002,611,110 of OY728146.1, read as the reverse complement.
ATTGGGTTCTACCCTTTCAATCCTTTGCTCATGCAAAACATCTCCACGATGACCACACCGCCCATGGAAGAGTAGTTTTTAGTGATCGATCTATCTTCTACCCTCTTCATTTAATTATTTTGAATCATTGAGCTACTGTAATTCACTTAATATGATCCATGAATTGTGTTTTTAAATTGTAAGAAACTAAGCAAGCAATTGAACAATTAACACAAAAACACACGAGGTCGAGATTTTGTGTAAATTGTGAGAGCGCAATCTTAATCGATAATACAAGACCACACGGGATAAATTTGTAGAGTTTAAATATAATCTCTAAACACAATTCATCCTCATTTCCAGAATGGATATGTGCTCTAATTAACCACTCACCATAAGCTAACCTTAGAACAACAATCAAAGCAGGGTGTTGCGATTGCGTGTTCCGAAGCTAGCCTAGGGTTTAAGTAATTCCATTTTCGTGGTTAAGTTAACCCTTGTAGGGTTCAAGGGTTAATAGGGGATCATAATTAAGTGGATATTGATTTAAATGATAATGATTAATAAGTAAATGAAGAGATAGAGTTAGATCGATTACGCCTTTTAAAATATTTTCTAAAAAAAAAACATCTTCTTGTTGTCTCTTTTTAATCAAACTTTATTTTAAAACTAAAAACAAAAAAAATGCAATATTCTTCCAGCAAACTTCTTCTAGATTTATAAACTATATACAACCCCCATCATTTTAAGTAGTGTTTCAATTTTATTCTCTTATTTTTAGAATACCTATGAAAAGTTGTTTTAATTCACTTCCTCCTTTTAGAGACGACCTTGGTCAGCCACTCTGCTGCACCCAAGTACCCCAAAATCACACTAATCATTTGAGGGCGCCCACGACAGCGCTCTTTCAGCCTCCCACTGTGTTTTTGTTGGAGATTCCATAAATTGACTCACCTTGCTAACCACACAAGCAATATTGGGTCGAGTCATCGTCAAGTAGTTGAGCTTCCCAACAAGTTATATGTATCTGTCGGGTGATGAAAACATTTCACTATCAGAATGTAATGACCTTTCTCCAAGTTCGAGGGGTGAATCAATCGAGTCAGCTTGAGTCATTTCAGTCTCTTGCAGAAGATCAAGAACATACTTCCTTTGAGATAGAAAAATTTCCTTGGCACATCTGGAGACCTCAATCCCTAAGAAATATCGTAATGGACCCAAATCCTTCGTATGAAAATGTTGATGAAGGAAGGATTTGAGTCGATCAATGCCGTCAGTATCACTTTCAGTAATGACAATGTCATCCACATAGACAATCAAGAGAATGTTGTCTGTTGTAGACCGGTGATAGAGAACAGAAGAATCTTTTATGTTTTGACACATGTCAAGCTAAGCATAACGGTGCAAAAGTGCCCGAACCAGGCATGAGGTGACTGCTTGAGGCCATATAACGATCAATGAAGGTGACAAACCTTGGAAGACTCCCCCTAAGCAACAAACTCCGGTGGTTGCTCCATATAAACTTTTTCATCAAGAAAACCATGGAAAAAAACATTTTTCACATCCAGCTGATGGAGAAGCCGATAATAAGAAGCAACAAGTGAGATAAATAAGCGAACTGATGCCATTTTGGTCACTGGAGAGAAAGTGTCAAAGTAATCAACGTCATACGTCTGCTCATAACCCTTAGAAACAAGTCGTGCTTTGAGATGATTTAGAGAACTATCGGCGTTTGCACACACGGTATAGATCCACTTGCACCGATAACCTATTTATCCATAGAAAGAGGGACAAGATCCCAAGTGTGGTTGGTTTCCATGGCCTGAAGTTCATCCTGCATGGCATGTAACCAACCGGGATGAGATATGGACTCGGCAACAGTGCGTGGTGTCGAGTAATCAATCAATGTCTCAATAACTCAGGAGGTAGACGCAGATAATCCCAGATAAGACTGACAGGGGGTGAGCCTTTGCGGAGTGCTATAGGCAACTCTGGTGACGGAGCATCAGGAGCAGGTGAGTTGTCAGGTGTGGTAGGGACAGTAGGTGGCTGGATGGCGGATGTGTGAGGTCAGCGAGTATATATCTGGCCAAATCGTGATCCAACAATATCACTAGGAAGAGATAGGGGTGGTGGTGTATCGAGAGAATATGGCAAAATAATTTCGAATCAAGAAGAGTAAATGGTGGTGGTAACTCGGGAATAGAAAGAACTAATGATTCGATAAAGGAAACATCAGTTGAGACAACATAGCGAGGCAAATCTGGAGAGAAGCATCGATATCCGCACTGGGTGCGAGAATAGCCAAGAAAATGCATTTTAGAGCACGTGCATCAAACTTGGTAACCGGGGAGCGAATATCTTGAACATAACACACACAGCCAAAAATGCGGAGGGGTAGGGAATGAAGGGGTGTTGTTGGAAATAAGGAGTGGAAGGGTGTCTCCCACTGAAGAACAGACGAGGGAAGGAAGTTTGTTGATAAGATAGGTGGATGTGAAAATGGCATCGTCCCAAAAAATGGTTGGAACTTTTTCGTGAAATAAAATTGTCTGAGCAAATTCTAACATATGACGGTTTTTTCGTTTAGCAACACCATTTTGTTGAGGTGTGTCAGGACAAGAGATCTGATGGATAATGTCATAGTTATTGAGAAAAGACCGGAAGGGTCCAGATAAATATTCACGATCATTGTCAGAATGAAAGCAGTAAAGTTTAGCGGAAAACTGGGTGGTGATTTCTTGATAATAAGAGCGGAACACGATAAATATTTCAGAACGATTTTTCAACAAATATACTCAAGTCATCCAAGAAAAATCGTCGATGAAAGTAACAAAATATCGATAACCCGGTTTAGATGGACTAGGACCGGGCCCCAGATATCAGAGTGTACCAAATGAAAAGGAGTGGATGGACGGGGAGCTGCTCATGGAGCATAGGTGACCCGGTATGTTTTGCGTAGTGACATGACTCACATTCAAATGGAAGAAGAGGTCCCAATCCTGGAAAAAGTTTTTGAAAAATGGGGGCAGGTGGATGACCAAAGCGATAGTGAAGCTTGAGGGCATGATCATAGGTGGCAGGGCACGCGAGAGTGGGGGTCGAGTCAAGCACATACACATCACCATGAAGTCATCCAATACCAAACACCCGAGTCGTCGAATGCCCCTAAAATATAACCGAAGCATGTGGCAAGATGGTCTGACGCTTTAAGTCAGCTGTCAGATTACGAATTGATCGTAAATTAAAGAGACAATGGAGAACAAAGGCAACGGCGGATAGTGTTAAGCCAGGCGTAATTGTACAACCTGCAATCTACACTGTCTGACCATCAGCCACAGTAATATTACCTCCAGATGAGGTCGCTCTATAAGATCGAAGAATACCTGCATCTCCAATGATGTGCTCTGAGGCACCAAAGTCAACAACCCAAAAGGTGCACCGTTGGGAGAGACATGTTGCCTGAGTATTGCTATGGGCAATAATGGCGTTTGATGATGCCATAGAGTGTGATGAAAATGCACAGGGACAAGGTGTTGAAGGTGCACAGTTGATAGAGTATAGGTGGTGAAATTGCACGGCTAGAGCATCCAGGTATTAATTAGGCTATTGAGGAAAGATCAACATGGATAATATCGGGGCGTGGTTGTGCAATGTGGGGGAGTTGTCGCGCGTAAGGGGTCCATTACAGGTGTTCCGTAGCACACAGGGGGGGGGGGGCGTGGTAACGGCGCAGGGGCGCTGATGTGGGTGTCGCGCAGAGAGCACAAGGGGCAGGGGGCAGGGGCCACCGCGCGCACAAGGTAAGGGCACAGGGGGGTCGTCGCGCCGCACAGGGGGTGCGCAGGGGGTCGTCGAGCACACAAGGGGGGGTCGTCGCACGCACAGGGGGGCGCAATGGACCGTCACACCGGACAAGGTGGGCCACCCGGGGGGCGTCGCACAGGAGGGGTGCAGCAGGGGGTCTGCCCGAGTCTCAAAAAATAAGGGAGAGAGAGGGTGGGCTAGGGTTTGAGAAACCGCTCTGATACCATGTAGAATGGACCCAATACCCAATATATCTCTCTAAGGGAGGCATTGGCGTTATTTTATAATGAATAATAAAGATTACATGATACGTCAAGTCTGATGTGGGACTTAACACAACCTAATCTCTAACAGTTATCAATTGTCAATACTTAGTTTTCATAATCTATTACATAAACCATTATTGAGTTGTGGCATACCATAACAATTTCATTGTTATAAAAGTAGCATTCCTTATTTCCAAATTGAAAAATAAATCCACCTATGTCAAGGCAAGAAACAGAGATGATATTCTTGGTAACACTGGACACATAATAACAGTTCTTTAAAACCAAGATAAGTCATGCTGGCAATGTGAGGTGTTAGTCTCCAATGTTCAGAGCAGCCGGCCTCACTCCATTAGCAGCCTGTAAATCCACCTCACCTCGTATAATGTTTAGAAATCTACTTGGTTCCTACATTTGAATACAGATGTGAGCACCACAAGCTGTATCTAAAACTCAATGTGTATATATAGAAAGATTGCACCCGATAACGAATGCACATGAAACTTCCCCTTGCTTCTTTAATTGCATGCACCTCTTCTTTCAGTGGCCCAACTTGCCACACGCAAAACATACTATGTCCTTTTTTTTTCTCTATCTTTGGATCCTCCTTTTTTTTTGAGTGAGTCTTGGGACCCTTTGCCTTGTCCTTTTTATTCATCATAAGAACCGTAGGTTTTTTACACCTCATATCCTTGTCAACTTGGCGAATTAACGTAAGGAGTTCCAAGAGACTTCTCACCATTGCTCATATTATAATTAACAATGAAATTTAAGAAACTCTTAAATGGTAAGAATATAATGAGATCTGTGTGCAGTTCATCGTGGATTTTAAATCCCAAGATGTCCAAGCTCAATGTAGCCAATTAGGCCCAGTCGGCGCCAACTTCCCAAACTTGCACGTGAATGGTGCATTGAAGATCTCATGTCTCTCTCGTCTCACCTTCACTTGATAAAGATCACAAAGGTGAGAAATGATGTAACATATCCTGAGTATTTTTACCTATAGATCACGATATAATGATTTTTCTGGTTATCTAAAACCATTGTGGTGGGATGGGTAGTTAATGGTTTCATCTTCATGGTATACATGATGTGGTTTTTCAAAATTCATCAAAAAATGAAACTTCTAAGAAAAATAGCACAAGCTCACCCTACGATAATTCTTACATTCCACCTTATAAAGATTTTTATTTTTTAAAATAAAATTTACAAAATTGTCTTAAGAGCACATTGTACATATACGATACCATGAAACATTGGACATTTGCGGCATCGTCCAAATGTTTCATATATAGAGAGAGTCCATCCTCACTAGCCTCTATGTCAGGTGCTTTAGGAATAGGGGTTTCTAGCACATAATTTTCGTCTATGACGTAGTATAACGCACAAACGCCTACACCATTCCTGGAAATTCGACCCAGTGAGAAGGTGGATCGCAATGATATTGTCAAAGTCATGAGGGTTGCCATTTCTATAATAAATAAAAGCAGTTTTTAGTACTTTATCTGGATTGCAAAATGGATAATAAATTTAATTTAATTTATTAATCTCACAATTTTATCGAAATCCGATAGTCTTCACCATTGGTTTCAGAATATCCTGTCGTGTGGATATTCTAGTGATAAGGCTCCATATGTTCCTTCTCATAACCCAGACTTTGGCCATTCAAATTACTTTAACAAATTTAGGTAAACGTAACTTATCAATTGCATTAACTCGCAGTTCATTCTCCAATCCTGAAATTTTGGACTTTGATTTCATCAACAATTGCCTCCAAAATGGTATCGGACAAACTTTGGTCATCACACCAAATACCAATTTGGTTAAGTTGACCCAAAACCCTTATAAGAATTCCTCGATAAGACTTTGGTCATGCAAACACTTAGTTCTATGGTTGCATTCTTAAGTAATGGAAGCCTTGTCTGACTTAATATTTGATATGAGAGATTTTTTATCTTTATGTGTAAACTGACCATTTTATCTTATTACATGCTTATTGATATTAAGTGGATTTAAATTAAGTGATTAACCAAGTCAATATAATGTTTACACATATTTTTATTTTTATTTTTATTTCATCTTGCATGTTTGCTAATTAATTTATTTAATGATTAAACACCCATAAATAATTAACCATACAGTAATAAAATAAATAGTGGAATGACCATGAGATTTTCTAATGGTTGGTTTATCCAGTGGATGATAAACCAACCCTTGACCCTAGGGAATAAACTCCTAAAATCATTCCTAATTCGAGTTGTAACATTCCACATGTGCTCCTGTGTACCTCTTGGATTGGTTTCACCGCGGCTCCGAACATGAACTGTCTCGACTCGTAAAGGAGCTTCACCCATTACATAAGCTTTTAGTCACACGCGGGTAAGGGGAACCAAATGATTGGTTAAAGAGGTATACATAAAAAAACCTACAGACACACTAGCATTCTTTATGTTCATTCTTTATGTTCACAAAATATGATATCTATGAAGATATTGTATTATACAACATCAACTCGCAGGGTGCGACTTTGTTGATTCAAGACTTTACAATGAGAGACATATTATATGAGGGAAGTCGTATAATACAACATGAGGAAAAATTGTTTTTATGTATTTATGTAATGCAATTTATTTTATAAAATGTTTCTAGATTACAGTATTTTGCCAATAAAAACATTTATATTAATTTATGAAGGGTCAATAAATGTCTCTTTGAATATGAAAAAATCATAATTCATATTATTAAATATTAATTTAACAAATATGAATTGTTCATATTAGTGCTCTATTTTTAAAAACCATCATCGACACATGCCCAAATATCCAGATGAATTTATGTCTTACCAAAATTGTTAGAGATTCAAAATCAAACAATGGATATTTTATATGAATTGTTCGTATTTATTCTCTATCATATGTTGTACACCTAACCCAGTTTGTTGGGGCATAAAGGCAATATCCAAGAGGTCAAGTGATGGGAATGTGAGTGTAAGGGACGGCGACCGGTTGGCCAGGAAGGGAGAAGTCTTTGGCAGTCCAGCGGATAGTCGACCAAGGCTTCCCATACACAACACTTGCCAAAGGGGATACGTAAAAGTCCTGGTGTTGATACATAAGTGTGTCGAGGGGGCGGTGTTTGATACGTAAAGGTGGCTGAGAGGGATACGTAAGTGTAACTTGTACCAAAGGGGGAATACGTAAGGGTAACCAATACTAGAGGGGGAATACATAAGGGTAACTACCAGGGGTATAATTGTATTTGCATTCTTTTAAGTGGTCCGTCCGGGGAGTATAAATAGGGGTCGGGATTTAATGGGCAGCGCATTCGGTAATTTCTGTTAATAAGGCTAGTTAGCCTTCGGCCTATGGAGGGGAGCTCTCCCAGGATTGGGGTAGCAATTCTCTAGAAAGTTTTAGAGACTAGTTATATTTTTGTACCGAATTCCGGTTCATGAATAGAAATTCTTATCATCTTTAAAATCTCTATCAATTGATGCTTCCATTAAAAGATTCGAGAGAGAATCTAGGAGTTTCTAGACCGATAGATTTTGAAGTTGTCGGAAAAGTTATATGCCCACATGCATGAAGATCCGACTCGCAACTGTGGAAACGTCAGTCACGGAGGTGAAGAGAGGAATGCAGTGCTGGTTCCGGGCATGCTGGGGAAGCGTGGAACAATGGGATTTTAAAATTTTATCGTCGATTGAACTTCATGACGTCGTCACCGGCGATGCGCAACATCCGATTACAACCCGAGAAACTCATGTGGAAGGAATTAAGCACAAAAATAAAATTGAATCTTTATGTCGTTTGATTTGTTGACGCAATCATGTTCCGCTCTTTGCTAGCGGTTGTTGCTTGAAAGAACCGACGTTGAATCCCTCAAGATCGTCCACACACGCTCCAGATGTTTGTCGGTCATCGATCTTCGAACTCGAAGAGCTAGCACGTACAAAGGAAGACCTCTTCAGCACCGCCACGATCACAGGATCACTATTTCTTTGATCCGAAAGGGAGAACTCGGATCGAGGTGATCGAATCTCCCTCTTCTTCTAAAACTTGAGAAAGAGCTTAAGAGAAAATCCAAATGGATGAGTAGTATGTTGGAGTTGATGCCCTATAACCAATTATCTTTGTACTTTCGATTACTATTATATATAATTAATTTCTAATCACATCCTAATCGTTCTTCTGCGTGACAATGTATATGACAACATCCTAAGATACTTGTCGCATTGAAAGTACATAGCAGTTCCTTGCTATGATGCGATATTTCAGATGTTATGACAGTATACCTTAATCTTATGTTCTATGGTTAGATGACATCGTCTGAAGGGACACAGACGATGCAAGCATCAGAGGTAGGAGGCTCATAAGACATTGAAACATCATCTCATGGTGTTCACCCTTGGTAATCTCCAAGAATGGAGGTTATGAGAATGGACCCGCCAATAAGAATTTCACATGTTTCATGTGTCATTAGATATTCCTATCTATGGACATATGTAATGATCTTTTGACTTTAAAATTATTATTAATGTCTATCACGACTCGCGTACTTAGATGTATTCCGTAAACCGTGATGATGATTGTTCACAGCGAAGTTGGATACATTAGGTGTGTCACGAGTGACATTGCATTAATGAATAATGTGAGAGAGAATTTGTCCCTTTCATTGGAAGAGTATCTAAGGACTTTTGATGGTGCCTGATAAGTCCATGGTCATGGCTAGTACATATTGACAGGTTCGTTTCTGGAAAGTCAAAGAGAGTTGAGCATATAAGTTGATAACACAAACTATACAACCTACCTGACATGAGATATCATGACAAAAAGATTATATTACACAATAAACATTCGTAGGAGGTTGAATGTCGTTGCGACATCAACTCTTTTATCTATGGGTGTCTTGACGTGCTGTTAAACGCTAGATTTGGACTTTAGGCGGTTTAGCCTAATGCTATTGAGAAAGGGGCCTAAAGAGACAATAAATGTATCCAAGAACATCGGTAAAATTCTATATGAGTTTAACAAGTACATTAAATTATTATTCTCAAATCCAAGGAATAATATTTAATCAGGTCTATTGGTTGATCGCAAGTATTTATTTATCAATGTATAACACGGTGACTGATTAGCCATTGAATGAGGCTAATATTCATTGTTAATATATATAATATTCATGTGCTTCATTATTCATAAACACCATTTTAGTGCATTTTACACTTTGAATATCATTTCACATTATGATTGTAATTTTTTGTTAAAGTGCACTATTACTTGGTACATATTTAAACACCTCCTAAAACACAAAATGTTCTTGATTATATTTTCATATTTTATTTTCAGGTCTCCCATGCTATAAGGAACAATTCATTCTTTTGGATCACTTGAAGATTCACATTGAAGACCACCAAAGTTGGCCTTGAACCAACAACAATCTGGGCAAAGTAAACTGAAGAACAACTCAATAAAGAGATCGTAGCGGCCACGATACAAGCCCGGTTATTCTGAAAATTTAACTGAAGATAGAGAACATCATGGGGAACATTTCATCCAACAGTGAAAAAAGCTAATTCGGAGTGTTAAAAGGCAGTTTCATGCGACCCAGTTTGGAGATAAAATTCTCAACCAGATTCTGCGGCCCAGAAAAACAGTTCATTTTACACATATCTCGCGAACCAAATATCCATTTTGGCTGAAATTTTACAGACACTCAGGGGACATCTATATCTTCATTTTTGTCTTCTATGGCCCACCGAAATTCGGCCATCTAGATGCTCTTTTCGGCGCCTTTGTTTAGTGGATGCTAGTTGGCTCGGATTGATTATCAAGGGTGGAAAAGTCCACTTTCCCTTAACTTTCCACCCACCTAGGCCCACCACCATTAATTGAGATGACTTCCACTATTGTTGACTCAACCCAAGGCTTCAAAAATTCCTATTTAAGGCAGTGTTGTTGAAGGAGTGGAGGATCTTTGGTGCTTTCTTTCATTGTAATGTTTTGTTGCAATTTTGTTGTCTCAAGTTTGTCTTTCACATGTAAGTTGTTCTAATTCATCTTAGTTCATTAATAAAAGTTCTTCTTCTTCTCTTATTCTGTTCTTATTCATATCACGTTGATACCGATGGCTCAAGGTGTGAATTTATTCACACCAAACCTTGTGAAATCATCACACAATGGTGGAGGTCGTTATTTCATTGTTTTTTTTTACTTCTTCATTTCCTCTCTCATGAGTCTACTTCCCGCTTCCATTGAAACCATAACATCAATAGAGGGCTAACCCTCTTATGGGTTGATCCAAGGGAGTAGCAAGGGGCTGGATTGGATGTTATTTATCACCTCATTAATGTCTAATCACTTCTTTTAATTGAGATTTTTATTTGATGATTTTAAAACTTCTTCGTCCTTATTGAATTTTAAGCCTACATACTTCAAGTGCTAATACGAACCTTTACCTTCAAGTCCTCATTAATTTGATCCTCCAAGTGTATAGGTGATTAGTATTATGGTGTGTTGGTATTAAACCAGTAAGTGATGAAGTTGTTTGATCTTCTTGAATAAACTCATCTCAAATATAAGAAATTGAAACCGTTAAAAAAAGAATTTCATCCAATCCACCTCAAGTGATAACCAAGGATCAACTCATTCTTTTAAATTGAATTCACTTAAGTCTCTTAGCATTCACTTAAACCCATCTAAAATCAACCCAAGTTGGTCACTTCATAGCCAAAAACAATCCATAGAAAGTACGTGTCTATAGGTTACTTCTTAGGTCTCTGAAGATTCGACAACCCAAGCTAAACTACAAGCGACCGCTTAACCCTAAAAACTTGGGTAAATTTGGGTGAGACCAGTGACATTTATTTATTCAAATAAATAGTCATAATACTTGGTTTGGTAAATAATGAGGAGAACGAGCAAACCAAGTTATGTTTTGGTGAGAATGGAAATATTATTTGAATAAATATTAATTTATTTATTTGAGAGAAATGATATTTAATTAGTCCGCACATTATGCGCATGTCAAGTAAATAATAATATTATTATTATTATTCAGACATGGGGTGTTAGGTCTCCAACATAGCATGTGTCTACAAGGCAGAATTTAGGAGGGAAGGAATGGAATAAACAGCATAGCAGCACCTTTTATTTCAGTAGTAGGAGAACAATCGTTGTTACAACAGGAAGAAGGAAAAAGGAATGGAGGAAGAGGACCCTCTCCATGGAAGACCACTCTATAGAGCCAAGGGCGGCACCTCCCTAGGGCTGACACCCAACAACCCTGCTGAAAAAATACAAAAAAGAATCCCCCCTCACACAAACGGGTGGCCCTCTATTTAATAGCTCACCAAGTCAGTTAACCACCCCCTGACAACTAATAAAGAGTGTTGGAGTCTTGCATCCCACATCGGACTTGAGGTCCGGTGTGGTCTTTAATATTCATTATAAATTAACCCCAAAGGCTCCTTTAGAAATGGACCTTGGGGATTCGGGTCTCTCATTTTCTCAACCTACATGGTATCAGAGGAGGTTTGATCCCTCCCTCACATATTTTTTTTCATTTAGAGTTCTACTTTTTTTTCTCGTGCGGGGGGCGGCGGCTCCCATCCAAATAGTCGCCCCCCCCCTCTGCTGCTCCTGCCGGTCATCCCTCCCGAGCGGTAGCCTCCCGCTCCGGCTCTGTCCGGCAGCTTCCCCCTTGGTGCGCCTTCCCTTCCGGCGCCCGCTCCTCCTGCGTGCAGGCCCTCCCCGCCTCGGCTCCCCCAGCCTGCGGCCCTCCTTCCCGGCGCCCTCCCCATCGCGCATCCCGTCGCCCCCATCGGCCCCGGTGCGCCTCTGCGTCACGCCTCGTCCCGGCGACCCTCCCAGCGCGCGCTCGTCCTGCTCGCGATCCTCCCGGCGGCTCCGTCCAGATCCGTCCCGGCTGCTCCGTCCAGATCGTCCCGGCGGCTCCGTCCTGCGCGCGACTCTCGTTGCCCCGCTGCGTCCTCTCCCGACGCAGCCCTCCCCGTCCCTCCCGGCGCGCGATCTCCCCGACATGACCCTCCTCTTCGGCGGCAGCCTCCCGAACCCGACGGCCCGTAGCGCCTCCCTCCCCGACAAGGCTCCTCCGGCGCGCGGCTCCTGACGCGGCCCTCCTCTCCGGACAGGGCCCTCCTCGTCGCGCCTCCTCCCTGGTGCGCGATCTCCTCGGCGCACCTCCACCCAGTCGCCGCTCCTCCCGTCGCAGCTCCCTCCTCCCGGCGGCCCTCCTCTCCCGCCCTCTCTCCCGGCGGCCCACTCTCCCGGCGCGGCTCCTCAGTCGCGGCCCTTTTTTTTTCTGGCGTTTCTTCCGCACGGGACTCTCCAGCGGCACGCACTCTATTCATGCCGGCTCCTCCCAGCAGTCGGCCTCAAGCCTCGTCGGCCCCTCTCTGCGCGACAGCCGGCCTCCATTCCCGGTCGGCTTCCAGCGCCGCCTCCCGCTATCCTGCTCCCTCGCCGGCCTCCTCCTGCGCCCCTCTTTCAGCAGCCATCCGGCTCCAGTTTCTCCCCGCGGCTGCCCTGCTTTAAGTTTCGGCTCTCCGGCACCTCCTGCGGCATCCCCGCCTCGCCGGCATCTCCCGACGACTCCCGGCAGCCGCATCTCTATCCGTCGGCACGCCCATTCGTCGGCGCAGCAACTCGACCACCTAGAATTTGGGCCCGTTGGCGCCGCCAAATCCCGCAACAATTCTGCGGAATCCCCGCCTCCCGTCGCCAGCCCCGCAAGTGCGGTTTTCTTGGTGCTGGTTTGGATTTCCCGGTGTTTCATCGACCGGCCTCACTGGTGCGGCATTCCTGGCGTTCCGTCAAACGACCCGGTCTCTATGTGGTTCATCTGCTGTGTCTGCGACATCATCCATCCATCATCCTGCGCAGGAGTTTCGATCGTGAGGGGGAGCAACAGCCTTTGCAGCTTTCTTTTTATTTCGTCTGGTTTTGTAATCAAGCTGGGTCTATCCAGCTTGAGGGGGAGTGTTTGCAGTCTGTTGATTGTTTTGTCTTCATTTGTTTGACTTGTTTTTTTTCTTTATGTGTCCAAGCTAGGTACACCTAGCTTGAGGGGGAGTGTTGGAGTCTGCATCCCACGTCGGACTTGAGGTCCGGTGTGGTCTTTAATATTCATTATAAATTAACCCCAAGGGCTCCTTTAGAGATGGACCTTGGGGGTTCGGGTCTCTCATTTTCTCAACCTACAAAGAGGAAGTACAATGTTACCCCTAGAAAAAAATACACATGCTACTAACTACCCCTCTTACAGACAACCCACTGCACAATGACTACAGCCCCACTACCTCTCCTTAAAATACACCTTGTCCCCAAGGTGGATTCCCCAAAAGAGCTCAATGTCTTGGAACACTGGAGAAATTGCTCTCTGCTTTAGCATTGGAACGTCGGACTCTTGTGGCGGTTTTGGCGATGGCCGAAGCTACAAAACAACTTTCCATTCCCTCGGTTCTAGAACATGATGAAATTCCTTCCGGTGTGGTGGTTCTTGATCCTCTTTGTCCTCCATGCAATCCCCAACAACAAGTCTGGTAAACTCCAGCTGCTCTGTATCACAACAAGCCTCCATTTCACCATAAATTCCAGCCACATGTTGTAAGAGCTTCTTCAGTCCGTGCCTCCTCAGTACTTTGAAGACAAATAACTACACATTATTTTCCTTCAAAACCTACTTTGCAAGATTAACAGTTGAAAGAGCCTTAGCTATCTCCCACGGAGGCTCCCACTGTGGTCGCATGGTGGAGAGAAGAACAGAAGCATACATTAAATCCTCCCTTATCTTTGCCCAAAACTCAAAAGCCTTCTTGTACATAACCAACACTGTAACTTCCAACAGTGCTTCTACAATTTCAGACTCGGCATCTTTGTAACCAAGTGTACAACATACATAACTTTCCCTTGCTTCAGCCCGCTTCTCTCCCACACTTTCCACCAGCCCCAAACAAGAAACAGAGGCCTGTCCGGTAGGCCTCGGCTTCACAGTGCACCCACCAACCCGCACTCTTTCTATATCAGCAATATTGGGAATGCGTTGTGGCGGCCCTGCTGAAAAATACAAAATGAATCCCCCCTCACACACACGGGTGGCCCCGTATTTAATAGTCCACCCAGCCAGCTACTGCTAACTACCCCTGACAACTAATAAAGAGGAAGCACAATGTTACCCCTGGCAACAAATACACCTACTGCTAACTACCCCTCTTACAGACAGTCCACTGCACACTGACAGTAGCCTAACAATTGTTCGCACGCCAGGAAATAGGTAAAAAGAAATATAATGAACAATTCATCAACGACTATTATTCCAGTAGTGGGGAATATAAGCAGAAATTACAATGAAATGAGAGGTGGAAAATGTAGGAGACGAGAAAGAAGAAAACTCCCCTGGAAGACCACTTCCGGTGGAGCCAAGCCAAACCTCCCACGATCAACCCTCCCCCACTGAAGGCTCCCCTACTTAATACCCCAACAAAATCACTAACAACCCCAACCTGCCCCCAACAACTATCTATAATAAATTACAACACTGCCCCTTAACAGTCATTTATTACTCCCCTACACACACAACAGTTAATAACTCTGCCCTTATTCTGACAGCCCCCACTGCAATTATTCACCAATGTCCACACAGGCAGCCCCCCAGCCACCCCTCACCTGATAGTCCCAATCCCAGTGGGCCCATGTTCCTAACATTTCCCACACGCTGTAAAATCACCTTGTCCTCAAGGTGAACATATAAGTAAGCATCGTCACTTCCTCTATAGCAGTCTGCCACTCATGAACTTTTTCCCTGCACCAATCAGCAGCAGAAATGGATCCTGCAACACCCGCGCTTTTCTTAGGAAATGTTGGTCCAATTTGTAAGTCCATTTCGGGTGCTAGCACGCACGGTTTGTTCAGGTAATCAAAAACATCTAGATCGTCATTCTTACGCAGCCTCATCAATGACACAATAAGCGAGAATAAACCGTGGTCTCCAACTCTAGCTTTCATCCCATCACTGATAGCTTTTCAGAAAAAATACCAGCAGAAGTATTGGAACAATTGGGCATCTAGCAAATTCACAAGGGCGCTTTAGCAGAGAATAAATGGCAAATGCTAGAAACAGCACTACTCTTGCTGAAGGAATATTGGTGGGACCAACAAGTGTGTTGGGCTCAAGAGAAAAAACAGAACCTTTTCCATCTGAAATATCACCTCATTGTACGACAATTCCTGCAATAATGCATTGGGTAACTGATCCTTTGCAGTGTAGAGGTATCCCAGAAATCAATTCCCCTATATCAGCAACTGAATAAACCTCCTCTGCCAAATCAACGGCCACCAACAGCAGCTCATCTCGAGCCCCCACTCCCTCAAGATGTCAATACCAGAACCATATTTGACACCTGAATTTCCAACCCTGCTTTGGAACAACAGCACAACACTCATATAATACAAAAGGCACAGCAAACAACTCCATTTGGCTCTACTGCCACAGGATTTAAGCCGACTTCCCCTGCACTGGAGGATTTCAAAAACACAATTGTACCAACATGAGTTGCAGAGAGGTTGGGGCGTTCAATGGAAAAATGTTGCGGAAAACTACTAACTGTAACAAAACGTTCCTCAGATGTTATTTTTTTTCTTCTCATGGATGGCTAAAGCATCCTGGCCTTCCTCACTAGCATAAGCTTTAGGAACAAGATGATGTTCCTTACGGTGCGGCAGCTCCTGAACCCCTACAACTACTTCCTAATTCTCAGCTACAGCGGACAGTAACAATGAGGAATTATTCTCAACACTCACAGCTTCAGAAAAATTCTGCACCTCCCCCACAGCTGTTGAAACAGCAGCATTTGTCTGGCTTACTGATTCCTTCAGCGTTTGTCTATTCTGCTGGACATCCTGTGGTCTCTGCCAAAAGTATGCCCATGGCTGCATGAGTGGAAACAGCGTGTCTGCCCATGGCTACGTGGTAGAAAATAATTATAATTTACATACACAAAATGCAATAAAATCATTTTTGAAGAAAATGCATTCTTGAAGCATAAAATAACTTCACTAAAAATTGAGTGCTTATTTCCTAAGCATTAATCAATACTTTTGCATTGAGTAAGACCATTGCACATTTATTTCATAATGCATTTACTCATATTCAAACTCGTCAATTCAACGGCTAGGTTATAATAGTCACATTTAAATAATAATATTTTTTTATAGTATATCACAATTTACTTACAGCTCGTTGTTGTGTGTTAAGCAAGCTATCGAACTTATTATCATCTTAACTAAATTTTCAGGGTGTTACAGAAAGAGCATAAATCAGCACCGTTGTCCATTAATATCGTGTGAGAACACCAAATCTTGTGATGATGTCGGTCTTCACAAAATTTATGATAGCCTTTGTTTCAACTTCTTTGAGGGATATAGCCACAACCCATTTGGAGAAGAAGCCAATGAAAGTAAGGATGTACTTGAAATCCCTAGATATAGCTAGAGGATATGGCCCCATGACATCAATTCCCCAAACAGAAAATGGCCAAGAGTAACTAGTGGTGTGCAGCAGTTTGGGGGTTGATGGATAAAGTTGGAATGTATTTGAAAAACATGGAATTTCATTATGAACTCCATGCAAACTTGCATCAATGATGGATATAAGTATCCAAGTCTCCTGATCTGATGGAAGATCTTGGCTCCCAACAGGTGAGCACCGCAGATGCCGACAAGGACTTCGTGTATAACGATGAAAGTCTCTCCTCCTTCAATGAATCTGAGGAGGAATCCTTCAAATCCTCATTTTCTAGGAATTTGGGCCATCATAAAAAATGAAGTTTACTACCCACCACCAGATCTATTCCTTTTCTGTTTGATCCAACGGTAGAATTCCACTTTGGAGGTAGTCTATTATAGGATACATCCATCTACTTGCGGTATCCATCGGTGAGGACATGGGCTCACCTTGATTGGTGCTAGTATTAACTTCATTGTTCTCCTCCATGCCAATATTGATGAATATAGAGATCACCCAATGATGTGTGATGCAGATGAATGTATTTTACTGGTCTGGATCTACCAGGGCTGTGACTGCATTATCCAATACATTGACTTGTGTGTTTTGTGAACGCAGGACATGACACAACATTTGTTCTGAGGAAAATTTAGACATTAACCCTCGTACATAATCAATCGGGGGGATTAATTCTTCTATCTTAATGGAATATTCACCATTTATTTTCTTGATTACAAATTTTGAGTCACCCTAGATATTTTAAGAAGGCCATCGATATCTACAGGGATATCATTAAACTGGTAATAAGGGCTTTCTATTCTTCCTCATTGTTGATGCATTCTTTTAATAGAAGGAAGCTGGGACAACGTCGGAAAGCTGGGGGCCTCCACGGCTACAGGACGCACGATGAGGGCTGAGGAGAAGCGGCAGATAGGTAGGTCAGGTGGGCCATGGGGGTCGCTGCCCCCTTGGGGGAAAATACGTAGGGTTTTTGTAGGAGGTGTTGGTGTTTATTTATAAAAAATAATATTGATAACACAATACTAAAGTCTGATGTGTGTCACACTCGGTTTTTTTTATCTTTGTCTTGATCTGGTCCATTGGAAATCCCGATCCTTTTCATGGGTATTTGGTGAGATGAATCTTGAGTTTTGAAGTTTCATACAAGTCTAACCACCCTAATTTGGGATCCCCATTGCTTGTTTAGAAGTTTTTGAAGAAAGGGTGGTTACTTCAGGATTTGGGCCAACAGTGAGCCTATTTCCAGTTTTAAAAACCGAATTTGTTTCTTTTATAACTCTTGTTTTTCATCCTTTTTCACCCATTCAACTTCCCACTTGTCCTATACTGACATATTAAAACTTCCATAGCCTTTTGTACCCCATATAAATTCATAAGCATGGTGAATTGGGGTTACTTATTTAGGTGTTGGACCAGCCCATGGGCCCATTTCCTGTTTTTAAAAAAAAAATTGTTTCTTTTATATATAATTCAATTTTTAATATTTTTCGGTGATTCCACCTCCCCCTCGAAACCAATACCCCTATCCTCACCCCCATTGTCGATTTACCCTCTTTGGAGCTCATATGGGTCTCGGATTAGGGCGAAAGTTCTCAGGTTACCTCAAATCGCCCAGAATTGATAAGGTAAATAGTTTTATACATAACTCATTCAATTCGTGCTCTTTTTCAAGAAAATCTTATTTCCCTGATTCTTCCGGACCTTAGGCGACTCTCCAAGAAGTTTCATCCCATTCCCTTTTGGTGCAGATCTAATGGAATACGAAGAGTTTTCTAGTGGAGAAGGTGAGATTTCATCTCATTTATCCTCCCTCTTCTTCCTCCTTTCAATTTTTCTTGGTTTTATAATCTCCCCTAGTAATGATCGACCTAGGGTTCTGTTATACCATGGTTTTTGATGGAGTTTATATTCATTTAGGTCTGGTCTTCATAGTTTTAGGGTTTATAAACCCGCGACGGGTGATTTCAGGCGTACGTTTCCGTTACGCCAAGGATTTGAGGTAGGATATCCCTTTCACAAACCTTTATCATTTAAGTTTCATCATTTTAATTCTTTAATAACCTTATTTATATGATATTTGTTGTTGTGAAACTTTGGTTCTAAAGGTTTTGTGTGCAGTTTATGTTTTGTGACTTATTTTGTTAAAAATATAGTTGTTTTGGTATAAATGTGCACTCCTCTTATTTGATAAATTATTCCATGAGCTTTCGCACTTGGTTTATGGTATTTTGAATATGTTTCAGTAGCTTGAATAACTTTATGGCATGAAAATGGTGTATTATCCCTTTTTAAGTGCTTAACACAGGTTGTTTTTTTTTAAAGAGTGCATGCAATGTATTCGGTAAATTGTCCGGTTGGCTTTTATGTGTCTACTGCAATTTAAAATAATTTGTTTGGATTTATAAATATATTGGAAGCATATAAGAAAATTATTTTGGGATCCTTTTATGACTTTCAAATTTGGATTTTCTTTTATAAACAAATGGTTTTTTGTTTACAACATGTTTTGGCCCGAGTTGCTAGAAAATGGCCCGTTTCACATTCTTATAAAAATGGTTGTGTTTTGAATATGTCACCTGAGTGTTTTAAGGGATTTATAAATGTGGTTTTATTCTTTAAATGGTGTGTCCACACCTCCTTAATAAAATTGAAATGCATAACTTTGTCAAATGTTAGTTTTGAGAAAATGTTTAAAGGCCTGTTTGGCCTTTCCTAAAAATGAAGAATGAGTGTTTTACTTGTAATACCAAGTTGTGCCAATTGGGATTGTTTTATGGTCCATGAAATGATTTTATTAAATGTTATTAGGGCTGCCAAATATGGTTTGGTATGGTTTTGATGTTTTTTTATAATTGAAAGAGTGTTTTTGAATGAGTTTTATGTGCAAAGCCTCAATACACTCCTTGAAATTGTTTTACGAAAATATTTAGTGATTTGTTGATTCGTGAAAAAAATGTGAAGAAAGTTTGTGGGTTGTTTGGGTGTTTATGGTTTGGGAATGGACTTTTTATGTGAAATGTGTATTTGATAATATGTGTAACTTGATTGAGCACTAAAGGGAATCTCGGGTATCTAGGTGGGCGGACGTGTACAAGTATGCTAGTGATCCTGTGGGGTTTGGCCCATGTTTCACGTAGCAAGTTTGACGATGACAACACTAACTAAACTATGATGATGATGTTGGGGGACCACTAGGTTATGGGTATGCTCCCTACTAGTGGCTCGTGTGCACGATAACGGATATTTATTATGGTTACTTTCACCGAGATACGAGGTACCTGGAGCTCACAACTGACTAGTGTCTAGGGGTGTTCCCGTGACTTGTGCTCATTGGATCTTTTGTACTCACCGTCGGCATACGGTGTGTTTGGTTGGTAAATTCAGTAGTGTGTGATTTATTTAAAAGTTAAAATTCTTTAAAGCAGCCCTCTTGAAAACTATTTTCATTTTGAAGTTGCACTGCTTTGAAAGTCGTTACTTGCATTCTTGTTTATAAAACATGCAAGTTTTGGTCTGATAATTTTTTTATAACATGGGACCTCATTTGGAAGACATAACTTTATATTTTTATTTAAAACTTGAAATTGATGTTTCTTTTATTTTAAAGGATGTGCATTGGGAATAGAATATCGGGCTAACCTACTGAGTTTTAATACTCACGCCTATAGTCTTCTTCTGTTTTTAGCCCTTGAGCAGGTTTCAGCTTGAGTTTGATCACCTTGGGCGATGTGTGATCATTTTGTTGGAGGGTGACCAGCGGGGTCGCATGGAGTTAGTTGGTTATCGAGTTTGGTCAGTTGAGTTGTTGGCTTAGTTGTACTTTCAGTTTCTTGTACAAATAATGTTCAATTCAATTTTTATATAAATGTATTTTGGGCTGTCCATTTTTTTCCGCTGTTTGTTTGATTGTTCATATATGGGCGAAATTGTTCCCTTGTGTACTCTATTGATGCCCTTGGTGCTTGTCGCCATCCCGGGAGGATCGGAAACGCCTCTCGGGACTTGTCGCGGGCTGGCCTGGGTGACCGGTTCAGGGTTTAACTCGGGCTGGTTCGTGACAATGTGGGACTTGACTAAACACACACTAAAACTTATATAGACGAGTTTGAACAAATGGCTTTACAGATACCAAATTTCTCTGAGAAATGGTATATGAGTTTATTCATCGGGGGATTGAGGCCTGAGATAGAAAGGATGATAATGACACATGAGCCGCAGAATAAACCATGCTTACTAACTCTATCCGGGATAGTTGAGAGAGAGTTGAGAGAGTTGTTAGTGAAAGGAATAATCAAAAATTATGAGACGCGAAGCAGGAGTTTCATTCCTAATGTACAGGGAAGAGGTTGGAATACAAATATTGTTCAGTTTATTCCAAAAAGAGACGAAAGCAAAAAAGGAAAGGAAATGGGGTTATCCACATAAAGTTAGAAATCTGTCTTGGGAAGAATTTGAAGAGAGGAAGTCGAAAGGGTTGTGTTATACCTGTGGGCAGAAGTTTAATCCCGAACATAGATGTCCAGAATAAGGTTTCAAACTGGTGGTTTGGAAGTGTGTTGAGCCTAGCAATGAGAAAGAGGTGGAACCAAAAACATATGAAAAGAAGTAAGGAATGACCGGTGATTTATGGGAGATGGAAATGCAGGGTACCACTATGTGTGTTCAGGAGAAGTCACAAGAAAAATGTGATAAATCGATGCTTATGGAGGGAAGTACCGAAGGAGTACCCATGCTAATATTACTAGACAGCAGAGCAAGTCATAATTTCAGCTCTAAGCAGTTGTTGAGGTACCTCGAGACAAGTGTAACTAAAACCAAACCATTTAGTATCAGATTGGAGGATGGACACCGGGTGGTATCAAAAGTAATTTGTAAATCCTTGAAGGTGAGTTTAGGAAAGGAGGAACTTTAAGTAGAGGCTTAAATTTCCGATACTATAGGGCCAGATTTAGTGTTGGGAATATCGTGGCTCGAGACTCTAGGGTATGTTATTACCCATTTGAATAACAGGACAACAAATTTTGAATGGATGGAGAGGAATGTAACTTTGCAAGAAGTCAAGACAACCACAAGGAACACCTAAAGCTTTATATCGGTGTAAGGATGGCAATGGGCGACAACCGAGGGTGTGGAAATAGAGGATTCAGAATTAAGCAGGCAGGAGGATGTTGTGAAATGAATAAGTTTGAATATTACATTCAAAGAGTTGAATATGAGAATCATGAATCATAATTTCACCATTATTCAAACAATTTTTCTTCATAGATGTTGTCCCATTAAAAGAGCTTAATGGGAGGATTTATCAAATGATCACATAGAGATGTGACAAGAATTGCATAGTGATGTAATGAGTTTAACAAAACCTTAAAAATGGGGCAAACATAAGGCCTCTCCAGAGGCCCTTCATATAGGATATGATTAGATTGGGGCTTATATATGGTTTTGTTAGTGTTCTTAAAGGAGTTTAAGAATATATAAGATGTATCATGTTATACAAAGGTAGTCACCACTTTTTCATTCTTTCATGTTAGCTAGATACATTACATGAATTGAAATAATAACTGACCTTTCAAAGTATAACTTTGAGTTATCCATAATCAATGGTCACCATCGGGTATTATAAGCTATGATGACGTGTGAAGATTAGCGTGGGTTGGGTTTCGTATAGAGATATGAAATTTGCTCATGACACACAAAAGGAATTTTATGTGTTGGATACTCCACTACATATACCACATGGAGTGTCGTACACTGTCTTTGGTATATTGGGGGATTCATGTCTCACATTGAATCCCCATTATTTGAGGTTAACAAGATACCTAGCATGAGAATCTTCATATTTTGAAATCTTTCTCACATGAGCCCTTAGGCTGAGCTAATCATGAGGTGGTTAGGTATGTTGTGATCACATCGGCGATTGAGGTTTAACCAAGATGAAATTTGTCTTCTCGTATGATGAGTATGATATCAGGACCATCGATTGAGATAGACTCGGGAAGTATATGATCATACCCAGATAAGTGACATGCGATGTGTTATCTATTTGGGTGAGGAGCATGCTATGTGCTCATTCATCTAGGTGAATGACATATGATCTGTTCATCCATCGGATCAGTCTATACTTGGAGAATCAAGAATGCATGAGTTGGCTATACGAGATTGACATACTTCATGTCCCGTGGTCATTTGATGTTTTAGACAAAGAGGTTATATGATTATGCATATTGTATATGATACAGCTGCGGACACAAGTATGGAGATACATGCGTTTGATGGAGATCGTGTAAAATCCTTTAATAGCGCGGAGAGCACTGATATTCCACTAAAGGTCACTCTTTTCTTAATTACAGTTATAGATTAGAGAATTCTTAATTATTATCAACACTACAAAAGCTTGTGGGGGCCACACAGAGTAGTTGTATGAATAAGGATTAAATTTTTACAAAACTTTGAGAGCTACTCCAAAAGTGCTTTGGGAGATATCAAAAGGAATTTTGGATAGATTTTCACAAGTTGCTGAAATAATGTGACATGTTAAAAATGAATGATAATTTCTCCAAAATGAGTTTTGGATATGGTTTCACAAGTTGTTAAATATGATACATAAAGTGAAAGTACACAAAGTCTAAGATTTTAGTGCAAATGGAAGATTGGTAGAAATATGTACTAAAGCAAAACCACAACGTTGTGGTATTAACCATGTCGTGGTTTGTGTTGCACGTAGTAGTGAAGGTCACTACGTCGTGGTTCTATACATGGCAGTGCATGTGTTATACGATAATGCATGTCAATTGTTTGTTTCTCATATTTTTAGCAATCATAATCAATTGTAACATCATGTGATCATGCTTAAGGAGTTTCAAACATCCATAATGATTGTTTAAACGTTAAAAATTTGATGAAAGAATTAAACCACATGTTACAAAGAGTTGTAACATTTGCCAAACATTTCAATTATGGTCGAATGGATTTAAGATATTTGGGAGTTCAAGGAGTGTCTTTGGAGGCTATATAAAGTCGATCAAACTTTGTACAATGGTCATACGAGATCTATTTGACAGTGTGTGAAACTCCAAAGTCGAATCTCTCATTCTTTTTTCCTCTTTAACTATGGTTCTAGCACACTGTGAGTGAGAGAAAATCATTCTCAAGCGTTGGGAGATTCATACATCCTGTGGATTACCCTCAGAGGAGGGGTACTTTTGTCTCTCATCTTTATCAAACCTGTGTAAAGGAGAAAAGGCTTCGATAGAGAAAGGGGTATGTTCTTGATTTATATTTTATTCAATTCAAACGAATCGTTGAATCTTGCGGCAAGAGGGTCTTGGTGGTTAATTTTCCACTGCATTTGGACAAGGGTTGTCCTTACAAAAAAACAATAAACGAAGTGATCAGAAGCGTTTGAAGAGCACCCCCCACAATTTATCCCGACATTGTTAGGTCTCTAAGGATCGATTAACAATTAGTCAATACAACAGAAACAATTAAAAACCATAAATCCCAAGAACACCATGCTATAGAGAGAGAAACCAAACAAACCGTGAATGAAGAATGTGTACCTTGCATCGGAGTTCGCTGTTGTTGTTGCCTTCAATCCATGTCAGATCACTAAGAACAAACAATAGACGCTTCCCTCCAAGGTGTATCCACGGGTTGTACCAAGTCGCCCAAACGGTTTGGGCAAGACCCTCCTACCTTCACGATATGTTAGTATCTCGAGATGCAAATGAGGGGGGAAGAGCCTCGAGAGGGAGAGGGAGAGGGGATCAGCCAACAGTTTGCTTGAGAATGCAAACCCAAATCTCATGGCCTAGCCTTTTTTATGTAGGCTATAGAGATGCTCCCCGAGCCCATGCATTTATCGTACCGTTTCATAAACATACGAGTAAATGAATTCGCTTACAACTCTTGTAACCTTCAACCACCAACTCTCCCATGTGTTTCGTTTAATCAATGATAGCCTATGTGTAGGAGATTTGAACGTTGACTCATTAGTATTCAATTGCCATCACAAAGCATATTAGTGTGGGTCATACAATACGATTCCTCTCGCACCCTTTCCATACAATATCTCCATATCGTACTAAATGATATGCTCATCCATGGCATTTTGAACTGCCATGAAATAAAGGATATCATCTCATACGATTAGCCTATATCATACCCTGTGATATAAACTAATATGTATCACATGCATTCTAGGCTTTAAGGCATATCTCCATCGCACATGTCGCACAAAATGTAGTCAAACACAATCACGGAATGGATGTAAAATGAATTGCATGAATTCCATCAAAGGGCAGAAGCATGAGGGTACCTATGCGGAAACACAGAAAAGTCAGGGTCCTGGTGTATCTGAAAAAACAGTGTTTGAAATGAGGGATCTTTTAAATCCGGAAGAGGACTAACTGGATATATCATCCCATCCCTTTCACCGAGACAATTACTGTCTTTCACCACATGGTGAAGTTGGTTCAATAAGCTCATCTACAAGTCGTGTAGTTGTCATGAACACCATCAAAGGGCAGAAGCACGAGGGTACCTATTCTGAAACACAGAAAAGTCAGGGGGGCTAGTGTCTGAAAAAACAACATTTGGAATGAGGGGTATTTTAAATCCGAAAGAAGGCCAACTAAATGGAAATATCATCCCATCCCTTTCAAGGAGACAATTACAGTCTTTCGCCACATGGGGAAGTTGGTGAAATCAATAAGCTCATCTACAAGTCGCGTAGTTGTTGTGATCACCTCGGACATTGAAGATGTGACGGAACGGACACGGGAGATGGAGTGGTGGCCATAGCAGCAAGAGGGTGAGCAACAGAGAGATCTTAACTGAATAAAGATAACTTACATATGAAAGTCGAAGAGAGAAGGTTGCTGAGAAAACTGTCAGGCAGTGACAAAAAATTACAGCAAAGTATCATGTTAGTGTCATGCAGCAGAGGTGCGTAAAGAGGCTTGGTGCAGAGGGGTCGGAGGGGCAAATGATTCCGAAATATTGGAGAAAGAAGATTGCAAAAGAATGAAGAGATAACCAAAATGACTGTAAACGCTGAAGAGATAATCAAGGAGCAAATATGCTTGGGCAGAAGACACGCCTGAACAGAAGAGAGCAGAAGCAAGAAAAAGCTCAGAGCAGTACCTCCTGCCATTTGGGAAACATTAATAGCTCGTTTGGCAGCGCCCATATGGGAGTAAAAGAAAAGAATTGGGGCGATTGAAACCTATATCTCCTGTTTGGTGAGGACAAAAGAAAGGAGAGAAACCAGAGTCGTGGAAATGGGAAGAAGCGCATTTCTCTCCCATCGTGGATTTCTTTAGATTTGGAATCGTCCCAAAATCGGGACGATTCGGACGGAAATCCTCCGCCCGGTGGAAATATTTTTTTGATTTCTCATTTTATCCTTCTATGTCTGTATAAATAGTTGGTTCATACCTTTTATTTCCTCACACCGCCACATCATTCTCCTTCAACCTGACATTGTCTGGTTACTCCGCGGATGCAGCTGTCCCCTGTTGATATTTGTGGCGCCGTTCTCCTTCATATTTGCGGCGTCGTTCTCTTTCATTATTTTTCATCATAATCAGGTGAATAATATCAATCAATTATTTAATTAAATATTAATATTAATATAATTTGTTGAATATGACCGACCATTTATATTAATATAAGAAATTTATAAAAGAAATATTATATTATTATTTAATATATAATATTAATATTATAAAGATATTTTTATAAATAATAGTAAATAAAATGAAATACATTATAGGGGAGAAAAATAATTTTTTGTATGAAATTTCAGTTATTGATTTTCAATAGGTTGAACTCCATTACTTTTTAAATTATCAATTATGTGTTAGATAAATTAATTATCAAAAAACAAAAACAAATATTATATTGTAATTTTTATGAAATGCTTTGATTAATATATTTGTTTATACATGTTAAATGGTGATTGGAATCATGAAAAGTGATATATGAATAGTATAAATAATGATATTGGATTTATATAGTTTATAATAGATTATACAAATTTATTATTAGGTTATATTATAAAATTTATGATTTATACAAATAAGTAAAAATATTAATAGTTTATATAAATAATTTATTACTAATTTTGAATTAATAAATATTTTGAATTAATAATTTGAATTAATAACTATTTTGAATTAATAATTTGAATTAATAACTATTTTGAATTAGTAATTATTTTGAATTACTAATTTTGAATTAATAATAATTTTGAATTTGTAATTTTAAATTTATGGTTTTGATTACCTTGAATTAATATTTTTGAATTAATAAATTATATAAATAATTGTGATTATCTCTAATTAATTTTTAAATTTTTTAAAATTTGTATTAATATATGTTCGTAGTTTAATGTTTACCTAATTTTGGTGATATGAAAAATAATGATTGGTTAAAATCAAAATTATTGTTTTTTGATTTGTTATAAAAAAGGTAATAAAAATACATTTTTTAAAAGGTTATTGGTGTCATTTAACATAAATTGTTGATATTAAGCAGACATGGCGGTAGGTGTGGTGTCTGTGAGATCTAATATATGACTGTTTTGGATATTGGGCAAATATGTCCTTTAATCCAGTGTGTGTTATTTTTTAACAAAGGTTATTTGTGTCACTTTCACCCAAATAGTTTCTTTTCTTTTCTTTTCAAAATTGACACCAAACATGAGGGAGAGAAATGGTAATCATTTCTTTTCTTTTACTAAATTTCACATCCAAACAAAATGGAGAGAAATCAAAATCATTTCTTTTCTTTTCTTTTCTTTTATTAATTAGGGAATCATTTATTTTCTTTTACCAAGACATAGCCAAACATAGGCTAAGTAAGAGAGTAGACGCACAGAGATCCTGGCAGTAACAGAATGAATGAATGAACAGTAGCTCTAGGCAGAGGGGACGAGAGGATCATATGCAGCAGAGGTGTGGTGCGCCTGGACACAACATAGGGGGCATTGCTTGGTGTGCCCGAGCCTGGTGTGCTGGGTGCACTTGGCCAAGGTGCCTAGGCGCTCGAACCAGGAGGAAACCCTTTTAAGTGACTGCTAAGTAGAGGCAGGCTTCTAGGGTTTCCAGGGCTCTAATACCATGTTGAAATCAGGATCTCCTGGGCTCTAATACCAGGTTGAAATCAGGATCCCAAAACTCTTTATTTATAGATAAAGATGAAGAGATTCCTTAAGTCGTACATAATCACACTTAACAAGCACAATTTATATTGAATTGATAAAGCAAACACGCAACCCAAGCATAGTGATTTTAAATACAAATGATATAGCCCTCTAGGTGATCTTCATCAATTCGCTACCTCCCATACATCTAACCTCTACTGCACATGCTCTCCCTCACCCAGACATTCCCACTTGCTTCACTAGATTTAGTCCACCAATAGTAAAGATATAAAGCATATGGAAAAACATCAATGATTTCAGCATGATTATATGGAAAATCTCACCAATAGTAAAGATATAAAGCATATGGAAAAACATCAATGATTTCAGCATGATTATATGGATGATGAATAAAACTTAGTTAGCGACATTGTATTCCTGATTGAACAAAAATTTCAATATAAACCAAAAAAAAATGTAATAATATCACATCAAGGAGATGTAAAATCTCACCTTACCACTGACACATGCATAATCACCTTTTTTATACTTATTCTCAATATTCCTAAGAAAGGGCAGACTACTGAACTGAGCACCACTGAAGAACTTCTTCAGATGAAGATAGATGGTCTTCTTTCCCTGACTATCAATATCCGTGATCATTTTTTTTGAATCCAATTCATTTTCAACAATCTCACAACCCACAATAACCTCGAGAAATGAAAATGCACCACTTGTTTTGATTCCCCTGAAAGAGAAGAATTTTTCTTAATAAATGCTATAATGTGAAGCCATGCTACAAAGAATTAGACCACCAACGAAAGTCAAAAAGGCTGTGAAACTTGAATATCAGCATGCCTGTATTTAATTTTAGGTTAACAATTCCAGAATGTCAAAAAAAATATTGTAATTGAATCTGATCAAGAGTATGCTACAGGATTCCTATTCCAGAACATGTTCATCCTTGGTGGAACATGAACAATAGTCAAGTGGATTCAGATGGCTCAAAGGTTATTAACTTTGTTCTTATATCTATGTAAATACAAAAATAAGATGTCAAATCCCTTAATGATTCTCTAGCTGCTCATGCACCACTGCATACTGTTGTTACCCGGTCCATTGTCAACTAAATTCAAATGAAATCTTTTAAAAAAAATATCAGGGCTGATATAAATGGACCTGCGCTTTTGTTTTCATGTCCCCCCCCCCCCACCCCCAATTGTATAGGTCACATCCAAAATCCATTTCGATATGGCCACCAGTAAAAAAGAAGAGGGTTTAGATGTTTCCCATGCCGATTTGGGAGCTTTTGCATAGTGTTTCATGACAGTCTTCTACTCTGCTCTCACAAGATTATGCTGAAGTAATGCTTTCAAAGGATCCTCTGGATTGATCAGATGCAGCATTTTCAAAGGCTCCACACCTTTTGGCAGTTATATATGATGGTGTGGATTAAGAACATCAACAGGCCTAAAAAAAATCATCTTCCTGGGCATGCTTGCAAGAGGTGGCAAAGTGTTCTGGTCGATTTTCTTTGATGGCATGGCGATGAGCCTTCCCCTTCTCACAGGATTCCACTGATCATTTCTAAGGCTCCTTGCCTTGGACGAAAATCAGGAAAATCTTTTGATAAGGTAATCATTGCATGTCTTTGAGGGTATGCTGTTGACTTTCCAGGTTTCTCTTGTGATGCTCAAAAGGATGGTGAATCTTGCTCTTTTTCATTCACTTGTACAAAGGGCACACAATAGGGGATATAAAGGTATCCAAGTGAGGCACATATGGATTGTGGATCATAAAATTAATGCTTCATTCTTGTATAGCACGGTTGAAATTGAAGGGATCAGCAAAGATCATATAGCGAGTATTTCTGCAGCACTCGCATATGAATATAGACAGAATGTTGTGTGCATGTTCAATGAGAAATGTTGGGGAAAGTAAAGGTTCATTAACATTGCTCATTCCATTTTCCATGATCACATTAGCTTCAAAATAAATTCTCAATCTTAGTGGCTGTTTTGTCAGCTCTCCCTTGTTTTTTTTCCACTTTTCTTTAGTAATCAGTTTTATCTTAGTTATGCATGAATTCCAAAGAATTCCATTTCAACCAGGTTGATTATCCAAGATCCCAAATCATACTCAGCCAACGTTGAAGATCTGCCATTCATGTTAGGATTTGTGAATTTTGCTGCTGTAGCTTTGATTCTGAGCTAGTCGTAGTTTCTATTAAGGATCGTTGTACTGAGTGGAAATAGGCATCGCCAATTGGATTCTCTACTCATATAAGAGAACGGTAATCTGTAGTAAGGGATGATTGGAATTTCCAGCTAGACAAGGGAGCACTCTTTGTAAGGGCTCCGATAAGCACTCATATTATATTTTTTAAATATACTTCCACAATACTCATCCCATTTTAATAATATTTAATATTAAAAAAAGCAAAATAAATAGCACATCACACAGTCCTGCAAAATATAGCGCATCAAAAAAAAAAAAAAAGGATGAAATTTTTTTCATAAAAAATAAAGTACCTGGAAGATAAGATTTGGCCACAAAAAATCATATACTGCCCATCAATGATCCCAACATGTGCATTTTGGAGATCAGCATAGGTCCGAGGGAAGTGGCGAAACAACTTCCTAAACTGCAAGTACGGAAAGGAGACATTTTGATCAAAGCTTGATATAAAGGTTTCAAACCTAAAGGTGCCATTTTATCTATATAATCTCCATGTATCCCACCGTGTGAAAGCCATGCTCTTCAAGCTGAAGCTGTTGCTTCTTTTTTAAACCAGGTATGCAACTAACAGATTTGTCAAAAAATAACTCAACCACAGTAGCATTGTTTTTCAACTCAAGCTCCAACTGAGTTGAACATTGCACAGGATCCAGATTTTTATCAGTTTCCAATGTTACAGATTGAGATGATAAGGGAGCATTAAAATCAGGGAGGGGAGAACATAAAGAAGGCCTTGCTTGAAAAGGAAAATCAGCATCCACCCACTTTGCAGCTAAAATATTCATACTTTCAGGCTCGCAGGATGTTCCGGTGTACAATTCCACATGTGGAGAACTGCCAAATATGATAGATCTGAATCTTTTGCATGTCACGCTAAAATCAAAATCACACATCCCCTCATCAAGTGTGGTATTAGACATCTCCAGAAATCCTTCATTTTTGTTTGAATCATGAATGCTCTTATAGCCTAATAGAAGCAGAGCCTGCAACTACAGAACAAAATTCTTGTAGAATAGCATGTTTATATTTATGAGAATATCTGCTTTAAAAAATTTCTCTCAAGAGAATTTTCTTCAACACAAATATGTGCTAGCATATCTGTTGAAACATAACTTTAGATGTACCTTAACGAATGACTTTGATTTATCTGAGATGCCTCCTCCATCACCGCCATTTACTTCCTCCCACGGTTTTGGTGCAAAGTTATACTTATAACGGAAGCATATTTTTAGAGCCTTAGAGGGTAGGCTGCTAAGCCTGCAAAAAAACAACAATTTTACCAAAACACGCCTCATTTTGATTCCCAGAATTATTTGATGACTGAAAAATAAAGATCACAAAAGAAACAAAACCTCATCCTGCAACCAGCCTCAATCCTGCCTCTTGCAGCATTATAAGTTACAGCACTTTTAAAACTTTTACCACTAAAACACTGGAAAAAGAAATTTTAATTAATACTGGGTTGCCGGTAACATGGAGTTCTGGAAAGGAGGCTAAAAATTTTAAAATTTTACCAAGGAAATGTGAATGCAAATATATTGCTCCCATAATTGATACAGTTTGTTAAGGAAGAAGGCATAATATAGAATGGTTTAGTAGAAGATGATGTCAATAAAGAATATTGCATCAGCGTGGATGATGAATCTATAATTTTCATATATTATATACTGTATTTCAATGTTCTAATACCCACCATAGTGTTAGTTTATGGGCAATTGTCACATTTTTATGTTTTAGTGGTATTTTGAGCTCAAATGCAATAATGGCTTAATTTTGGTGTTTAACTATTTTATTTGTCTTAATTATTTCGGCCATATCATTTTCTACACTGAACCAAATTGTGAAATTCCTTTTTTGTAGGTATCCTTACATCATGGGCCGAATTTAATCCTTCTGGAGGCCCAGCTCAATCAATCATTTGGAGGCCCAAAATCAGCTCATAATCCGAACCTCGAAAACTGTGTGCATATTTGGTATTCTTTAAAGCTGAGCTTTTATCTCGAAGCTGACAGATCCAATGGAGCTGATATTCAACAAGGAGCTGGAGGAGGAATAAATGAACATCTTTCATGAAGTAGTCCACGTCTGGATCGGCTGGTTTCAAGGACTTAATGGCATTGGAAGTTGGGGTTGTGGAAGACGAAGAGTCACTTTGGCAGATTAAATGTGTTGCACTAAAACTTCGATAACTCATTCATACGTGGACCAATGAGGCTGAAATTTTGAGGAGGGATGCGGAAGACGATTTTGAACAACTTTCAAGAAGGATCCATTTCCCAATTCTTCCATTTAATGGCCCTAAAAGTCGATGAAATCCGGATGGCATAATTTGAGCGAGATTTCTTCACTTATTTTCTCTATAAATTTGTACCTCCTCTCCCTTTTACAAGGATAGCCATTTCAAGGGGGCAAGGTTGAGTTTAGTTTCTGTAATTGTTCTTTATAGTTATAATATATATTAGTTTAGCTTTCTTCTTCTTCTGTTCATTTCTTCTTTTCTTTCATTTCTTTTATTTTATGTGTTTCTCCCACCGTGCTTCTTTCTAACTCCATGCTTGTGGAGAGCTAACCCTCACTTTTGTTCGAGGGGGGAAGTGGTGGTATTTGAGTTTATTGTACTTTATTGTTTTATCATGTTTTGTTCTAAGAATTCAGTGGTGGTTAAATGATTGTGGTGAGTGGTCGCCCCACTTTCACTACCATTGACTTCTTCCTCCTCGTTTATTAATTTTCCTTCTCATCGGTATCTAATTCATTCAAACGGTGGAGTTTGGATTGGGTATTGATGTGGAAGAGTTTACTCCTACATGCAGAGGTCTCGGTGTAGGGTAATATATTTCAAACGAGAGGGTGTGGAGTGACAGGTCTTGATCTCCACATTGAATAACTCCTTGATTGATATTTTGAATAACAATGACAATTCCACCATGAAACCCCAAGAACAATGGTTTTCTTTTACTAACTTCTTTGTTTCTTTTCTTTCTTTTCTTTGTATTTTAGTATTATTATATATTTATATATTTATATTATATTTATATTTTCCGCATTTCAATTTCCCCCCATTTATATTATTATTATATTTTATAAATAGTTATTTTGTAATAGTGACAATAGGAAAATAGTGCGTGTTAGCGGCCTCCTTGTGATCGACCCTAGGATGTGCCACTATGGTACATTATTAGGTAAATAAGAATTTAATTGAATTGTGGTTCACGACAAACCACTCTCATCAGTGGACAATTTCAATACGAAGACAGAATGGCGCGGAACAGTAAAACATATATTCCCAATACTTTTCCCAATAATTTTTCTAATGGATTTATGATAAATATATCACTCCCCCTTTGACAACAACATTCAAAGCATAAATAGAGTAAATGAAACAGAAATTATACCACAACTGTGAGAGGTGATGATTGAACGCCCAATTTCAGCTTCAACTTCTGAAAATTCTCACTCGATAAGGGCATTGTGAACACACAAATTCAGCTTCAACTCCAGAAATTATACCTCAAGCTCGGGGCACTCACGCCACCTCAGCTACAGTGAGGTGTTACAGTCACGCCTCACCTGTCACATGCCCTGGCGGCCCTGTGACAACTATGGCATCTGGAACTTGCAGTTTTTGGTTTTCCAAGCAGGCTTCCAGCACCTTTATATCAAAATTGCCCACCACCTTGTGCAAGCTTTTATTGAAACCTATAGCCACTTCTATATCAACGATAACCCAAGAATACCATCACCTTCCTTTTCATCAAACTTGCCCATATTTTTGTTTTTGGTCTTGATTACACATGATCTTTCAAATATTTTGAAGTATTTGACACTTGTTTCTTTCTAAATCACATTTCATAAGTCGCCATATCAGAATTTGATTTTAAGAGACATCTATTCTGAACATGAGTGGCGGTAGATAAAACTTCTTTCCAAAAGAACTTAGAGGTACCATGTGATAGAAATATGCACTAAAGCAAAACCACAACGTAATGAATGTCACCACATCATGGTTTGTGCTGAAGAAAACCACATCATGGTGAAGATCACTACACCGCGGGGTTATGTGCATGGCAATGCATACATTATATGATAAAGCATGTAGACTTTTAATACATCCACCGTAAGCTATCATATATCAGTTTGCAATATCATATAATAATAGCATTAAACATTCATTCATTATTGGTCATATGTTATCAAGTGTTTGTAACGTGGTTTCATAGTTCGAGCATTTTGAAAAAATGTTTGGAATGATGAAACAAAACATAACTCAAACGTTTATGAATCATTAATGAAATGTTCGACATTATAGAGCTTTTAAAGGAACGTCCTTGAAGTCTATAAAAGGAGGTCACAGCCTTGAGATAAATGTACAAGATTGTGTTGTGAAAACTTCTTGAACCGTAGTTCTCATTTCTCTAAACTCTTTTAACTCAAAGGTTCTATCAGGTCGTGAGTGTGAGGGAAATTCTTCCTAAGCATTAGGAGATTTATAAAACTTGTAGATACTTTTGGAGGAAAGAGCTCGTTGGTTGCTTTTGAAAGATCTCCCTCAGCCACATGTGAAGATAGAGCCTCGGTTTCTTCACAAGCAGAAAGGTTCATATGTTTTTCATTTTTACATTCAATTCAAACGAACTATGGTTGGATCTTATGACAAAAGGTATTGGTGTTTATTTCCGTTGCATTTGGGCAAGTGTTTTGTCCCCACTAAAACTCAATACCATGTTCACCAAACATGATCTCCGTCATTAATACTGACATTTCATGCATGCTTTCTAATATTAAAATTTATTACTTTTATGATTTAAATGAATAATTCTTACCCAAATATTTAATAGTTTGTACGCCTATGGTAAGATACAAATAATGTATGGAAATGAGCGAGAGGAGTCAAACGGATCAAGATTTCCACTGAAAGAAGGCTTTCCATGACGTAGGATGGCCATGGGTTGTTCCCAAAGCTCAAAACTGAAAAGTCAAGAGAAAACGGAGCGAAACTACTGGAAAATATAAATTCAGGGCCTGAAAAGTTTTCATGGGGTAAATTCAGGTACTGAAACGAATTCAGGGCCTGAAAAGAACTTGAGGCGTGAAGACAAGCCGTAAAAAAGGCACAAAAGAAGAGAACCCGTGGCTTTCACAACGTGAAGACTACTTTCGCGCGGTGAAACATCCCAAACATGCCCAGTGACAGTTGTTTTGACATGGAATTCAACGAAAACCCGGACAGCTATAGTGACAGTTGTTTTGACGTGGAATTCAACGGAAACTTGGACAGCCATTTAAACACCTCCTGGGCCTTCTTCATGACCACATTTATGGGTGAATTTATCACAACCCAAACACCTTGAAGGCTTATTAATAGAGAGTTGATGCGTTGCTGCCAAGAATCGATCCAGAGACCAAAGCCTAGAGCGAGTTGTTGCGCTGTTGTGAAGTCCTTCATCAGTCTTTCTCTCCACCTTTCATTATGCTTTATTTCTCTTTTCTCCTCCACCACTCCCTCATCGCTAGAATTAGGGGATAACACTCGCCATGTGCTAGGGTGATGTAGATAAAAGGGGGAAGGTGCTTTTGGATTGTATTTTCTTTATTTTATTCATGTCTTTGGGTTGCCGCAATGATGAATTAATTTCCAATCTCTTTCTCTTTCTTAAATTCATGACAATTGATTTATGTATCTGAAAAGTACATTTTAATCGCACAACTAATTGCCCTAAACGATTTCATGACCATTGAATAGTTTAGGACAATGGGGTTTAAAAATGGTACGAGACAAACTTGATTCAGCAATTCCCCGAAGTACCTGGCCATGGGAAAAGTGAGATTTTTGCGTTGAGGAGGAGATATCATGACCATTGGATTTACCTCGTATCGACTCCGACCTGTTTGCGTCTTTCCAATTGATAATCAAAACCAAAGTTGCTTTCTCTCTCTAGCTTTCTCAAAACCCAATCTGCTCTTCTTCATTCTTCACCCTCTTCTTCAAATCAATTCAAATAAATTATTTTCTTTAAAATCCCTAAAAACTGATTTCACTGTCTCAATGGGTTCGACCTCGGACTTATTGCTTACTATATTTTAATTAATTAGTCGCATGGTTTGAGTCTTTTTATAGATAAAATTGGTTGCCCTGTAAGAAACTGACGACGCCCCGTGGGCGATCAGTCATCTACACCAAACTTTTGTTCTTCCTTTCTATAAATATTCATCAAATAACACGCATGCAAATTCGCTTCCATTATCTATCCCGATTTCTTTAATTTAGTGCCCATCTGATTTTTAACATCTCTTCCAAAAATTTTAAACTTTTTCACTGATTCTAACTGTGTTTCATAAACACCACACATGTCATTCATCTAAAATCATCAATGAAGGTGATAAAAAACATAACAATGATGTAGTCTTCACATTGAAGGAGAAACTTGTAAAAAAACTTGTGTTTTTTATATTTGATTCCTTTTACAACACTTGAGTGGGATAGAGGACAAAAAACAAGAGGGTCAATCACGTTAAAGGGTACCAGGAGTTTCAAGAAAGAAATCTGTAAAAAGTTTCATGGTGCACTGATCACCCTGTCCCCCTTCGATGCACACTACACCTGGAAAACTTCATATATAGATATATATATTCATTTCCTCTCTAGATTATTATTCATAATCCAATGCACATTAAATTAGTTTGTGTATAATAAAATAAATGTTGCAAGTAAACACAATTGTATGTGAAGATAAACACAAACAAGAAATACAAAGCAAAACCAAAACAATACAAGCATATAGACTAATTCCATCTAAACAGTTATACCACACAGCAATATTGCATATCAGAAATGATCACTCTTGTATAAACAACCTTACTGCTTGATGAAAACATGGCTGGTTGACGCAGAAGTCAAACCTGCAACAGTGAAAAAGCAATCATTTGGTAAAATGAACAACAAAAATAGTAAAAGTTTGAAAACTGTTCAAAACTCTGTGCCTAGAACTTTTGGAATGACTGTAAATGAAGGACACAATCAACAGATGAGGATTAACTTATTGTGATTTCAACACACAGTAGGCACCAAAAGAAGTATCTATACAACAAGATACCTACTAGAATATTGCCACCAACAGATTCTAAAAGCTGTTATAAGGGTCCATATATTAGAACTACTAAGATCCATAATCAATTATCAAAACCCTTTAGCGGTGAATTGTGAAAATCATGTTGCCAAAACATGAAAAGCATCATGGAACAAAAATAATAATTTGCAAGGACAAAAACAAACAAACAAATTGATGAAGAGAATCGATGCAGAGAACAAATTCCACCCCCAAAAAAATCATAATCAGATTTATTATTCAATTATGTGGATTTTAGATCATAGCATTCAAAATAATTAGAGGATAATAATGCCCAAGTACATGATTAACATATAAATGAAACCTGACAGTTCAATGATGAGAAAGGAAAAAGTTAATGATCAAAATTTATATAAATTCCCATTACTGTTCAGGCATGCAATAGCAAAAATTGATATGGTTCTTGTGCATCACATTGTTGGATGTTTTTGTTAATCAACCAGTAGAAAATTTTGTATTATACAATGCCAGTGTGCAGTGAGGATTACTTTGACCGAAACCATTCTGTTTTTATCCATTGGAACAGACTGTTGTAAAAATAAAATAAGATCTTCGTTGTGAACCTCTCACCCACTGTGAATTCATCCCTATAAACTCTGTTATTCCACTCATTCTATATAAAATAAACAATCACGGCTGTCATTAGTCTTCCTGCTCTTCAGATCCCATTATTCACACAGTAATATCTCTTATGGTATTTGGGAGTACAATGTTATAGAGACAGAGGCATAGAAATCCCAACTATAGCTTTTAATTGATTCAAGACTTCTACATGTGAGTGACTTTAAAAAACAAGTGTGCTTGAATCTCCTACGCAAACTTGATGTCTCCTTGCTCGCTGTTGAAAAACAGAAC
This sequence comes from Viscum album, assembly GCA_963277665.1. NCBI lineage: Eukaryota > Viridiplantae > Streptophyta > Magnoliopsida > Santalales > Viscaceae > Viscum > Viscum album. Next base: position 2,002,573,149 of record OY728146.1, on the reverse strand, counting down.
TGTCATAATTTTATCTTTTAGTGTGATGATGTTTAGATATTTAAGGTAATATAGTGTTCGCAATAAAATAATAATCATAATATAGTGGTAATTAAATCAAAAAAAATTGTAAATATAATAACGCAATGAATCAAACCATTATAGCTCTACATGTTTCACATAACAGGCTAAATTTAGGTGCTTAAATCAGATTAGTGTTTGAAATGGAACACTAGTCTATCATGTCATTATAGCAACTGGACTGCCAAAAGTTCTATTCATTGCATGATGGGAAATCAAATCATTGTACTTTTAACTTCTAGTAAGGTGTCAAATATAGATATAGGTGTGATTTAAGTGGACCTGCGTCTGTGCTTTGCTTTGGGGTGATCGATACATCATTGCCAGAGGTAATTGAAATATTTGTTAAAATGTTGTCAAAAAGATTTTGAGGTTTGGAGGGCTGAGGGCTCCACAATGTGGTAAGGGTCATGCCCCCCCCCCCCCCCCCCGACAACTATAGGATGTACAATGGATATTCCCGGATGAATTATGTGCATTTGTTAAGGACCATGGGCTCTGGAACATCTTTATTGAGAAAAAACAGGAAAGGGTGTTCTCTGTCTGACAGCAATCGATCCGAGGTGTCCGTGTGACACCAGCACTCTGTTTTAGACAATATGTCGTCTCTAATACTCCACACGTTTTCTAGACGATGGTGATGGTTATCTTATAATGAATCAAGACCATCAAAACAGCATTTATTTATTTAGAACAATAATAAAAAAAATACGGAGAAATGTAATAGCACCCAAAATATAACCTGCGATCTTTTGCCTGAGAAGTGCTATGGAAGGAATCAAATGAAGATGCACATCCGCAGAGACTCAAGCAAGAAAGTTGAGTAGAGGAACAATGTTAGAGTGAGTTGCTGTCAGAATTCAAGCCTTCTGCACAGCTTTAAATCAATTTCCATCAGCTTCCCCGCGGGCTTTGCCGGGGCACTGGGGCAGATCTCGAAGCGTCCATTTAGCAATGTACAGGAAGGAGGGGTCGTGAATCTTTCACAAGCTGACTTTTTGGGTAAAGCTAGAGTTAGAGCCTCCAAATCTTGCTCCAAGACGATGCCTTCTAGAGGATTACCGAAAACAGATTCAAAGATCTATCTTTCATCATTTGGAAACTCCTCAAGGCCAGGGTCGAAAGCAAGTCCAAGGGAGAAATCCAGATTAACCCGCCCGGCAACACCCACATGTAGCCGAGAACTTCTCACACGAGACAGTGAAACCAAGCCCACCAGGGCCAGGAGCACACGGGTCGCATATAGGGCGTTAGGACTGGGCACCGTTGGAGGATAAGGTAAAAATTTGGTTGCACCGTGATAAACAAATTCAATAGACAACATAAATTAAATGAATATGTTTTATATTTTTATTATCATTTAAAAATAATTAATTAGTTAATTGATGATATATATTTCCATGATTGAGTTTTCTTGACACCTGTAAAAAACAGTTTATGCTCACACTTCGTTTTTTTGTTTTTACTTTTTTTTTAAATGGATGGGGTCATGGTTCTAAAATAAAAAATAATCAACTATATATTTGTAAATGAATAATAATATGAATGTTTTAAGTAATTGAATAAAAATATGGGTATAATGTTGTGACTCATTGGGTGATTGAGGATACAATTACATGAAACACATATATTCACAGACTAAGATCAAACTCAGTCCATAGCCCCCAAGGATATAACAGGTAATGCCCTGAACTTATACATATATAGGGTACTCGTGGGCCACCCCCTCCAACCCATCACCCCCAATGCCATCAGGCGAGGGATTCTATGTGCACCGTTTGCACAGTAGCGAGGGTCATCGCTTCATGTCGGCGCCTGTTGACGTCGACCGAACAACACACAACCTTGTCGCCGTCAGGCGGGGGCTCACCCTCACGTCGACATCGGTTGACCCCAGCCACATGAGTCACCCCACCTTTGACGTTGTCAATGGCACCCGTCACCAGCATTTGAGGCACTCGCCATCACCCTCATCTACGACATCCCCTCCTAACCACTGCTTTGAGTATATATATATTTTCTACAAAATACTTCCAGATTTTCATTTAAAAAATGTGGTAGTTGTGGTGAAATGCTATAAGTAGCATCACATGTGTTTCAAATCATGAACTGAAGACAAAGGTAACATTTATCACCGCTAAAAAATGTTGATAAAGGTGTATCTTTTACCAACGCTTTTATTAGCGCAGATAAATGTTATATTTATCAGTGCTATTCTTAACGCTGATAAAAGATTTTAATAAAAAATATTATTAATACATATATATAATTATTATATTTATATTCAAAAATAATGTTTATTCACACACATTAATTAAAAAATGCATGTTTTTTTTTGCAAGGCTTAAAAAATGCATGTTTATAATTAATATAAATATGATATATTAATATATATATTTTAATAATTCAAATATATATATATATATAATGTTTTAAAAAAGTTTTTATAAGATTATATATATATATATATAATTATAATATTATAATATTTTTTAAAAATAATAAATATATATTATATGCGATTAGAGGTACAATTATATTGAAATACACACACATCTCACACAAGTCGGTGGGCAAGTCATACCCCCCCAAGGAATAACCTGCCTGTTATAATGACCCGCAAGACCCGTACATATTTGGTCCAAGAGGACCCATTATTAACCGTACCTTGTCACCTGCAGACCAACAATGAACATGTACCCTCCCCACCATTGTCTTGTCGAACGTAGTGGCAGTGCCACATACTACCACCAGACTACCACCCCTCGCGGAGGGAAGGTTCGACAATTCCATTCACCAGTTCCACGACCGGATAGTTGTGTGGCACACCTCGATCGGACATAGAAGTCTCCCGATGTGCCTCACCCAGGCACCATCGAAGGCCGCCTGTTGCACCATTGTCGTTCGCCTGCGCTCACCACCTGCCTTTGTGCCCTGTCCAGGCACCGTCGAAGCCGCCTGTTGCACCGTCGAAGTCGCCTGCTGCACAGTTGAAGCCGTCTGGTGTACCATCGACGCCCGCCTGCGCTCAGCAGCGTTGATGTGCCTCGCCCAGGCACCGTCGAAGCCGCATACTGCACCATCGACGCTCACCTGCGCTCAACAACGTCGATGTGCCTCACCTAGGCACCATTGAAGTCCCTTGTTGCACCATCGTTGCCCGCCTGTGTTGAGCATCGTTGGTGTGCCTCGTCCAGGCACCGCCGAAGCCGCCTGCTGCACTCGCCACCCCTTGCACTCCGCACCGCCCCTGTGCCTCGCCCAAGCATCGTCGCAGCCACCTGATGCACCATTGTCGTCCACCTACGCTCAGCACCGCCGCTGGTCCCATCTGCCGCCTGCTCTGCCACACTCCACCTACGACAAGTCCCACCTCTCGCAATGTCTCGCTCATGCATGTGTTATATATTCACGATGCATAAAATGTTTATTTATACATTGGCACCCTTACTATTCATGGTTTTTATATACGTGATGACTCATTTTTTACGATCTATACTTTACTATGTATGATTCTGTTAAGTCAATAAGGTTTTCCTTATGACTTTTTCCATTCATTCTTGTTTTGAAAATCACAAACACCCTATACTTAAGCAAATCTACATTTTACTTATATAAGGAAAATTTCCTTTTCAAAGGAATTTACCCCTACCATGTTTTCACTGTTCATATAAATATTTTTCTTAAGTATAAAAATCAGATTCATATAAAAAACCTCAGAATCATATAATACTTAGATATGAAGCATTCTGTTTTAGGATCCAAATTTTGGATATGAACTGTAATGAAGTTCCATTCTGAATTCTGGATAAGAACTGTAATGAAGTTCCACTCCGAATTCTGGATATGAACTGTAATGAAGTTCCACTTTGAATTCTGGATAAGAACTGTAATGAAGTTCCACTCCAAATTCTGGATATGAACTGTAATGAAGTTCAACTCCAAATTCTGGATATGAACTCTCATGAAGTTCTATTCCGAATTATGGATACGAACTCTCATGTAGTTCGACTCTGAATTCTGATTACGAACTTATCTGAGTTCTGACTCCAAATTTCCATGAACTCTGACTCCGAACTTTTGTAAGTTTTGGTTCCGAATTCTGATGAAACCAGACCCCAGATTTCTACAGAATCCAGGTTCCAAATTCCTACAAAACAGAATCCGAATATCTTTTTATTATAGACTCCGAATTCCATTTTGGTTAGACTCCGAACTTTTATTTTCTTACATTCCGAACTCCAGTTTTTCTTATGCTTACACTCGTTTCATTATAAAACGATGTCGTGCCTTCAGTTACACATGTTTTGTTATAAAACGATGTCGTCCATTCTGTTTCTAACTAACTGTTGGTTGAGTGACACATGTGCAGGTCCCTCTGAAATTTAAGGAAAATGTGACCGTTAGAGGAGGGAGACGGCCGTTCCAACCGAGCCTATAAATAGGAGCTCATTTGAAAGAGCTCAATATTGAATAAGTTGATCAATCTAGAGACCACACGCTGTTAAGGTGATTTCTAAAGAGAGAAGCTTTTCATGCCTTGTGCGTACTGAACTGCTCATTCAGATTGCTTCGTGCGACTCCGAATGTTGGTGATTACATTTGAGGGCTTCCGGGGATAGGAAGACAGAGGTGCTGACTACCTTGAAGTTCGAGGGCTTCCTTGATGAGGAAGACAGAGGTTCCAACTACCTTGAAGTTGAGGGCTTGCGGGGATAGCAAGACAGAAACTCCGATCTTCGTATCGAGGTCTTACCCGGGTGTGGGTAAGACAAACTTTCTTGAAAGTATAAATCAAGGGACCTTTATCCAAGGTTGTTGGATACCCTTCTCTTTGAGTTAAAAGATTTATATTTTGTTACTTGTTTTTGTTACAAGTTTTTCCGCTGCATTTTGTGTTGTAAGGAAAATATAACCTTGTTATATTTCCTTACACTTGTACTCTGATTCATTTAGATTCTATATGCTTTAAGGTAGAATCTCATATTGTAAACTTTAGTTAAGTTTCAATTTTCGGATCCATACTTCTGGAACCAGTTTTTCGGAATCACTTTCTAGATTTAAGCAAGTGTATAGAACTAGAATTTTGTAACTTCATACTTCGACCCAATCTTTTAATTGGTGTTAGAGGTGTTGTGAATTTGCTTAGTTTAATTTTGTTAAACTTAGATCTTTCCTTGTTTAAGGAAATTTTTAAAAGTATACAATTCACCCCCCTCTTGTATATTGAGCATCTACATCGTTATTTCGATCATAAAATTGGTATCAGAGGAGGTTTCTGAAATACTTATATTCACATATAAGTTTTTCTTGCTCAGTTTTTCATTGTTCTATATTTTCCTTGCTTAGGAATATTTTCCCTGAATCCGAACTTTTGTTATTAACAAGTTTTTATGTAGAAAGTTTTTTTTAAGATGGCAGGAATCAATGTTGGTTCCATCGACAACCTAAATCCTACAAGACCACCAATTTTTAACGGTAATGATTATGAGTATTGGAGAGATCGAATGAAGACATTCATTATCAATACTAGAGTAGAAAATTTTGTTATGCTTACTGGAGGTTATCAAATTCCTGATAAGGAAGTTAGTACTTTCACAAACCAAAAGAAGCATGATTATCAACTCAACTATAAGATACACAATACTTTACTATGTTCAATGACTAGGAACATATATAGCCAAATTTCTTCTTGTGAAGCAGCTAACTGTATATGGAAGAAACTTGAAGTTACTCATTTTGGTACATCTAAAGTGATTGAGACTAGAAGAGGCATGCTTAGAGCTGAGTATCATGGTTTTAACTTTCCTTATGGAGAACCCATTTGTAAGGTGCAACAAAGGTTTATGACTATCGTGAATAGATTACAATCTATGGGAGAGAAAGGTCTGGATGATGAATCTCTTGTTGACAAGATCATTGATATTATGCCCAATGAGTGGGAATCAAAGAGAACTGCAATTGATGAGAACAGGAAGGTCACTCAAATTTCCTTAGATGGGCTATTTGGAACTCTTCTCCAACATGAAACAAGGATGAAGAGAGATGTTGACAACATCAAAAAGAATAATGGGAATGATATTGTTGCTTTTACTACAACATCAAATCACATGAAAGCTAAGACTCCTGAGAGAGTAACTAGATCCAAATCTAAGAAGGTTGTTATCCAATCCGAATCTAGTGAGAGTGAAGTCTCAGAGAATGAGTTAGCTAATCTTACTCGAAGGATGAACAAGATAGATGGACAAAGAAATTTCCAATCCAAGTATAAGAAGAATGAAAGGAAAGATAAGAAAGATTCAGAAGTCACATGCTATGAATGAAAGAGAGCTAGACACATAAGACCTAATTGTCATTTGCTCAATAAGAAAGAAAGAAAAGAGAGGCATTCTGAAAGGAATAGGAAGAAGTATTATAAAGCTAAAGCTAATAAAGTTCTGAAAGCTAATGACACTTGGAGTGCCAGTGGTGGTGACTCTTCAGATGAATCTTCTGATTATAAATCTTCAGGACAAAAGAATCTTGGTCTTATATCCAGACTACCTATTAACAATCATTGCTTTATGACTAAGGTACACAATGCTGAATCATTGACCAATGTTTCTTTAAATTCTAATGATAGTAAATATTATAACTCTTCGGATGAAGAATCCTCTTCTGATGAAGAAAATACTTTACCTACCTATGACGAAGTTTCTAGGTTTGCTGAACTTCTTGAGATTGAGAATTCAAAACTCAATAAAAAACTTGATAAGACAAACTCTAAGAATATTATTCTTACTAAGGAAATATCAGATCTTTATAAAGATATTGATAAGAAAAATGCTGATTTTATAAGTATTTCAAAAAGTCTTGAGGAAGTAAATTCTGAGAATAATAAACTTTCTAAAGATCTAGAAAAAGTAATTTCTAAGAAAAGTATTTTTGCGCCTAACTCTAGTTCCAAATCTAATGATTTTGAAGATAAAAACTTGGTTATAAAACTCAAGTCCGAAATATTTTCCTTAAAGAAGTGTTTTTCAAACTTTACCTTAGGTAAAGAAAATTTTGATAAGATGTATTCACAAATACGACCTTTAAGAAACAAATCCGGATTTGGTTATACCCATGCAAAACCAACTTTTAGTAACAATTATTTTGTTCCTCAAAGTGACCCATTTTGTACCAAGTGTCAATGTGGTGGTCACTGGGCAAATAATTGTTCTTTAAACAAAACCCAATCTTTAGGTTTTCATAAGGTTTTTTTTCATAAGAAGATGTGCGTGCCCAAAATTTTGTTATCTGAAAATCTCAGATCCAAGCAAGTCTGGATTCCGAAAGTCTAATTCTTTTCTTATTTTCAGGTAGATAAAGGAAGTACCAAAATCAATACATGGTACATGGATAATGGATGTTCTCGGCATATGATTGGTAACAAAAACTATTTTGAAAAGATTATCAAGACGAAAGGAGGAAAAGTAACTTTTGGAGATAATGCTCAGGGAGAAATTGTTGGTATAGGTAATATTGTTCTTCTTGGTAAAACTTTGATTTCAAACATTTTGTTTGTTAAGGGTCTTAAGAACAACCTCATTAACATAAGTCAATTATGTGATGAATGTTACCTTGTGAATTTTAGGAATGATAAATGCTTAGTACACAATTCCAAGGAAGAGTTTATTCTCTCTGCCAATAGGCAAGAGAATGTTTACACATTAAACTTAGAAGATCTTAGGAGCCAAGACTTACCTTGCCTAAGTGCAATGGAAGATAATTCTTGTTTATGGCATAGAAGACTAGGTCATTGTAACCTTAGAAACTTATGTAAACTCTCTAAGAAGAAACTAGTTAAGGATCTATCAGAGTTTAGATTTGATTCTTCTAAAGTTTGTGATCCTTGTCAATATGGAAAGCAACATAAATCTAGTTTTAAATCAATTGGTGAAGTCTTAACAACTGATGCATTACAGTTGGTGCACATGAATCTTTTTAGTCCAACATAAACTAGAAGCATTGGGGGCAAGTATTATGTATTTGTCTTAGTTGATGATTACACTAGATTTACGTGGGTCTATTTTCTAGCAAAGAAGTCTGAAGCTTTTTCTTATTTCAAAAGTTTTAGAGCCCAAGTTAAAAATGAGAAAAACCTTCCATTGAAAACTATTCATAGTGATCATGGAGGAGAATTTCAAAATTATGATTTTGAAACTTTTTGTAGTAGAAAAGGTATTACTCACAACTTTTCAGCACCTAGAACTCCTAAAAAAAATGGTG